>UFQX01005292.1:246880-272628 GCA_900497675.1 Arapaima gigas | reverse complement strand
CCCCAAACCCCCCCCCCCCCCCATGTGCACATACTAAACCACCCCCTCCACAGTGAGTGCAAAAGCTAGAGTGAACCCACCATGGGGAGCCAAACAAACTGGCAAACACTAGGGGCTTCATCTGATCCACTGAGGTGATGCACACAAAGGGATGACATCAGCTTAAAGGGAGACCCCCTGCTGTACCCAGAGCAGAACAATCAAAATTGCATCAACCACAACAATTCTCTTCATTATAGAGATTGACAGTCTACACAAGTAGAGGGCGCTATACTTGGTAGAAATCAGTCTGACAAAAAGTGACTTCCCATTTAGTGGTGACACCTACCTGCAGGTAAAGGGTACAGGAATGGGTAAGAAGTTTGCACCATCATGTCAACATACAGATGGCTGCCTAGGAGGAAATGGTGTTTGAGGAATGCAACACCTGCTCATTGTTTTTAAGTATTTGAATGTTATCAGGTCATGTGGACCCATTGTATGGAAGAGTTTAAAGACTCCAACACTTTGGATAATCACCACTGATCTCCAAACACTCCACAAGCAAGCCATGCATTGACTCCCTGGACACCACAACATGCAAGGGAAGGTGTTCCAGGAAACAAAGTATTTTACATTGATAGACACCATGTTTTCCCCATGTAAAAACAGCTTCCACCTGAAACACCTTCAAGGACCTAATAAAAAAAAAAGATTCCACAGGTTTTGCACAGAATGGGAGGACTGAGGCCACCCAAACACTGTTCAACACCAAGGGTAATGTTGTACATTCAACCATACTGTTCTTATTCCAGACTAAATTAAACACTACCTTGCAAATACCTGAAACTAGTATTGCCAGCTACTGCTTATATTGGTGTACTGCAAGCATGATATGTTGCTGTACACAATGTGTATACACATTCACTTCTAGCTGGGGGAAAAAAACAGCAAGTTAAGTTGTCAAACTCAGTATTTGTCTTGAAAATACTGAGCTATACTGCTGATACCCATATTCAACTGCTGAGAACAAGTTGTACACTTACCAGGAGTCGTTTCAGTGAAACTGATGTATCCATAATGCACTGACTAAGTGAACAGCTGCTGGGGAGGAAAAATATAGGCCAGTAAACCTGACTGAAATGGTCCCCTTTGTTGGATGACATGTTCACTCCCAGCATGGCTTTCAATGCATTTGTGTTAATAGCTAATGCTTGACACCACCTTGAAAGTCAATAGTAGGTCTCCATAGGAAGTACAGCCATGTACAGTAAGCCTGGAGCCATGTTAACAGGGAAAGTACAGGTATGGCATTCATCTCAAGCTTTCTACTTCATTTAACATTGTCAGGTATCCTCCACTTTAGTGGAGGTGGTGAAGTGTGATGCATAACTGCAAAGCATAGAGTCTTGTTTCAATGCTGTCTCAGGACAGCACTTACCTGGAATGGGAGATCATACTGGAACCTTACCACACCTATGCTGTACAGATGTTACATAACTGAAGTAGTTACCCTTTGACATAAGCACTTTTGCAAAATGTCATAACTCAGCTCAGGGTCCAGATTAGGGAGTTGTGTACATGTTACTTCAAATCTTCAATTTCATTTGCACAAGTGACCATCCACTCCCTGTAAGAAATTGGAAAATGGTTTAATGGAATTAGCCATTTGTATATTAAATATTGTGCCGAGTATACCTGAATGTTTCCATAGCAAATTTGATCAGATGAATACATATCTTCTGTTTAAGAATTGATACCTTTCCTTCTCCAAGAGGAATTGCAAGAATGTTACTGTCATCCATCCTAGAGCACCATTTGTACTGCACCTCAGTAAATAAGCTTTGAACAGTAAGGATGCCCATCTTCTCTAGGTTGAAAAAAAAGCACTTTGGACACCAGGATCTTTCCACAGAAACTGACAAGCTTAGACATCTGCTTTTTTTTGTATGAACAAAAGCAGAACACTTAAGTGCTGGCAATCAGGTGCAGTATACCCTAGTCAAAGGCAAGAGTACTGGGGTTATTGTTTTCCTGAAAACTTGTGTAAGCCCATCTAATATGTTGCAACCACAGAAGACATGATATGAAGCATTTCCACTCCATTTGTGTGAAGTGGCATGCTGTGCAGTTTTGCCAGTCAGTCAAGGATGAATAGCAAGCCCTTCTTGGAGTAGTTTATACCAAGTAGCAGTTCAACAAGTGACATTTGATCTGGAGCCAGATTTTGCTGGTCTGAAGAGCAGATGGCTTGTTAAAAATATAGGTGCAATACTTACAGCAGAAATAAGAATCTTCAGTTGTAGTAACAATGTTAAAGTACCATTGGTACTATACTGTTAAGTGGGCAACATCCAGTACCTTAGTGGCACAATAGAACTCATGTTACAACACCCTAAGCATTAGAACAGAAGTCATCTTACCTGCTATGTACAGATAAACTGGTTCTGCTTGGAATAATCTGTTTGTGCTGATACCAATTCAATATGCAGTGAAGGTATAGCTGCTGGAGAATGAGCAACATGGAGTTAAAACCTGATCAAGAGGGTTTGGCCTTCACAGATGCAAGACATGTACATTGGGAACCACCAGACTGGCAATATTAGATTGTGATGTTACCTACTGGTTAACCAAAACCAGTGACAGTACCTTAAAATAATAGTACATCAATAGGAAGCACAGCCATTTGTAATATACCTGGTGACAACAGAAGTGTCAGGTTCTAGTAGATTGCTCAGCCATTCACAACCTACACACATTAAGATAACAGGTGTGGCACTTGGATGAGTCCTGCATTAATACAAGATAATGTACTCTTACCTAGAAGAGGAGCTCACATCTCTACTGGCAACTGTTTGTTCCATTTTAGAGGCATTCATACAAAAGTGTCTTCTAGGTACAGTATGTCCCCTGTACTGTGCCATAGAAACAGAACAGCAACCTGCAGTTACTTTGATGCATCATAAACAGATCAGCTGAATGAAGTGGTCACTGATTGAAGGCAATGTGCATGATTTCCCAAAGATGCAATATGGAGCTTTAAGTCTTCCATAGAAAGGGGACACCCATTGCAGTTTTAAAACCTGGAAGAGACCAAACTGATTAGTAACGAATGTCAAACCACCCTTGTACCACAGGTCTGACATTAATATCTTCATGCTGTTCTGATCAGGAGATGGGCATTTACCTCTCCAGCTGTCAAATAGGGCCTGAACAGAATGTTAATGTAATTTTTCAAGTTGCAGTATTCATCTTACATACTGACACCTGCATATTACTGACTGCATCTACATGTATTGCTTCACTGATTCAAAATTGTGAAACGTAGTCGAGACCCAGATATTTCTACAGAACGTCTGAATAGCAGATCGGCTTCTGTTCTTAGAGAGAAGTGCATGAGCACAACACTTAAGATGCTAGTAAACAGTTCACAACCATAGTATGCTGTTGACTGACACTTGGAAGAAAAGCTACTCAAAACTATTTTCCCAAGGGTTCAGGAGGCATATAATACACTTTCTGTAACTTCCAATGTGACAGACAAGCATTTTATTCCATGGGATTCTACTGACCTGATGCATAGCACTTTGCACAAATATTCACAGGGCCAGCAGTGTCCAGATGAGGATTCCTCCCACATGTCTGAAAAGCAGAAGTATCAGGTTTTGGATATGAGCAAAACCTGAAATACTGGCAAATGGTTCATTTGGATTAACACTACAGCTACCACAGGCCTACTATACCTCAAAAGATGCTTAATTGCACTATAGAGCCACCCCAGAAACAGATCTAGTACTTTGAGAACTGAAAGTGTTAAACATGAACCTTTCTATTTCATATGTGCAAACATGCAGAAGAGGTAGAAGGATTAGAGGCATGAACCCATATCTTCAAATGGATTTGTGTAGCTACTGGCCACACTGCAGATGCACAAGTTAACTGCCATGTAAAGATGAACAGCACTTGGTCAGAATAGTCTGGTTACAATACAACAGCAGTTAGACATTATTGCTGCTTGATGACAGCAACATGGACACAAACCTGACCAGAAGGGTTTATCCCTTTGTGGACATTAAGACATGGTGTACATTAGACTGGCAGCATGCTGGATGCCATCTGTTTATAGCCAAAAACCTTCTTGTAAGACATGCAAAAGTAAAGACAACTTAAGCATTTCACTGCAGCAAGAAGCTACTCCAAGACTCAAATTGATTACATGGCTCTAACACTTTGCTGCCTGGAACAGAAGTTACTACAGAAGAGTAGTAACTTGCACTGAATTATTCAAAACAGTAACCATACTGCTGCTGGATAACAAGAGCACCATGGACCAGTAAACCTGACCAAAAGTTGTCATCCCCTCATGTTCAATATGACTGCAAGACTTGAATGTTGGACACCAGACTGGCAACACATTATGATGATGTGCTGGTTTACAGCCAGCCAAACTGACTACCTTAAATCAGAATCTTTAATCTATTTAAGAGTTTAGCCATTTACAGCAAACCTGGAGGAAAAATGGGACAAGAGGAATGGTATTTGGTCTTGACATCTACTGAAGTAGATAAACTAAACTTCCACTTCATAAAGGCAACAAAGCATGAATGAGTCCTGATGGCATTAGTTAATGCAGAACACTGGTTACCTGGAACAGGAGATCATGTGAACTTGATTTCACTGATGAGTATTTGTTTAATTTGAATACACTTAATTCATGTACTATACCTGGGATAAGAAATGTCATCCTTCATGTTACCCAGTGAACAGTAACAGTGAATGACTAAAGCAGGTACCCTTTGATGTATGCAGTATCAAGCCAGCAGAGCAGTTAGTTCAAGAGGTCAGAACCCTGATTAGGGAATCAGGTTCAAGTAGGCATCTCCTTTCTGCTCAGTCAAAACTAGCAGAGACCAGCAAACTAAAGGGTTCTTTAATGACAACTGCTTGGTAAATACTCACCCTTGTACTGCAGGTCTGAAGGGTTTCCACTGCAATTCTGATCAGGAAATTAGTATTCACATCTTCATCTGTATTAAGTTTCATGAACAGAGTTACAAGTTATACTGTTGTCTATTCATCCTGAAAAATAGAGATGTATACTGCTGAGATTTGCCAATACCCATATAACCTGGTTAGGTGAAGTCGTACACTGCACAACACCAGTAGTTATTTCAAAACCACAAAGTTCAACCAGTATTGTGTGTTGACCCATGGCAAGCTATGTAAATGCCATAGAAACTTGGCTCATTTCTGCAAGCTGCCACAACTCATTGTACCCTGAAAACCAGAAGTCAACAGGAAGATGCCAAACGAGTTCAATTCATGACATGGTTTTAAACTCATGCAGTTAATCCAGTTCAAGTTGTCATGAAGTACGGTACATGAATCAATCTTGTTTAAATTACTTAAGCATGGAACTTCATAAACCCAGAAACCTAGTACCCCAACTTCAGACAACCATGTCTCCATAGTGTTGTCACATTTGATGGAATACCTGGAAACAGCTTCCTTCATAGGTCTGAATAGCAGATACTTCTATCCATACAATATAGGCATAATACTTAACATGGAGTACCTGAGGTGCATTATACGTCATTTGAGCCAGCTGAACAGCACTAAAACTTCAGGAGGATTAAGCATAAAGTACCTTGGTACGATAGAAGTCATGCTACCAGGGCAAGCATTTCCACTGTGCGCAAACAAAGATATTGAGTAAGGCATGAACCCATTCTCACCTCATACATTCAAACTGGGGCTGTCAAAGTACATTGAGTACACAAGTATATCAAAATAGTCTTACCTGCCCTGTAAGAATATTCCAACCAGGGCCTGCTGTTCAATCTGGTCACACCATAGATAGCACCTCAAAACAATACACTTAAAGCATTAGAGAACTGACTAAGACTTTCCCCTTTTGTCAGGGGACAAAGTTGTATGGTGGACACCAAACCCACCTCCCACATTCAGATATATTTATGTGGCTTTCTTGCCTGCCTTGTAACGATGATCAGGACATGCTGGAATAATCTGGTTATAATACAATAGCAATTCAAGATGGTACATTACTGCTGCTGGATGAAGCAACTAATACAGTCCAGTCAACTTAACCAAAAGTTGCCTCATTAGATATGAGATCAAAACTTGTACATTAGGCACCAGACTGGCACATTTCACTGCAATGCCATTTAGAGCTAAAATGGCTAACAACTTCATTTTAATGAAGTACAGTAAACAGCTCAACCATTGACAACCAACCTGGAGACAAAGTGTTACATTTAGTCTTTAAGGATCTAAAAAGCTTCAGCTATTTAACATTAAATGGTCAGATATGCCAATAGCACATGGCCAAATCTTTGCATTAATCAGTGCCATCAAGACATTCTACTCTTACCTAGAAGAGGGCAAAGGGATAAATTTAACAGAACTTCACTGGCTAGTATTTGAACATTTAGATTTCTTTAAATATGTTCATACTGTACCCAGAACAAAAATAGGTCTCAGCTAGCATAGCACCCTGTACTGTCATGGAGGCACAAGAGAATAGTCAACATGACCAAACAAAACCCTTTGTGTACTGCTGTTCCACATCAGCAGAGCAGTTGACTTAAGTGGTCATGGTCCCGATTAGGAAATTATGCACACATTACTTTGAAAGTAGCAGTGTGGAACTTGGAATCTTAGGGGCATCTCCTCTCAGCAAAAGGAGAAGACAGTACCTGGAAAACACCAACAAGTTTATCTGCAGCTCTGACCCAGAGACAAGGATTCACATCTTCAGTTTGAAATGAAACAGGTGCAGTACTTGGTGGAAAATGAGAAGTTGTTTTCAGAGTACTGCCAGCATTTAGGACAACTAAACACTGCACATCAAAGTACATGTGACTTGAACAAAGATGGCCATCTGCTTGTGATGAATTGTACAGTGCAATAAACTAGTACTGTTGCATTTCTGTGGTAGACAGCTACATGTAAAGCAGCAAGTTTAATGATCTTTAAAGCCAAAAAAGCTTAAAGTATGATCAATTTGACCTGGTGTACTAATGACAAGATGCACTTTAACCCTAAATGCCACAGATCAACCAGACTGGAGTCTGGCTCATTTTTTGGTGGCACCATCTTATAAAAAACATTCCTTGAAAACCAAGGAAACTAACTGCAGGCCTGGTCAGCATGGCCTTTGGCATCTTCACCTGTCAGGTTCAGAATATGAAAAGTAAATATTGTGCCTGATTGCAGTAGTCAGGAACTGAATTCTACAGTTAAGCCATCTCATCATACTCCCCCACACAAAACACATACAAGAACAGACACCAAGAACTTTAGGTTACCTTCACATGTATTGATGTCCTTGTGTCACACTTATTCTGATATTTGCATGGCATGAATGTTGCAAGCCTCTGTGCAGGAAATTGAAAGTTTGAAGCCACTAGCAACAAGAATGTTTAGTTGTAGTATTTTATGCTATGCACCAGAGGTTAGCTATTCCTTCACCAAGCCAGCTTAGAAATGATGACAAACCAGTATTTTATTTAAGTTGAGAAATCATAACCACTACTTTTGTCAGATACCAAAACAAGCATCTTCAGTTACATGCAATAAACCACACAAACGTTAAACAAGGTAAAAACGCTGCCTGAACCACGAGCTTCCTGCCATTTATCCAAACCAGTTTCACACCAGCCGCCCGACGCAGAGCTAAAAAAGCTGATACGATACCTTAAAAGTAAGAAGACTTTGACAGACACGTTGCAGCAGGAAGCGCAGCCATTCAGGGTTAGAAGATGTGCGATTCGCTGAAACTTACAACAAACTGCCAAAAAAGCCCAAACAGCACGAATTATTCCTAACGTGAAACGACTCCGTACGACTGAAACAATAGCAGCCGCTGAGGAAGCTTTTTATAGTACTGGGCAGAATCGGCGGGCGGCTGAGCTCAGGTGCGCCCGATCAGCACGTGGCTCTAATAAAGAGCACCTGCAGAATTGTTACACATTTATACAACCTTCTTTCCAGTTTTACCGGAACACAGAGTCGAATGTGTCAGAATGTTGCTATTTTATCTGAAAATGGCTTCTTCATAAGGAAGAAGTTCCATTGAACGTATGTGAGATGTTGTACTGGGGAGGGAAGCAGGCTGTTCCTTCTTTCTGTGACGGAGAAACCAAATCAATATTCAGGGACTGGAAACTGTCGCAGATTTAAAAACAACCCTGTTAAGGCGAGCGCTGAACTTTATTAAGAGGTTTTTTCTTTGAAGCAACAGCTCGTTCATTTTATTTGCGTATCGTTTTTCCGAGCCAAAGAGCGAAATGTGAACACGTATTTCTACTCACTTGCTGTCTTTTCGCTCCTTTCTTGTATTTGTTTTATTGATGCTTTTCTTTAGAGCGATTTATGCTGTTCCAATAGGGATGATATTTTTATACAGCGCCTCAGTTTTTCCTCGGACAATTCAGGTTTAGTACTTTAGTCAGCGGTACCGTAGCAGAAAGTGGGATTCGAACCCGGGTCTTTCGTACCTGTGAACTTGTATCCATCCGTAGCTTTGTCTCTTTTCTCTCACGTGTGTGAGTGAGTGAGAAATTTATGTATTAGTGCGCATTTGTTAAAACGTCCTGTAACACTTTGTGTGTAATTGGTTCCATAGATTTTACTGAAACAAAAGTTCTATTACAAAAACATTTACTGATATTTCACTCAAGGTGCTCAAATAAGAAAAAAAACTTTAGGAAAAAGAAAACGTCCATTATTTAGTAGCATTTTATTTTACATTTTCCCAGAAAGGATGTAGGTGTTCAGAATATTTTTTTTTTTTTTTTTTTTTTTTTTTTTTTTTAAACCAAACAAAGGAATTTACTACTGGGAGAGTTCAGTAGACACGTGTAGCGTTAAGAGTTTATTTTGTTCAGGTCACAAAACACAATACTACATTTGAATGTGACATAAATGTAAACCAATTTCATACAATGAGCATTATCGCTCGCCTTGTGAATGAACAGTATATTGCTCCATGTAACAAAACAATTAGCTTTTGCCAGTCATTTTCTGTGCCAAAGGTTCTGAAATAAACAAGTTCTACCTCTCATATTCCTGTCACTGTTTTTCAATCAAATATTTATTCTAAAGTACCTCAGCAACTGATTTGTTCCTCTTACTTTCAAGCATGTATCTAAAATACTTTGTGCTTCAACTATTGCCATAAAAGCTTGTTTGCATAATTCCTGTGGTTGAGTTTCCTGCAGTACCGGTTTAGGAGCAGAGAACAGGTGAGCAGGGTGTGTGAGAATGACAAGATGGTCCTCATCAAAAACTGCGACAAGTACTGTCTGCATTTGTGTGGTACTATTCCAAGACAGGGAGCACAACTGCAAATTCATGATGGTTCTGAAACCAATTGCACTGTGATTTCCTCGCTGCTGGCAGGTGTAGGCCTGGTTTCACCCTACGCTGGAACCGTAGAGCGATCTGCTACTCGGGCCCCTCTACTGAGTCACTGGCACGGGCCGTCTTCCTTAGGGAGGAGAATCACATTTCAAGGGCCTCAAAACCTCTTTACAGCAAATGGAAGCGGAAAAAAATTAGTTTTAGCTTCAGACAGACTTCGCAAAAGGTCCTAACAGTAAACCTATCTGTTTGACGCTGCTCCTGGAGTCACCCCTCGCCGTACTGGGATCGACTGCCATCGGGTCTCGCACCGTCGTTTGCAACGTGTGGACGGTGTCGCGCCCTTTCCGCCCCTGCGGAGTCAGAAAAGTAATCTTTTCTGTGTAAATTGAAAGGTCTGTATGTTCAGGAGGAGGACTTTATTATCATCACTGTTGGTTTTCAGGGTAATACGTTGAGAACGTTTAGAATGTGACTTTATATAGAAAAAACTTTGGAAATAATATCCCGAGATTCTCTGCTTTCACCTGACCTCCGATAAACCTTTGGCTTTACCCTGGGACCCACCTACTTAACAGTACTACCCACTAAATTAGCAGGCACAGGAGAGCTCTTAAGAACCCACATTAACATTACTGGCCTTCGGACAGCTCAGAGGTTCTCGGAGCACGATTGTCCGACTGTTCCGTTGTAAATGTTTCGAACCTCACCCCTACTCTGTGTATGCAGAGTCAAGGACAAACTAAGATTTTATCGTGCCGTTAGTCTCTCGGGTGCAGACACGCACTCAGAAACACGAGAGAGCTCCTGCAAAGTGACAGTTAATGCCAACAGAGATCTCGCAGGCCTTCAAACACAGATACATGCAGCACACATTTTATATGTTGGTTTGCACATTGTTGGACTCCCAGAAGGAGCACTGGCTTTGAATTAATCACAGCAGGGTGCGGTTCCCTCACGTTTCCAGTGAAGCAGGAGGGATGTCAGAAGAGACTGAATTTAAAAAAGAAGCTCAGCTTAGACACAGCAGTCAGCGTCCTCTCTCACTCTGAAGAGCAGCAACAGGAGGAGGAGGAGGAGCAGGGATGTTAGCACAGGCTGCATATAAAAGGAGGCTGGCAGTGTGGTCAGCAACTCCATTTAAACTCTTACCTGCTGCACAAAGAATTCTTTAATTATAATAATGATGTTTTCACATCATTTTTGACAAATTAACCAAAGGAACCAATTATTTTTCATATCCTTTGTAAAACATTAAATGCAATTTTAAATATTAAGCATGCCCATCATGGAAATGTACATGCTTTTTTCATTGGCCATCATGGTCTGCACTGGATTGCAAACAGGTAGGTTTTACCCGATTAATCTTAACTAACGCTTTAAAATTGTTTTATCTGATTTGTGTATTTCAACTAATATTTTATGGGCTAATGCTATTGAGTGCATTTATGTTTTCGTAGCAGCAGTCTTGAGCACATCCAAATGCTATAAAGCGGTCTGAAGCGTGTACACTGATGAGTACAGCTTGCGTTTCAAAGTATAAATGTATATTTACCATAACCGATCATCTCCAGCATCAGTCCCATTCAGAAGGTTTGCAGCTCCTTCTCAATATGACAAGAACAGTGTTAACAGTTAATGATTTTCCCTCTACATCACCAGCAGATACCACTGCATCCAGCAGTCTTCTGGCACATCACTCCAGGTCAAAGAGGTGCTCCTGCGCTTCGTTCCTCGACAGAGAATGCGTTTACTTCTGCCACCTTGACATCATCTGGGTCAACACACCTGAGTAAGCGTGTAACGGAATTACATAATGAATACAAAAGACATTAAACCTCTTTCAAAGTTAATGCCTAGCAGGAATAATATGAGATGATGCTCGTGTACAAATTTCCTAAATTCCCTGAGCAGAAGAACAACTCCTTACGGACTTGGAAAAACTCCAAGACAGAAGCGCTGGCTGATGGCAGCAAGACCAAGACAGCGCTGCAGGTGTGATAAGGAGGCAGATACAAGGTGTGCGGCCTTCTGTAAAACTGAACGTTAAACACAGGTGAGCTCTTGACAAAGTGGGTGCTCTGAGGACCAGTATATGATGGAGTTTCTAAGGACATTGTTCCAATAATTTTTTTCTGCTTTTACATAATGGAATTGCTCTACCATCTCTAGTAGTTCAAGAACTTAATTAATCCATGCACGTGTCTATGTGCATTAGAAAGAGAAAACTTAGTAAGTGCTAAAGATATTTTTGTTTTAAAACAAATTTCTTGGCATGGAAACTTGGCACAGGATCGCCTTGTCAGAGTGACTTCTCCTTCGTTTCAAAGGACAAGGATCGAAGCACGACCAGTATAGGGTGCTGGTGTTGAACGTCGTGCAGAGCTCAGTCTTGGGTAAAGGTGCAAGACCGAGAACAAGGTCACAGCAAAGCTACCTTAAGCTCTTTCCGTTTGGTGAAAAGGACACGTTTCTAGTAAGGGGCAACGTGCGATTCGGAAACTAGAGCCTACTCTGCACGTACACCCAGGACAAGTTTCCTCGGTACCTGTCATTTCTGCCTCTTTCAAATCTCCCGCTTTCTCCATTCTTATTCATCTAGACAATCATCTACACACTCATCTCCACCTCTGTCCACATCCACATTCGTTTCCGCCCCTTTACGGACATCAGCAGTTCACCTGCAGAATACTGACTGACAGCAAACGTTTCTTTCACCCATTAATTCAAAATACAGTATCACTGTTGGCTGTTTGGGCCCTTTTAGACAACATACATTCAAACTTGTGTATCTGTCTTTGCGTTACTCATGCATTCATTTCTGTGCAAAAATATGTGGTCTTAGTTATAGATACTCATTTTATTTTTATTTTATTGGCTAACAGAACAGCACCGAGTCACAAAAATAAATACTTGAAAAATATAGTAGGGTGGCAAAAGTCCTACTGCTGATAGTATTAAAGTATTGATTCTATTGATTAATCTAAGGCAGCTCAAGTTACACTTTTGTCCAGTCTTGTATGATTTCTTTTTAAATTGGGACAGCATTCTGTAAACAACTGTATACTTATCTATAATAACATGTACTAACGGAACTTGTACGAAATGGAATATTCATGTTAAATGTGTTTTATTTTGGCCGAGTTGGCCTGAACCATTTGTACTAATTCATTTCTGTGAAATGATTTGCCAAAAGATACCCACGTTTATTAAACTGAAATTCTTTTGACAAACTCAATGAGACCGCATTTACCGCAGCACTTCAAAATAGTCACTTATTGGAAATGAGGGCAGTTATTCTGCTGCGAGGATGAAGGAAGCAAGAGTAATTGCAAAGGGCTCATAGATGCAACATCTAAGTCCCGGAATGAGACCTCGTAGTGCTGGATGAAACGACTAATCCGTTAAATCGACGGAGGGTGGTGTATCTCGATTCCGCTCAACTGTACCATATTCCTACGGATTAGTACTAAAACCGCTTCCCACGATCTCGGCATTATTACCGTCGATATTCATTTTCCGATTCCTATGTCCGAGATGTCTTAAATGTTAGGTAATAAAATTTAAACTGACATATGCATTTATAGAGCAGGTTACCTGTACTAGAACAATTCAGGATAAGTAGTTTTTGTCAAGGGTACTACAGCAGGAATCAAGCAGGAATTGTGTACATTACATGGAGTTTTTATATAAACTTGATAAAGTGGGTGTTTCCATCTACTGTGCTTTACCTCTTTTCAGTGTAAGTTTGTTCAGAGAACAAAGCTCCTTTCTCAAAATTTACATGTGCAAGTGCAAGTATCAGGCCAGAATTCACACCTGTGTTACATTTTACTAAATTAAATATTTTTTTTCCTCATACGATAATTTTACTTGGAGGCTGAACAGGATGCAAAAGTAAGAAAAATGAATTGAATTTTTAGTCTTTGATGTTATTTTACTTTTTCTAGTACTTTTCTTTTAATAAAAAATCCACATTACCTCTAATCTAAACACTGATGACATTTGGTGACACTGAACCATGTGGTCTTGGATCAAATGTCAGCTTAAGCAAATTGCCAACTGATGAGGCTGAAAAGTTTTAGGTTTGTCTGGAACATGTCTAAATCCCACAAGGAATGTGCAGTTCCCCAGGCAGATGATGAGACCACCTCCCCCAACTCCACTGTGATTTCCTGAATAGCATGTCAGTCGTGGTCCAGTGAGATCCAGTCTGGTAATCTTAAAATCCCAAACTATGCACGATCCCTTCTGTCCCTCACAACTGCTGAGTCCAATCCAGCATTCACGAAATATAACCAAACGCTGATCCGTTTCCCTCCCAAGCTCCTAATAGCCTCAGGCTCAGATAGTTCTTCACCATCTGCAACGTTTATCTACATATTTTGCTATTTGTAACCCACTTCCACAGAGAAGCTGCTGGAACGTACGTGCTGAAGAAACAGTGGTGTCAAACAAATGAGCTGTTGTGCAAAACCTCCATTTTAGATGAACTCCCGTGCGGAGCCATACATTATTTTCGCAATTACAAATAATGGTAATGTTAGTAGAAGCATGTCATGTGAACCTAATTTATTAAAAATACTAAAATAATACCACCCAATAATACCATAAATACCAAACTGACAACGCGACCTTTAAAAAATGTAAAAATATTGGCAGGTTGTGAATATCTCTGAAACGACCGCGTGGTTGTATGTATTGTGTACTCCGTACCATCCCAGTTAGCATGTGTCTGAAAGTTAATGTTTCTCCTTATAACTGTATAATCCGAAATATTTCTGCCTTGACCCGTATGATGTTCGACAAGCTTGTTTGCGTTCTTGCGCGTTCATTTGGTCACCGAATATGTTGCCTAAATGTTTCAGAGCGTCAGCCACTATCTTACAGAAGGAGATGAGCTCAGTTTAAAGTCATTCTGTCTCAAGCTAAAATGTTTAAAAGTTTTTTTTTTTAATAGGATTTTAAGGAAAATGCACGGTACCTAACGGAGAATGCCAGACACTTTTAGACCTCACTGGGCCTGTGAATTAATTTACTGAGGGTTCATGCTGAGGGTATTTAGACTAAAGTAATTACTGTATTAATTCCCAGATGGGGGATGACTTCCACCCAGTAAAAGGAAGTTACCATTTTGTGGCAGCGCTAGCTTCCACTTAACTGCAACACATTCTGTGTATCCTCTGTGACTCACAGGTAAATAAACTCACAAGAGAACATGCAGAAACATGCAGTTGACCGTCTTTACTTCTCCCACCTACCTTGCTGTGGCATGTTGGGGCACACAACTACAAACCATCTCCCAGAGGAACTGCCCTGCAGGCCCCTGGCCCTCACTCCTCGACTAGCTGTTTAATGAGGGACGCCGAGTGCCAAAAGAGACAGACCCTGCCAAACGCCCCCCTCTCCCTTCCTAATTGGGGGTCCCTTCCTTCCTTTTTGTCCTTCTCCGTGGGCTGCTGATCCTGAACGGCTGTGTGCGAGGCAGCAGGAACACCCGGGGGCAGGAAGAAAGTGAGACTGACCAGGGTTAAGAGAAAAGGTGACACTGGACACCTGGAGGGTGTTTGCTCTGCAGGCGAAGGACCGGAGCCTGGTGCCTTGCTGCGGCGGAGAAAGGAGCAGGAGCTCAAGCCCCACACGGCTCTCTACTGTTTGGGGTAATTAGGCGAGAAAGACGTTATGTAAACACAACTGTGAATCAAACAGGATACGATACACAATGGTTTTCAGGTCACTCCTTTGAAGAAAACATGCACTTTTGAAACAATTAATTTATGAGCAATTAGAAAATACAGCTCCTATTTATTGATTTAGAAATTAAGTTCTACAATCAAACAAACTTTCAAGTTCAAGACAAATGCAAACAGTTGAATTCCACGTCGAACAGTTTGTTCTGTGCTAAGCTGCATGGATTAGTCAACACCTTGTCTCCAAATCGCCCCACTGACTCTTTCAGCACAGGTCCCTGTGCTAGAGGATCTGCCCGTGTCAAAGGCCAAACCCAGAGGAATTACCGAGATCAAAGCGAGAGAGGCCCACGGTGCTTCTCGCCCGTGTCCGCCTGATTTTATCTGTTTTGTCTGCGACGTTGGAGCGGAGCATTTGACACGTACAAGGAAGTACTCTAACCGGCCGGGAATATAAGAACATTTGGAAAACCTCAATTGCCAGCATGTGCCCCCCTACGCTATATTTTAATATTGATGTTCTACTGTACGCATGTACTTTATTTTAGTTTGCTACAGATAACCGCTGACTTGTTTTGGTTTTTTGTACTTCCTTGTTGCACCATTAAAACCATACTTTTTGGAATAGTCTTTGAAATCAATATTTTTTACATTTACTTGAGTGCATTTGTAAAGAACAAAAATGACTTTTGTTACCCTGTTGTCATGAAATGAAATTAAATTAAAAATTTCACACTAAATGTTTCATCCTAGCTTCCTTAAAACTAAACCATAAAGTCTTCTGTGAATTTTATTAGCCATAGTTTCATCTTCAGTGGCACCAATCGGATTACGGTGCTTTTTCATTGTCTTCTGTTACGTCTGGGCAAATGAATGCTAAAAAAAAAAAATATCATTTTAAATATGTTTGTAAAGAACCCCATAAAATGTCATTAAAATTATTTTTTAAAAGGTGCACATGAGGTAATAAAAGATTTTGCTTTCTTTTGTGCATGTTTTAATCTTCACACACGCTATTATTTTGTTTCATTTTCATGCTTCTCCTCTGGTGTGACATTTCTCGCATCCACTCTTAAAAAAAACAAAAAAGTCAGTACGTTTTTGGTCTTCTCTTATATAGCTAGCTTAATTTGTAGGTGATATAATTTTTTGAAAAAAACAGCTATTTTTGTTTTTAGTTTAATCTGTTTGAAACTGCTACCATTATTGGATCAGCACATCAGTTTGAATCAAAGCAACTTGGTGGTCAAGTATCTGGCACCCGCAAGTCATCTGACCCGATACTGATATTTTATTTTCACTAAATTTTCTGGATGAGCGCTCGTGATGTGACGTGATGTTTTTCCTTTGACGTTAACAGTGCTTTCACTTTAGTACCATGCTGGGCTACTCTACCCTCCTCTGAGCACATATAGCTATAGTTTTATAGATTCCATTATTACTTTGAAAGTAACAGATAACGAACAGGATTTGCACGAGGCTGGTGATGAGAGACGAAGCATGCAGGGCCACCACCTGGAGATTCCTGCAAGGTCAAAGGTCAAAACAATTTGATCCAAGCGTCAGCACCCGACACTCGGCTAAAATGTACAGAAAGGAACCCCCGTTTGAGTGTTTGTTGACATTCCCTTGTTGTGTCATCGCTGCTTTGCTGGGTGTAATGGATGACTTTTGCCCTTTGAAAAACACTCTGTTCAAACAAGCCTATTCTTTGTTGTAGCTGCAGGAGTCTGAGGAGCAAAGAGGCTTTGGCAACAAAAAGGAGGAAAAGAGGTTTCTGACCCCAGTTATATATTTGTAATTTATACACATTTATAATGTAAGGCAGAGAAAAAAAAATTACTTTTCCTAGAGGGCTGTAAAATTGAAAGAACTGGCACATTTCCTGCGAGCTGTTGATGAATTCAGCACTAGTTGTGCTGTTGCTACAAGGTGCCGGTTTCTAGACAGCAAAACTCCTACAACTGCACTGATTCTCAGTGAAAAATATCTACCTTCTTTCAGTTCTGATTTTACATATTAGAACGTTACTAACCTGGATCTAGTTCCTACTAAGTCCTGACAGGAGAAAAGCCTCAACTAGTGTAACAAATAAAAGTTAACATGTTATTATTTTTTTTAGCAAAAAATATAAACACAAGCCATGTGTGCTGCTTCCATATCATAGCTGCATATCAAAAGCATACATGTAACTGGAAAACAATTCCCAGAACCATTCTGAAAGTTTATAAAAATTAGACATTAAAAAAAATGCACAAAAACATTTTTACGGAAAACTATACACAAAGCAGTCCGTTTCATCTTGTGTAGTGATGTTTCCTTATTAAACGAAATAAGCAAAAGTTTAAAAAAAAAAATAATGAAAAAACGTAGCACCTCCTTGGTGATACCCAGCACTTTCGAGGGGAGTAACAGTAGCCAAACGTTAGCTTCGGCAGGATGCGGTATCTGTGGAAAGCTGCGGGCTGACAGGGCATCCCACACACAAGGCCGACGGGTCGCACGTGTTCCTCGATTGCTGGTAGGCCAAGTACACACCAAAAGTGACCTGAGAAAAAACAGAATCCAGCCCTGATGTACACTTTATCACCGCAAAGCAGCAATCGCGTTACTGAACCAAACAGCTGGGACAACGACACATTTTCCTGATTTTTACCCTAGTAGCAAACAGGTTCGTCACATTTTCCAAAACTAACAAAATAATGGGTGCTGACCCTCTTTCAAGGATCTGTGGTTTGGAGCGTCCCAGGTGGATGGCTGTAAAGAGGAAGCGTCACTGAAGATCAGTAACAATTGTGCAATAATTCCTAAGTGATAAAAGTAGAAATCACAGCTTCACGAAAAGAGTCCTGAGATCCAACTGAAGGATTTGTCCCTCTGGTTCTCTTCAAAATCACTACGCAAATGCGCAACTCCTGATGCTGTACTTTAGCCTTACTATACACAGACATCTTCAGCCGAACTGTAGCTATTAAGTCATTGCCGAGTTCTCAGGCAAAGCTTTCGATTTACTGCTCAGTAAACAATATTGTTACCTGCAGGTCACCTCAGTCACTATGAACAGTTTATTCACAGGGATTCAAAAAGAACAGAGCGCTTTCATGAAACTTATTACTCAGTAAGTAAGTGTCATATAAACATGTCAAGCAAACCAATTTGTAGAGTTACCCTTAATTTCCTCCCCCCGGATTTTGGACTTTGAAAATTGAATGCATTTCTGCCTCAGTACCTTAGTTACTGAGAAATAAACTTATCATAGTGTCCAGTATTTATTTTTTTTTATTTCCATGTATAGTATGTGTGATGTGGCCTAGGAGGCCACTTGGAGACCCCCGAGGAGGAGATGGAGACTGCTGATGTGTAAAAGGGAAGTATAGTTTGTGTTGCTCATTCAAGATTACAGTAGAGATGTTTGGATGAAATTTAACTGAATAAAGACTAGGCTTCATTTTGGCAAACCCAGATTTAAGCAAAGTTAATTATATATTTTGACAAAGGAAATAGTTACAATGCTGTGACATCCCAATCCCTTTTCCCTCTTTCTTACTGCTTCCAAGCTCCTTATCCCACTTTCTTATGGATTTCTCATCTGATTTCACTTCCTCATTACTTCCTATCTGCTGACCCAGCTTCCTAGCCCGAGATTTCTTGCCAAGTTGATTTTTTTCCCCATTCCTATGCACTGACCTTTCCCTTGCAGTAGGTGGACAACGATAGGAGTGGCTCCAGTGTGCGAGCACCTGTGTCCTGGTCGATCCCAATCATGTAACACCTCTCACACCGGCCCGCCACCTGGAAACGTTGCTGGTTACTAGTGTCACAGATGCTTCTCTTGCTCTTTACATCCCACAGGCCTCAAGTGCACACTGATAGAGCACTTTACCTGGAACAGTGAGTCACCAATCTGCACTTGTGTCCAATCATCTTCTTCAAATGCTTCTGTCCCCATAATGACCAGATTGGCACGGAAGCGGCGTAGTAGCTGTTGAACGTCAAGTTTTTGGGCCTGACAGCCCTGTCTGTACCAGTACATCAAAAGTTATTTAAACTAATATACACCCATAAAAAACAGAAACTTAACATTATACGGTTATGCATGTTTTTATTTAAGTAAAACTACACAAATACCCAATTTATGCATTTGAAAGTCAAAACTTTGCTAAAGTTTAACAAAGGTAAGGACTAATTATTGTCTCGTGCGATGTCTTCCAGCTGGAAGTGGGAACATGCTGCGTTCCGATACCTGCTCATGATGTGCTTCTGCAGAAACTCCACACTGGCCATATTAATCATCAGATACTGTCCTTCGTTCGCCAGAGACAGACCGGCCACGGGTCCTGCGGTGTCTGGGCGTATACAAGCGAGCACCTTTAGTCCGCTGCAGTCTGCCCTTAACTGTGTCTCAGCTATTAGACAGACAATCTCTCAAATTATCACCACAGTCACGTGCCACATAGTTCCAACCACCTTACAGCTTTCCACCACCATAGCCACCACATAACCTTACCACCCACCCTGACTTCACTTCAACTACACCTCCCGTCATCCGTATCCTCCGAAACTTCATCCACTAAATACCCCACGATGCATCCCAACCCCCCCCCCCCCCCCCCCCCGTCACGACGCCCCTTACGACCCGCGGAGAAGGACCTCGCGCAGAGGNATCCACTAAATACCCCCCCATGCATCCCAACCCCCCCCCCCCCCCCAAAACAGCTACCACATAACCAACCTCCATCGTAACTGCAAAAGGCTCTTACCTTTCCCCTGAGCCCTCCGCATTCCCCTGGTGAAGTTGAGGTTTTGTCGGATTAGACGGCAGGGTTTCTCCAGGAACGTAGAGAGCCAGCTGGCTACAGAGTCTCCACAGTCCACAGTCTGAACTCTGTAGGACAATGAGTGACAGAACAACATAAAAATTAATTAAACCCAACAGACACCTGCCTTTCAACATGTCTATGGACAACGGAGCAGTGTTACGAAGTGTCAACTTGGCAGGGTGGGGTACCATTACGGACAGATCAAACGTAACTCCCCAACTACCAAATGGCCTTGCTTATCACCGCAGCACCGTCAACACTGACACACCGAGTTTTGTGTAACAAACCTACCTGTCTCCACACACTTTGCTTTGCCCCAGCTGGACAGCAGGGCCCTGTTGGTCACACTCCAGAGGAACAGACATGGGCTTTAGTCCTAAGAAGATGACAGATCAGCGCATGCAATTCTACGACCTGACTAGGCAGGATATGAAGCATTCATGTCTTCTTGGACTCAAGGCGATCATTTACAGGATGCGGTTCTCAAAACGTGTCACTTGAAAACACAGGGACATGTGGACTTATGGACACAGCTGTTTCATGTTGTCGTGGTGGCATTTGCTTTAGTTTGTTCTGTTGTAGAAGCATAAGGGCCAACTTGTAACACCTAAGTAGAACCCTTCGCCATAGCCAGGGTCTCGGGGCTGACCTTTGCTGTACTAGAACTAACCTACAGCATGAAGGTCACATGTTGCGCTGTTACAAAAGTTGACCCTTGGTGATGTATAAAGCTCTTTGCTGCTTCCATGGCAGATTTGCTGACCTGGGGCATACAGGTGGAGCTCTCTGCTGACCCAGTGGATACGGGGTCTGATGAGACATAGTCGAGGCTCCTGCTTCTGGTTCAAGCACACGCCATTAATGTTGACTACCATCCAGAGGCGGTCATACTGCAAGCCAATGGGGCCAAGGGGCCAATGATCCACCTGCAGCAGCAGAAAATTTAGGAGATCAGTATCTTGGCACAGCAAGTAGTACTGCTGCCTCACAGGTCTTGATTCTCAAAAGAATGAATCTCAGCATCCAATTTAATTTGTATCTCAGAAACAGTAAATTAAATTGTGTTGTGCTCTCCTTCACAGTTAAAAAGCTCAGGACTTGCAAAACGCTGATCGATTAATGCTAACTTTCTCCAGTAGAGGGAGCTGTCAGTTGACAAAATTTAAATTTTACACGCAACTGCAGCGGAAAGTGGAATCAATTGTGCTACGAATAAATGACACCATATTTATTCGCCACGGCCCTCAGAGTAAATAACATCATATTCACAGTGTCCCTCAAAATAAATGAAACTATAGTCACTGGGGCCCTCAGTGTAAATTACATCATCTCAATTTACTGTATTTGTTATGGAAAAGATGATAGAAAACTAAATGTACCTCCATCGCTGCACATGACTTGATGGGATACAAAAAGATGTGGCTCAGGGTTATGCCCTTGTTGTTTCCCCCATCTGAATTTTCCACATTAATAGTCCCAGGGAATAAATGTGGCTCTTCTTGTACTCTCTCAAGACCTGCGGGATCCACCGCATAGAGGTTTTGTTGACCCGTGCAGTCCGCTGTAGAGGAGCTTTGGGGATTGGCACAGTCCACTGTAGCGGAGTTTTGCTGACCAGTGCAATCCACCGTAGAAGAACTTTGGGGCCTGGTGGGGTCCACCATAAAAGGGCTTTGGGAATTCGTGGGGTTCATTGTAGAGGAGCTTTGAGGACTGGTGTGGTCCACCATAGAAGGGCTTTGGGGATTTTCAAGGTTCTGTTTAGAATCGTTTTGCCAACCAGAGGCTGACCGCAGTTTGTCCAATCGAACCTGGTCTAGTCTTACAGGCTTCTGCACAAAACAGTCTACAATGAACTTCAGGAACATCTGACAGTCCCGAAAGGTGGACATGTAGCCAAAGGAGACGCGAACAGAGCCTGTGGGTTGGCCATCGATCACGTCTATGTTATCTCCACACACGTGACCTGCCTGCATAGACAAAAAACACAGGTGAAACAACTACAAAATGTGCAATGACCAGAAACTTGAAAACACGAGAACTTTATGTGTAGTGACATTGACATGTACACTCCTAATGAGGTCACAATGCACAGACTTTGTAATTCTGTTTCACATGTATAACACAGGGACCACAGAACAAAAACAATAATATTATATTTCCATGAGTCAAATTAAAATATCTTGACAGATATTTATCTTATCATTTCCTTTATCTGATATTCCAGTTAGTCCCAGGTATAAGGAGCGTGAAAAGGCAGAAATGCACAAGTCGGCAAGGAGTCATCAGCGAGCATTGCTGTGTCTTCCTTGTTCACAGAGCCTCTCACTCACTGCCAAAGGAGCTGTGAGAGCAGCAGTAACCAGACCAGCTGTGTCGATGGAAGACGGAGCACCGGAGATCGGCTGCTGACGTGCGGAGTCAAACCTGAGTAGAACTCGGGACCTCAGACTAAAATAACCACCAGCAGGGAACCAGCCCAGAGAAGCCGGCGTTATTGGTCTGCTGTTCTTTCAAATTGCATTCTTTTTGGATTTTCATTTTATTTTTGGTCGGTGCTGAGGCTGGCTGGAGGTGGACTCATTGCTCCCATGATCTCCTTTATTTTTATCTTCCCCTTGCAATGTCAAGTTCATTTTTGCTGACTGGTCACCACAAGAGACTGTCAAGAGTGTTTCTGCCATAATCATACAACTGCACAGACATTCACAAGGACATAGTGCTGTCATATTGCAGCGCAGAGCCCTCTTTCTGCCTGCATTTTACGAGCGTCTCACCTGCAGGTTGTTCTTCACCTGCTGGTCGCTGAGGCGCAGATGCTGCTGACAGGCGCCCGTGTTGCAAAAGCAGCCAGTTCGCAGCTGAATGTTGTACAGACCGGCCAGTTTGTCCACCTGCCGGGGAAGAGGTTAGTCTGTACAACAACCTGCACGTGATACACAGTAGCTCGTGTCTCTTTGCCATTAGGCATCACAGTTCTTCAGCTACGCTTACTCCAGCTTATTCCAACATATTTCATAATTAATACGATAGTAAAAAAACTGTAATAATAATAGTAATTATCCCAACACAAGACTGGGCAACCAATATAAGACATGATTATCATGACAACAATGCTAAGATAGTGGTGAAGAAAACTAGTACAAATAAGGTTCATTTTACTGGTAGCTTCGATATAGTGCTATACTAGATTACTGCAACTGTAAAGCATGGAATATACTGAACATTTGTGTCACAGAAAACTCCCTTCGACATCATGATCAGTAAAATCCTGTTTGGGGTTTCTGATGTTTCACACAAATAAAGGACGAACATGGCTGAGTATGAAGACCTGTGAATAATGTGGTCAGTGTGTAAACATGTTGAAACTGCTACTTAGTCTCCAATTTGACACATAAGATTTAAATGACATATAAGTGGATTTATATGTTATAATGAAGCAGTGAACATGACTGCACGAGAACAGAGGTCAGGTGAGCACAGCGTGGTGAGCTGCGTATCATACGTAAGCACAGTTTTACAGTATATCTGAGTGGACAAGTCCTGATAAAAAAAATTTGTAAAACCACTGGGATACCTCCAACTCACAGCCTTACCTGTGAGTAGCCCACAACAGACCCTTGGGGGTCTAGCACATTGAAGTTCACAATGGCTCCCTGTCTGGAGGGGTCTTCGTACTCACTGTGGGCGTACACCTGGGCCACTGGCTGCCCGTTACCGTGACAAAGACAGGACAACATCACGTAGGTGTGACGTGCAAGCCCAAAGGTGTGCAGCTGGACCCTCACCATACCCCCTGCAAGCACAAATACCGCTAGCACATATACATGCAAATACACACGATTCAGGCAGCTTTGGAGAAAACTATCTGCTAAACTAATTAATGCAAATGCGTTCAGTGATGAAGATTAGGATCCAGATGACTCTGCTACCTGTGATGGGGTCAATTGCCAATCTGGCCGTCTCGCACCTCGTTGGAAAGGACCCCAAATGCTTTAGGTAGCAAATGCCAAAGGTCCTATCAGGCCACCTGAGGATTGCAAGTAACCAAACTGGGCAAGAGGCAAATCACGCTGCGGACAAGACCAGGGTGAAAGTGACGGACCAATTGTACTGGTCAGGTATTGTGAAACCTGTGGAGAGCTACTGCAGAATGTAGAATACAATGGTCTTCTTGCTCTTTGTTACATCTATAACGCTGCAAATTCAGTCACATCAAACAACACCTCTAGCAGAGTCTTAAGAAACATGATAACAGGAACAACTGGTTTCATAATGACAATCGTCTTTTTAAATACTGAATTGTTTCAGGTAATTTCTTATTGCACTTGGATTAGGCAGTTAATGGATGAGATTTTATCCTATAAACGGAACCATTTACTTTCCACAGTATCCAATGTCAAGTCACTGCGTAACCAATCATGAAATTTGAATTTTGTATGAAATAAAAAAAAAATGAAAAAGTATTTGATGTCCAGTAAAATAAAATGTTATTCAGATCACAGTAGCTTTTTAAAGCCCAATCCTGAAATGTCTTTAAATTACAGTCTCATTTCAGACGTGACTCAGATATTTTACCATATATATCTTGGTCAGGAATAAAAACCCTACTGTGTCCCTGTAAACTCACAGACGTTAACGTCATCCTGGTTACTGTAACACAGTAGGATTCTGAAATTTAATCTCTACTACATTTACCCATTGAAGCAGACACTCCTCTCCAAAGTGACATACAATTATTATTAGGTAGTGTTCACCTGACACCTTTATTCAAGGTGATTTACAGCACAACACTGAAACTCCACACAGACTGGGATCAAATCTACATCCAGTCTCACTGTCCAGATGCTGTGAGATACCAGTGTTGTTCACCACCCCACCATGCCTTCCATCCACACAGCTTGATGAATGAATCTTTTCACATTTGCTCCACAACCCAGGAAACAGACTAACAGCCAGACCGTCGGTTTTGAGCAGTTGTGTACTGTGTGGATACACCCTGTACTAGACCGCTACAAACCAAAGAGATTTGAACGTTCTAAATTCTTAAAGTTTTTAGGACTTTCAGGAGATTTTAGACTGAAAAAACTGATAAAAACCCATATACTCCCTTCTCTTTCAAGTATCTGTCACACCCTGCTATCCGCTGAAGGCCATGCTGGTCCAAAATTTTTGTGACTCCTTCAGAAACTGCAAAGTGAGCTTAAAATTACCATGTACACCATTTAGAATTTACGTTTTGTCAACTGTGGACAAACTACGGCATTTCCGGTTTCGTACTTCGTAGAAGACTCGTGGGAGTGGACTCACTGGTGAATGATGTGCTTTATAGTACTGGTGAACGTATTGGTGAGCGTGGTGTGCCAACAGTTCCCTGGTAGCCTCAGTGTTGACTTTGTCTATTGAAAAAGATCCTGGGTCAGACTCACCAGTGAGCTTCTGCAAGGTCTCAAAACCATGGTGAACAGCAACAATGTCCAGGAAGGAGATGGTACCATCTTCAAACCTACCCAGGGATACAGAACAATAATGTGTTCATTTCCCTGTGGTCCGACGAGAAGTAGAAAAAGAAAAATTCCCCAATATTTCTCAGCTATTGTAAGATAGACTCTCTTCGTTATACTAACACAAAAAAGAAAAAAAATATCCCCACTCGGATATCACAGAAAGCCAGATAAATCGGGACACTACTGTATAAAATACCCCTATGCGGGATCACCCAAGCCGGGAAGCTGCGGACCAGTCATCATAACCATTACTGGTTGTGTGTGTATATTACGAGGCCATATGCTTATGTGGGCCTGACCATCTGCTTTTGTTTACCACTCAGATGTGTGTGTGCGTGTGTGTGTGTGTGTGGGGGGGGGGGGGGGGG
>UFQX01005292.1:161736-245857 GCA_900497675.1 Arapaima gigas | reverse complement strand
GGGGGGGGGGGGGGGGCAGTCAGAGTGTGACCAAAAACAACAGGGGACAGAGTGTGTAAGCAGTGACCGCCTAATAGAGAGTGTGTGTTCAATGACCACATGGAATACAGCATGTTGGCAAAGACTACACAGGATAAAGTTTGGTACAAATGACTGCACAGGACAGACTGTGTATCCTATTACGACACAGGATACGGTCAAGCCACTGTGTGAGCGACCAATGACCAGTTCGACAGCAGATGCCGACCGTCGTCTAAAAGAGCAAGCTTGTTGGTCCACCCAACCCCATTTCAGCCGGGGGTTGTATATCAGGGAATGGGCAGATAAACAAATTCTGACCATCCTGAGGAAGAAGCCAAAAGGTGGATAAAGGGTATAAGACACCTGCTACGCAACTTCAAAGCCTCTACAGACCCCCTCCAGTGAAGTGTATATTGACTAGGGGAGTCAGCAGGCTGTCCTTCACACCAGGCCAGGTCACTAATTCGCAGTTGCTCTTTCCTATTAAAAAGTTCCAAATTCCATGTGATTTTACACCTGGCCAGAATGATAAACAGCAGCTCAGCAAAATTTATTGTTTGCATCTGAATTGTCTCAAGTTCTACAATGCTGGTTTTGCCACCGATATGCAAATTCAGATAAACAAGCCTGGGATACAGAAGACGTGAATTACATATTTCATCAACTACAGCAAGTGAGAATTAGAATTCTAATGAGCATTTCTGAGAGATCAGAGACCTGAGAAACGGGGGCAACGTTTCCATATCATCCAAAATGCTGTCAAATGACAGGGTCAACCTGTCATCAGCACCTGAGATCTGCCTGCTTCGAAGACCTTTGAATATTACAGAATTATGTACAAGTGCAGCAAATAAAAACACTACTGCTGTTGGTAGTAAACACGGTACATTTGAAAATCAGTTATCACTGCTCTTATGTAACAGAATGGATGTCCAACACATATACAGCATGTAACTAAGTAATCTGCATGCAGCATATTGTTATACCAGTTCTTTACCACTGAATGATTGCAGATGTTCACAGAGATTTTTGCTGACTGGATAAGGTTTGTACATTTGGATCGGCAACTGGTAGCATAAGTGTATGTGAAAAAAGACACTCAAAAAAACTGGTATCACATGATTAACTAAGTGTCAGATGATCCAAACCAATCGAATGATTCACAACCTACAGCGAGGTGAACAGCTCCCTATTTCTCACCCGCAAGAGTTCTGGGGTATGAAAACAAGCTGCTGACTGTTAAAGACTCGAGGGGACTGTTTAAGGCAGCTGGTCTCGGGACTTAGGGGAGACCTGGGGAGAGACCATAAGGGTCCCCTAGTGCAGGCCTGGCTTTTATGCTTTGCTGTCTATTTATCAGTTGTTTGTTTTGACTTGTGGTTATTTGGTTTTGACTGTTTTATCTGGCCAGTTTTTAATAAATCCTACTTGGCGTTGAAATCACTCCGACCTATGTGGCCACCCCTGCCCCATAACAGGCCGCAGAGACTAAAATCAGACAACCTACACTACCTTACACAACCTTTACAACCCAGGTAAACAGGTCGTGCAGTTTTTATTTGTTTTGTTTCAGAGGCAGATAAGTTTGGTTCTCAGACACAGTTAAGTGCAATTTTTGATTTATTAAAACATAAGATTTCACTTATTACTCAGTGTACTTCAATACAATTCAGCAACACACATTAAGTATATAAATTAGTAAATAACAGTTATGGCCCATTATTATATATGGCACAATATATAACTATACTAGAACAACAATAATTATTGGCTACAGTTGTATTTAAATTGATTTCCCCGGTATGCTTTCCTTGGTCTGATATCCTGATAAAAAGAGATGAATTGACTGTTTTGTCAACATACAACTTGTTTGACTTTTTGGACCAGTTCTGAAGTGTAGAAATTATTAAATTTGCATATGTAAGTAGGAGTAAACAAAGCACCGTGAAAGGTGCATTTAAAGTCGTAGGCTTTCAGGGTACACATGGTTTCTCTTTGATAATTGTTCAAAAATAACATATTTCAAACAATACACAAAATATACAGATACAAACCACAAAGTCATGTTTATGTGCAAACATAAATAGCTGAACAAACAAAAAGCACCCACGACACCAAAAACTATGCAAAGAGGGTTTAGTAACTGTACATTTCAGTCAAGTACAAATGTACAGTGTTTCACCTAAATCAAGTTACTGAATTCCATCTGCAGATGCAGACAGAGCACAAAAATCAATACTGCTGAGATATGATAGCAGTGAAGGTCAAAGCTCTCACTTTTAAATTATCAACACCAGTAAAAGCAAAATATTAGAGCATGAGTTTGACTCATCAGAAATCAGCATGTCATCGAATGAGCACATTTGTACCCAAAATTGTTGTTAAAAAAATAAGATGCCAACATTCAAGCAGTTGACATCGATCAAACAGCAGCCAATACAAATGCAACTCACAGCGACCATTTGCAAACACAGGAAAAATGTGCAAATGCTGCACAACTTGAGCTGGACTTTAACCCCACGTCCAAAAACCACCGCAGAAATTGTAAAGCACCAGCTGTGCCCCGGTGTTCCAGATGAGATGACCCCAAAATAGGCTTTTAAGACTTTAAAAAAAGTATTATAAAATCACACAACTAAAAGTACCTCTACCGCATGTTACTATTGTTTTGTCTAACTGAGACACGTTTTTCAAAATATTTTACAATGTTTTGACTTATTTATACAACCGGATATTTTATGAACCTCAGTTTAGGCACAAAGAAAGCCCCTCAGGGACCAGAACCAGTTATCTGGAGGTTACAGATTATGGTCCCAAACCTGTATACTACCTGCTGCCACAAAGTTCAAAGAATAAATAGGCCATCTCTGTATTCTTCACTAAGCATTTCCAGGATAAGTTGCATGCCTAATGTTTTTTAATCTTACAGATGTTGGAAATTCATTGTGGCCTACTGAAAGTTCCCTGACTAAAAAGGCTTTGTAAGCTCACCAGAAAACCCAAATCAACAATGGGGGGACATGGCCTTCAGAAAGACAACCCAGAACAAAAACAGGAACACTTTTCAAAACAAAAACTACAAAATAAGCCCCTCACACCCACAAGCACGTATACAGTATTTTTGGCAAAGGGACCCTGGGAAGAAGGACATACGAAGATAGATGGGGGCATCCTCACTGAAGCTAAACATTTACTCTGTTCACATCCACAGAGGACAATCGGTGACTGAATGTTTATTTGCACTTTGGGCTCCGCAGGGATTTCAAAACACCACTATGCCTGCGCTGGCCAAATATAATGTAATTAAACCTGGGTCAAGTTTACAGTTGTGTCTCACTGTAGACCTGAGTAGTGACTGTATAGTTACAAGTCCACTGCATTATTATCATTATCATATCCCCTGTGTTGTGCCAAGTTGTACCCATCAATCCATCCATAGTCCATTTTCAGTTTCCTAGACATCAAAAAGACTACAGACAACACACACTCACTGCTAACTTCCAAAATGCCACAGGGTCAGTTACTAATTACCACCTTACTGGTATTTTCTGTACTACATCATTGGTTAAAGCTTATTTGCTTTAAACTCACACTGTTTTCTGTCACCAGTGTCTTGTTGCTATAGCTACTCTTCAATATCACTGCTCCATTATTGCACTGCATTTTGCAGTCACGTTTATACTGATGAATTGTGTTGCAGGCACACGTTTTAGATTGTGGTTGAGGTTGAAAGCCTTCAAGGGCAGCATGAAAAAGCCAGAGAATCTGCTACAGCCATCTTATCACATCAGTGAGGACAAAAACCCTTTAAGTCATAAGGGACTGAGCAGCACTCATTACACTGAGGACAGCAGTAAAACCTGAAACAGATAATGATCTCTAAACAGTGCAGCCAAGACACCTTTCAGGTGACCTAGTACATCTGTGCATTTCCACTGAGCTCATGGACTGAGACCTATGTGTTTTGGTTGTGTGGTCCACAGCACTGACTGATTGTCACCTACCGGTAGCGAACGTGTTCCACAGTGTCATGCGTCAGCCTGCTGCTGGGACTGTGGCTGTGCGGATTTCCTGTTGGAAGGCAAGAAAAATGTATTCGTGTGCAAAGACTAAGGACCTTAGTTATGTAATATGATTTGATTTTTTGTTAAATGTAATCTGTAGTTATGTCACAAAAACACAGGCACATGGAATAAACACGCACCAGCAACTCAGAATGGGGGGGGGAGTAAAACGTGATCTGAGTATCTTTGATCATCACATGGTTGTTGGTGCCAGTCAAGTATTTTGGAAACTGCCGCTGTCCTGGGATTTTTCTGCACAACAGTCCCAAGATTCACCCAGAATGGTGCAAAAAAAAGAAAACATCCAGTGAGCAGTACTTCTGTTGCTGTAAATACTTTGTTGATAAGAGAGGTCAGAGGACGATCGAGCTCACAGGAAAACTACAGTAACTCAAATATTTACTAGGGTGGCAGGCAGAAAAGATTTCTAAATCCTGCTTATATCTTCTATGTTTCTAACTTTTAACCTTTTTACCTGAAGTTACCCTGTGGTTATGAAACTGTGCTAAAGACTGAATTCCACCATCCCACTGTACCTTTAAAATCTCACATAAATGTATCAAATACAGAGCTGTAAGTGGGCAAAAATCTGTTTTAATTTTAATGTTGTATAAATTCATATTCAGAGCACCTATCAGTAACTAAATGTCTGTACTGTATACAGAGTGACATGAAGAGCCCAGTGTCCAGGTGCGATGGCAGTATGTGACCCAGGCTTTGCAGACACAGATGTCACCTCTCCTGCCAGTTAATAACAATGACAGCAACAACAGGAGCAATAATAATAATAATAATAACAACAATAATAACATTATTATTATTATTATTATTATTATTATTATTATTGTTATAACTGAGCAAAAGGGGGGCAGAAAGAAGGTCCCACAGTGTCAGAAGTGAATGAAGAACATTGTGGGAGAAACACAAACATGTCAGACTTAACACACTGGATTAAGCAGCAACAGAAATCACAGCAGTAAATGGATAACAACTGCAAAGAGTCATGAGGCTGTAAAACAGATTTACACACTTGTCACAGTCAGATTCATCAGTCAAAGCTATAGACAAGGGCCTGGCAGATTAAACGACTGTTCACTTGGAGAAGCATATTTGCAAGCTTTATATGCAGGAAAAATATTTCTCCATGTAAAACTTAAACACAATGTATTTAAATTTAAAATATTTGCAGAAAAGGGTTTATTTTGCGGTATTTTAAATTCTCAATTTAGTTTTTTTTCCCCCTCTCCAACAGTCCTTCAGTACAAGTTGAATGTCAACTACCAGTCATACAGTGAAACTAACACTGAACATTTAGCTGTGTGTCCCTTGGTTGCTCTTCATAAATGTACAGTGACACTTTCAACCTGGAATAAATGATGCCTAACTGACTTCATGTACAATTATTTGGGTGTTACTTGTTAAGCAAAACATTTAAAATAAACTTTGTATAAGAAATATGGCATTTAAGCAAGCAGGCCTTTGTGCTTCAAAAATCCCATTTACACTTTGACTACACCTGGGGTCACCTGTTGTACCTTTAATTGCTTATTTTGTCCTCCCACAGCAGCATCAGTTGCTCTGATCTTAACGTGTCTTTAATATTCTCCAACTTTAGTCATACTGGGATGCAGCCTACTGCCATTATCTTTAGCTTTAATATTCCTCTTTTACTGTAAAATAGTAATTAAACGTTTCAAAATGTCACAGGACGTATATAGAAACAAAGTTTACCATAGACGTGTGCACGTAAATCCTGGAAGAACCCATTAACTTGTGAATCCGCAAACAACGTCGTAGCCGCGTGATCGAGGAAAGTGATTCCTGTGGGAGAGAAGACAGAAAGTGTGAAAATCATTAAAAATGCCCCCAACAGGCCCTCAATCTGCAGGAGGCTTTCTATAGCAGCAAATCATGGGATCTATGAAGTCAAAGCCTGAGATGCTTCCTTACTGGAGCACAAACACGGCAACATCAACAGACTTATTAGTATTAAAATGACAACAGGCCTCAAAAACTCAAAGATTCTGTCTTAGTAAGTGGAGCCCAAAGAAACACAGCAGGACATTTATGCAAATTCTTCTTTCACTGGCGATTGGCCCTTAGAGCACAATCCAGATCATGGCTTCTCCTCACATCTGTATCATCTGCTGAAGCTCTCAGGTGGTTTCGATCTGTCTCAGTCAGTCCCAGTGTGTCTCAGCCGGTCTCGGTCTACCTTGCACTCTGGCGAATTCCTTTCGCACTACGAGCTCCAGGTCGCCGCCATAGCCGTAATGCGGCCATGTGTCCGCGAACGAGCGCGCGCCCCACAGCAGCTCGGCGACCGCGGGATCGCAGTTCGCGGAGTCGCACCAAGGCTCGTCCGGCGGCTCCCGGCAGCGAAGGTGTTTCGTCATGTCGCCACTTCACACGAACAGCGAAACTGAAAAGAGACGCACTAAAAGCGTCAATCCTGCAGACGTAGCCAAGTGTCAAGTAACCAACTTCAGAGAAAAGTCCTCCTGAAGCGCCCCCGAACTTCCCACCCCGGAGTCTCGTGACTATCAGACCTTTAACTCCCACCAGTCTGGGGCACGGGGTTAGCAAAGACCGTCAGCCAAACAAAGACCGCCGACTGCATTCAAGGCTTGAGCGGCGTCGATGGGACGCAGGATCACAAATGTTGTTCAATCGTGGACTCGGCGGAGTGACTTCTTTGAAATACTCGTGGAGTTGTTAAAAGGAATATATTATAAAAACACATTAATAGGGGACAGGATTGAAGGGCTAAAATGAATCCGTTTCCACATGGTTGCCAAAGTTATCGTATGTCCGTATGTAAAGTAACGATCGCGCCTGTGCAACACCGAGCAACTTTATCCTCACTAAACTGTCAAGTCTTGGTTTAAAGCCAACCAGATCAGCCAGGTAAAATCAGAAACGGCAGAATTTATATAAAACTTGCCAGATTTCATATGCACCGTATCGGTCTGAAAAAATAAACATTTAAATTAACACGTGTTCTGTCTTTTGGAAGGACAAAGACGTATTATCATAAAATTTATTCGGGCTTCTAATTCCGGAAAAGTCAAATTCGCAAATTTCTTTTGCAAAAGAAAACGTGTTAAAATCACCCCATATTTCTGCGCTTCTCCAGAACTGTCTGCTTTAAAATTATTACCTGGACTGTGCGGTCGGACGTGGGTGAGGCTCTGGTCACTGCGTAGACATATTTCTAGCCGTTTGCATTAGCTTCATCCAGGTTGCTCTGGTTTCCTCCCACAGACGAAAGACTTGTTTCTGTTACACTGATGTGCATAAATTGCCCGTGTGTGTGTGTGTGTGTGTGTGTGTGTGTGTGTGTGTGTGTGTTACAGTGCTCTGTTGTACAGATGGCTGATGCCTGTACTGAGCTCAATGTAGTGAATCTAACCCTGTGAGTCACATAAAGGCGTCGATGAAATATTACACATTAATCACTGTAGGTCACTTTGGGGAAAACACACATTTGCACAAGCAAATAAATTCAGTATCTATATACAGTAAATGTATTATCGAAAAAAGTGAAAAAGGAGGAGATGGGAATCTGGAGGGAAGGAGTGAGACAATTTATTCTGAAGTGTATGGTTGCTGGGTTATTAAATTGAACTGAACATGTCAGCAGAAACGTCATACTTAATAAAGCTGTCGGGGTCCCTCTAATGAGGAGTAGAAAAAAAAATTCATGTTCACAAAGTCTCTTGACCTTTGACATTTATCAAAAAAAATCAAGCTTGAAGTTACTAGGAGAGCGTTTACTGCCATTTTGGGGTTTATTCCTTCAGTGTACCCTATATTTACGTCGCTCCACATTTACTAACCGATTTGTGCAACGCACACGGTGACACGCGCGTCTTTCTGGTCTCCGCATGCACTGTCCGTGTGTCCGTGACGTCAGCCCGCTGTCTCTCGCTCAGTCGACCCGCGCGGAAAGGTGGCCGACAGGTGCGCGCGACGCGGGTCTCCTCTCCCAGGGCAGCGCTCCACGCTCCCACTTTCCGCGCCGTTTCAGAGGATCTGGTGGTTATTTTGGCCGCGTCAGGGAGGATCCACTGCTGCTTCTTCCCGGATTAGCGGACCTTCTCCATGGAGGACGTAGCTCCACCTCTGGATTATTTTCCTCTTCTTGTTATATCGAAATGACCGCGTTTTACCGGAATACTGGCTTGATACATGAAGGTGGACATCGGTACCGAGTGACCGTTTCCTTCCCATTTGTTCTGTCTCCTCCTCCTGTGTGTTTGTAGCAGCATCACCTCCCAGGGCGCGGAGACCCCCTACAGCGTCCCTGTGCCGCAAGGTGAGTGTCGTCTTTCCACCACTTTTCTTCTCCTGTCTGTCGCTTGGTGTGCGCGTGTGCGTGCGTGTGTGTGTGTGTGTGTGTGTGTGTGTGTGTGAGAGAGAGAGAGAGAGAGAGAGTTTTCTCGGGAGCTGTTTATGTCCTGCAAAACGCGATTCCTCCTCTACTTCACAGACCTTGTCCGTCCATTCCCAGCGGACCATTTTCAACCTCCAACTCTTAAAATGGATCATGTTTCTAAATGCCCACCTCATCTCACGTCTCCTATGAAGGGACCTCAGCGTAAATCCTAAAGCCCCATCAGCTGTAACAATATAACACGACTTTATTAAATTTAGACAGTGGACGAAAATACAGCCAAAGACCCGGATGGCCGGTGAAACAGGAATGAGGAAAAGAACACCGTTCATGTGGGGGTTCAGGGGCTGAGATGTCTCTGTACCATTTGGACCCTGCATTGGGTCACTTTTTCCTCACAGCAGAACACATTGGATACTCTCGTTGTAAAATACCGTCATTTTACTGTATGTTTGATGCCCTGCCCTCCAGGTGCCTGATGCTTTCTGGAGGGACTCCATACCATCATGAGCCTTGGACATGTGGTTGCAGATAGTGACTGAATGAGCAGATCAATAATACTACATCGCAAAGTAATGTTGTAGTAGAGAAATGTTACATCACCAAATATAAAAATACTCTATATACAGTGTGTGAGTAATATTTTGTGTTGATGGTGTGTGTGAAATTGCAGCTGAAACGTCTATGTGGTTTTAGAAAAGAGTGTCAAAGTAGCGGCAGAACATCGCGCAGCTCAGTGCACACCCCGAGTGACAAATGTGTGCCGGTAAAAGAAAGCAAAGTCACAACGGATACCTTTGAAGGCGGATTGCTAGACTGCTGTTCTGAAGTAAATCATCAGACAACTCTTGGAAAAAGAAACTCCTGGACCACAGAAACCTCTAGGGTCCAAGCAGTAGTGACTGTCCCCCTCCTGGCCATTCTAGCATATTACAGAGGCCCTGGGTGATTGATGCTGTAACTAGGAATTCTGGTTCAGCTGGGCAGAAGTAATAACCTCCCCATGCCTAAGGGGCAGCATGTGCCATGATGCTTTTCTCAGGACATGTTGATGTTTAGCTAGGTTTGCTCTGTTTCTAAGAGCCATGTTGCTGGATCTGTGGAAGCTGCATTTGGGGCAGCAAGTCTTCTGTAAATGAAGCTGAAAGTTCTTTCCCTGGTGTCGAGCTCAGAAGGCAACAGTAGCCGCAGATCACAGAGCTGGAGATTGGAGATACTTTCAAGCGATTGATCCCTCTCCAGGCAGGTCTCTAGAGGGAAAGATGCCTCCTGCTGGTTAAACACTGGGCTGGGTGTTTCAGAGTGACCTGTGCTTCAGATCAACACATCTTAATCTCCCAGTGAGTACACACTGGCAAGGTAGAAGATGCAGACAGCAGTGAAGTTAGTTATGCATTTTACACTTGCTCCTCAAGTTACGAACAGCTGACGTACTGTAAATGTATGAACTTTGGAAGAGTTAGAGTTAGGGTTAACTCTAAAAAGTGACTGTGACCTCTGGTTTCTCTCCAAGCTAAGAAATGGCAGTAAAATGCACCCAGATAGACTGGAACTGTAGACTGTAGACTAGACTAATTCTTCATAACAAAGATGAGGAACACTGCATATTTTTACAGAATGAATCAGTCAACATTCTTCTCTAAATAGGAGTTTGTAAAAATGATTTTTTTTATTTATAACAATTTTTAATGAATTCTAACTGTTAACACCTGTAATGGGCTACCACCCCAGGGTATTTTCTGCTAGTGTAGCACCCAGTGACTCTGAGATTGGCCCTGAACTTCTGTGACCTTCACAAGAATGAGTAGTAAACAACAATGGATGAAACAGACTGATGGACAAAGTCACACTGTGATAGACTGGTGTCCTATCCAGGGCTTGTTTCCTAGCATGGCTCCCTATCTTCCCAGCATAGACTCCAGACCGCTGCAACCCTAACTCGGATCAAGCGGTTAGCAGTAATGGATGGATAGATGAACAAAGTTAATAAATATGCTACAACAAAACACATTTTATCTTTCATTTTACCTGTGGTTTTTACAGAACCTAATAAGTGAATAAATGGAGGGACATCTATATATTTATCCTGTTTTCATATTTTATATTAGTTCTTTTCTGCTAGACAGAAGATCCTGACATGAAAACAGCCATTCATTGTTTCATTGTTTCCAGATTTCCACCAATGAAGAATAAGAATATGGTTATCTTTTCTATCTTGGAAATGTGGTCTGGAAAAGACTTAATGGAGAGATGTGTTGAAATGTGGTCGGTATTTTTTCCTTAGCATGTACATCTTAACACTAATTATGAATTTAAAACTGTGAATTAATTGTCTTTTGAAAAAAGAGCACATCTGCGTTTAGTGGTCTTTTTAAATAATGGATTTTTGCTTGATATTCTGTTTTTAGCTGGAAAAAATGAGAAGTTATTCTGGGGGTGTTATACCCATAAGCATAAGACAGTTTTAATTCAAAGCGAGAAAAAGTCCAAAGGCATCAACATCCTGAGTGCTGTCAGACAGCTTCAGTCATGCGCTTTGTGGCTCTCTGTCTCTGACCCAGATCTGTCTCCTACCGTTATTTATTAATTTGCTGTCTTAGACACGAAAATCTGGTGTGAAAACGTGACTGTTAGCCCAGTGAAGATGTTCGTGTCTCCAGGGGATTCTAGTTATTGAATCAGCTTATTATTCAGTCTACTCTCAACCCATAGACGGGCTAAGCAGTAGTTGCTTCGTTTGCTGCCTGCAATGAGTCGAAAAGTGGCCACCGGGCTTGCTGGAATTCAGAGTGCAAGGTAGAGGTGGAGGTAGAGGTGGAGGTGGACTCTCAACACCTCCTCTGTCATGCTGACAAGTTGCCTTTATAAGTCCTTCTTAAGAAGGCTTAACTGTTGTCAGCCGCTCACAATCCAGGACTGGCAGTGGGCAGCTGTCCGTCTGGCTTATCCTGCCCTCTGCCTAGAAATCACTGCCCGACAGCGCACAGTGGCTCATTTGTCTCCCTTTACTGCAGTGAAGCAGTGTTTGTAGTCAGTTCTACTGTGGTCACCCACGGTGCAGATGATGTTTGGTGATGTGTCAACACTCTGGGTCTGCATACTGGAAGGGCGAGCAGAGTCACGTAATACAGCAAATAGTGAGAAGCAACATGACTGCACTACACATGAAGTATGACATCACCATCGTGCATGTCGTTGCAGGATTTGCTGAGCCGCCTCCCCGAACTGCACTATTGTTCCAGACAACCCTCCCTGAAACCCATAACCATCAACCCCATCCCCCATTCTCCTCCACTGGTCAACCATTCAGTCTTCTCCCAGTGGTAACCTGTCCTGCCATACTGTTCACCACCCCCCGACACACACAACCTCTGCCCCACCAGATCCGGCCCAATATGCGGAAGTGATATGGAACTGTAGCACAGATGCCTTGTTGGGACGGAATCTGATTTTTGCTCTCATTACAAAGGCTTATGCTGTGAGTTCAATAAAAAGAGTCAAAAACCACTTCTGTTTCCATGCCTTATTTGTGGGGGTGACACCTTATATTCACACATGATGCTTGACATGCTTAACACGTCGAGTGGTAGTAGCCAGTCCATACAGTGACAACAAAGACACGCTCTCCTTTCCTAGGATTCTATGTTCGTGGTTGATGTAGAGGGGAACCTGCTGCATCAGAAAAGCATACAACACTGCACTATGTGCTAAACCACAGTGTATTTACACACACACACACACACAAATACAACATGCATTCACGCATTTTCACAGAAATATACACATCCTCCCTCTCTCTCTCACAGACACACACACTGACAGACACACACAGTCGTGCTATGCACTGTAACATATGAGTCTCAGCAGGACACAGAAAGTGGCTCCTCTCTGTCCCGCTGAGCAATGACTTGCTCGTGTCCCTGTTAGCGATATGCTTGGTTGCCGTAGTGATCTTTGAGAAAACAACCCCTTGTTTCTAAATTCAGTTTCCTGTGAATACAGTCCTACTCTGTCACATCTTTTCCATTAATGTTGTCCACCCTGCCTAGTCTGGAGATGTCCAGCTGTCCTCTGCAGTGGCGCATTTTCCAAACAAACATTAGTTTTTACTTTCTGCCTCTTCAGCAGCACTAAACTACCTTTGAAACCTGTCACAGTAATTCAGTGAGTTACCTGATGAGCTTTGCCCCCTGCAGGCTCTCCGCAATACATGTGCTTAATGGAATATAAATGAGCTCATTTAAAGGACTGGCTATTTCTTCTGAGGAAGAGATGGGAGGCCTGGACACTCCTCTGAGCAACAGTAGCGTAGTTTGACCCATGTGACTGTGTGATTGGTCCACCTGGATGCCAGGAGATGTTCTTCATTGTCATCATGTGCTCAGATATACTGACATCCTGCTGCTCACTGGGGGTGGAACTGGACTCAACTGACTTTGAAAAAAGTAAAAGCTGAAATAAGGAATTAAATGTAAGATTTGTGGAGTACAAAATGATTGGGTGACCTGTGACACAAATAGAACATTTCAAACAAATATCAACATGCTTTGAGAAATTATCCATCCATCCATAATCCTTAACTGCTTGTCCTAGTCATTGTCACCGTGGTCCAGAGACAATCCGGGAGTCAATGGGCGATGGACTGGGGGAGAGATATGAAATTAGCAAATGAAAATATAAAAACTGGCATCTCCACTTGTGTTTTACACTGTTTTCTTGTCTTGTTTTTCACTAATCAATGTTCATACAAATCCCTCTGTAGGAGAAAGCACACATTCATATTGACAATCACCAATTTCTGGCATTAAACAAAACAACTCAGTAGGAGAGTGTGACCTGAGTACGAGCACCGTAGTTAAACTGCTCCTTTGTATCCTTCCATTTTTCACAGCAGCCAACACGGAAGCAGTTACCCTGGAAACAATAAAATAAAACTCCCCGTTGAATCAGCGGCCTTCGGGGTGTAAGTCTTTACTTCAGGCTGCCCTCTGAGTAATTTACTAAAGCACTAAATTAGGTGGATTTTAAACAATTGCCAGTTTCTGGAACAAGCTTTATTTGAAGAACCGTCTTGTGCTCCTTTTCAGGATCATGTAAAAGTATTCAACTTTTCAGCAGATCCTTCACACCGGAAGTTTTCTGACGTTTTCAAGCTGTGTGTCAACCTTCTTTAATGCAGAGATCTGGACAGCTTTATTGGGAAACGTGTGGCATTTAATTTAATATTAGTTCATGTAATGTAATATTACACTGTTTTTACTGTGCTTGAAAATGGCTGACGTGCATCGGTGTCTCTGGAACAAGAAATTCATTTTGGAAAAATTAATTGAATTGATCCGAATTGGAATGTATATTTCTGAAGTTGGTGTTCAGCCCTCGCTACTGAGGTTCAGATACTGCAGTGGGGGGTTGGGTGGTGGGGGGGGGGGTTGGAACACAGTGATTCAGCGCTAACCCTGCTGGGTCAGATTGGATCAGACTGGATTAAATGGGGCAGTATTGTATGAGACTGGCTCAGACTGGATCACACTGGGCCAAGTGGATCAGACTCGGTTTGGAACAAGCTCTTCCTACTGCCTTGAGTGCTGAGTGTGGGTTCTAGAGGTGAGCTGTCATCTCAGCGCTTGATGCTTGTGAGCAGGAGGTGGAGAAGGAAGTATGGTCACATTCTTAGTTTTAATGAATCTGGATACAGGAGCAGCAGAGGCTGCTGAATGCAGCACCAAGTCACCCTGAGGGAAGGGGCTCTGACAGCATAGCAAAGAGAGGTGAGACACTGGTGTGAGTAAAAACTCCGAGAGTCAACACCAAAGCCAGCGAATAAGCAGGTCCAAGCAGTCCAAGAAGAGGGTTTGGGAGAGGAAGATAACAAAGATAGGTTAGTGCAACTCATTTAGGCCAGTAACATCAAAAGTGATGTTTTTATTTTATTTTCCACCTAATAAGATCAGTATTTGTATATGTAGTGGAGGACAGTAGAGAGAGTAAGACCCATGCTTTTCCTCCATGAGCTGGTAGGGATTGAAAAAACATCACTGTGGAAAAATGCCCAGCACTTGACACTCATTACTTAGCAGACATGAAATGAAATGGTTCCTTTCCTGAGCTACTATACAATCAAAGCAACCGTGTACCTGTTAACCATGTCGGTTGTTAATAAAGTCTCATCATGTCTTCTGGAGCAGGACAGGTAACACGCAGGTTAATATGGCCTGTAAATGACACTTTAATTCAGCAAACTCCCTGGAAAACTTTAAATATACAGTAAATGGGCAAAAATAACAAGCAGCTTTTTTCTGCCTGCCCGTCCTTCTGTTTTTACCCCTGTTTACTAGTGTAAATTGGCAGAGGTGTGAGTAAATAAATAAGAAAACAACTTAAATGTAGTGCTAGGTTATCTTTGGAAAGATTTCCTGACTACAGTACATTATTAAAAAAAAGGAACCGGGAATTAAAGGCTATGTGCCCCCCCCCCCCCACCAATTTTAATTTATTTATTCATATTTATCTTGCTGCATTCATTCAAACGCTTTCAACTCACAGGGACATCAGACGTATTGACACTATTCAGTGAGTTCAGTCTGAAGATAGAGAGCCGTGCAACAGTTGAAAACAGATTTCATTGGTCAGTGTAATTCTAAAATATCTGCAGCTTTTCGAAATGAAAAAACACAGCGGCGACATTTTCTGTTTCTCCAACATAAATATTCTGTTTGAAATCAAAGTGGCACTTAATATTCATGAAAAAAGCAGCACCTGAGACCCTCATGTCCTGCGTTTCAGCACAGGTCCACCAACGGTGCTACAGCATTTTGAACCTAAGTTTTCTGGCCGGCCTGTAGGCAGCACTAAACCCTATGATACCTGCTTTGTGCTACCTGTACACAGTTTAACTTCAGCATTTTCACGGCGTTTTAATTATTCTGCTGTAACACATTACTGTAACAACACTGTACTAAAATCTTGCATGACATGACCGGCAAGGTACAGCCTTTCTGTGGAAAAATGAAGTGTTGAATAATACAGCTGCTGGTGTTCTCTGCAGTACCTGTAAGTCATTAGCGAACAACATCTGCTGGAGGAGTTTGGCGGCCGTGTGATTAATAATAAATGTCTGGCTGGCAGTGCCCGGACTGGCAGCTGTTTGTGCCGCCCAGCCGGGGTTCTGGGGCAGCTTCAAACAGCCCTGTGTGCTGGATGGAGGACGGCTCCCTGTTCATAGCTCTCTTTATGAAGGCCACATTAGCATATGAAAGGGTCTGAAAAAACCTTTTCACTCATAAAAACTTGCTGATCAAAAGCCTGAACGGATCATTTCAAGGTCTCCTTAGTACTTCTGTATCTCCTTTTCTGCAAGATTCGGCACAGTAATTGCAGTCGGGAACTTTTTCAGCCTGACCGTGGACCGGACCAGACCAAACGTGGAAGGAGGGAAACCTTCGTGAAGGGTTTGTGTGGTGTAACCTCATGAGCCACAGTGAGGCCTGCAGGACTCGGTGGCTATAAGAAACCCAGGGTGGGAGGGTCCTGTTGGTACCCAGCTTGCCTGGGACTGGCCAGAGTGCATGCATTTGTATGTCCCTCCTGCCCTGTGTGGTGTGTTGATCATCTAGTGGCCCAGAGCAGCACTTTGTGTCAGAATCCAAAACACAACCGACACACGGCTGCTTTGTGATTTAAATGGTCCGTGTAATTTCTCCACGGAGTGTGATACAGCAGCAACATTTCACCACCTGCAGTGAACTAAATGGAGATGAAGCCATTATTAGACATTAACAACGAGCCAGAGAACAGCACAAAGTGATAAACTGTTCTGCACAATTAGGGCCAAGTAATATTCAGCAGCGATTTAGCAATATTAAAATGGCATTCTGAGTTTGAAAATAATTACAGCATTACTCTGGAAAGGGGTGTAAATGTGGTCAGAGTTGTCGTTGGTATAGTTAAATACACAAAGTATAGATTCTGCTTGTTAAAGGAGCATTTACAGCTCTTTGTTGTCTGTCTTGGATGCTTCTGACAGGAATAAAAGTCAACACAAAATGCACACAAACCTTAGTTTGCCTATCATTTGTGTTTGTACAGTACGAGTTATTGGATAGTAGCTATGTTTGCCATGTAAGTTATTCCTGTGGTCACAGGAGGATTAGGATCCATCATCGTAATGTTGCAAGTTCCAGTTCCAGCAGCGTCTTGAATTGCATTCATACCCACCTGTGTTACTGCTATAAAAATGTGTCATATTTTACAAATAACTTTATTTTTAATTTTTTAAAAATATTTTTTATTTTTACAAATACCACACACACTAACCCTAACCCTAACACACACACACACACACACACACAGTGACACTGAGGAGATCCAATAGAGTTGTTTCTCAGAAGAAAATCAACGGGTTTATATTTGTATATAAATTGTGATTAGTTCAGTACATCACAGTTTAACAGAGATGACTGTAAACTGCATCCTTTAGTGCCTGGGTCTCCACTGACTGCTGGAGTCTCCACCCACCACGCTGGGGACCCTGTGAGGGGGTTTGATGTTATTAACTCATTCACACCTACTTTGTGGTGGGCTGCTATTGCACTGCTGTGTTGTATTATGTGCACTGCACTTAGTGCACTGTTCTCCTACAGGCTGGCCACCCTATTGCACTGATTCATTGTGAGTTTACACCCAGCTCACATATGTGCAGCAGTTGAAGCGCCAATTTAATCAGTGTTCGGGTTAGGCTGTATTGCCAAGGACAATCCTACACAAACCCTTTGTCCAGCTGAACAAGCTCTCCACTGCAACCGGTGTAACTATTCCTTCTTTAGCCCACTGTGGAAACGAGGCCCTGCTGTCAGATGGCAGGTTTACCTCTGGATTGGGGAAAAAAACAGCCCCCTCGCTGAAGCGAACTGCAAGCTTTATAGTAAATCAAAACATATAAAGTCACAGGGAAAAGCATTATTACCGTTCTTTTCTCCAGAGGCTTAATATTTTCTAATGTGTTTTTTTGAACTAAGCCATTTGTTGCAACACCATATGGCATTTTAGCAATTTATCATTTGTATTATCAGGGTTTTTTTTTAAAGTATACTAGCTATAAATGTTTGTTATTTTTATGTCTTTGTCTTCTGGAAAATAATATGGTGAACTATTGTTGAGTTTCAGATTCACTTCATGAATTCAGCAGGAACAGAGAAAGTGTTTAAAGCTGAACTGTTTGAGACATGATTATAGACTTGGGCTTATTGATACTATTTAGTGCCCCCTGTTATGATTTAATTCGCTCTTCTTCTCACATTGGTTTCTTCACAAAGCTTTCAAAACTGTTGAGACTTTAAAAATTGTTGTTTTAGACCATGTGTGAAAGCTAAATGGACTCCGGGGACTTTCCACCTTTAAATAGTCTCTACAATGTTTACATTGAAGGTGAGGGGGTGGAAAGGCTGTGCCTGATGTTGCTCCCTGCCAGACCCACCCAAAACTGCACTTTGCTTTTCTAGCATGTAGCTTATCTGCACATTAATGGGAAATAATGGTAAATGAAGTATTGGACAACACTACTGGTGAAGGTCAATGAGATGGCAGAAGGGAAATCATCCACAGTTGTCTGCGTTCTGCAGAACTGAGCTGAGGATCCTCGCTCATGGTTACTGATGGGCCTCTGTCTTTCCCATAATGTTTCCTCCCAACACTTGAGAACATATTGCCTATGGGGCTGCAGATTGGCAGTTACTTCATTCACCCGTGTTTAAAACATCAATGACCCTCCTTTGGAGGTCTCCTGGCAGTCAGTTCTATATAGTTTGATTCAAACGCCCCAACAAACAGTTAAAGATTCTGGATCACACAACTACTGCAAAGCAACCTACCAGTCAGCTGTACAAACTCTTAAAAATGGTAATGGTTAATGACTTTGGGCATTTACAGGAATTTTTGTCAAAATACTTATAAAAACAAATGTGTGGTTTAAGTCAATAATAGCACTGCATGCCACTTTACAAGAAACATTCATAAATTCATTCATCCAGTCAGTTTGTCAGGCACTGATTCATAGTTCTCATTATGTGTTGCGGTTTCAAAGCTACCACTGGGCAGGATTATTAACGTTAAGCCAGTGTAACATATAAATCGATTAAATTTTGAACAACATGGAGATTTAAAAGAATGTTTTTTTGCAAAATTCTTCAATTTGTCTTCCCTGAAATGTGTTCTTTTGCGATACATTCATAAATAGCGTTGACTACAGTGTCTTTACGTATTACCAGTACCAAAACCATTAGTATAACAATATAATGTAAAAATTATTAAAGTAGCATAGCAGGACATGTTGCGGAAGGATTATTATATGGAACAAGAGTATAACTATAATAACGTTCTTCCAAAATATATTTACTGTAAATGTAATCCGTGTCCCATCCAGGCCAGTTTCATAGCCTGATGCCCAGTGATTCCAGGATAGGCTCCAGACCGCTGTGACACTGACTGGGATCGAGCAGTTAATTAATGATAGTGGCTGAATGGATTGATGGATGGGTGGAATGGAATCCCTGAGGAGCACTTCTGCAGCCTTTTGCTCAATGTAGCCCTGTGCTGGGCAGCAGTCAGCTTCCTGCAGGGGCTGAGCTCTGCCTTCCCGCTTTGCTCTGAATGACATTTTGTTAATAGCAGCAGAGACCAGAGGGCATGTGGACCTCTGTGTCGTGTGCTCTACCGTGTTTGTGGTTCTTAGGGCTAGGGTTTACTTGTGGTTGTGTGCTGTTCCAGATTCTCCTTTACCGTGTTCAGCAGCCGGATGGACACCTTTACCGCTGTACTCCACTCTGCTCACTCTTTACAGATTTGGTGCAGTAAGACCCTGGTGTTTACAGCAAATCAAGGCTGGCAGCACAGTAAACTGGGCACAGATTTGAAATGGGTAAGAGAAGGACCTGTCTCTAGTTCTAAAACAGTGGGGAACACAAAGGAATCCTGTTTTGTGTATTTCTCTGTATTTCTGTATGTGGTGTGACTGCACTGAGACCTGGGCTTATATCTGGCACCTTCTGGTGCACTTTGCCTGTTCTCACCATGTTTCTGAGTGTGAAGGTATATGAAAAATGAGGTTTTTAAGAGAGCGTTCAAAATGGTCTGGTGCAACCTGCCGGGTGAAGGAGACAGTCTGACGCACAGTGGCTGTGTGGAGCTTCGCATTTCAGAGCTTCAGCTGTGAGGATTTGCTGTGTAACTGAGCACCACATGTGGAAAATCCACCGTTGAATACAGAAAGCCCTCAGCTGCAGAATGAAGACAATTCTTGCTCTGCTCAGCAAACTGAGGGATCTGGGAGCTGTAAAACCCAAAGTGTTGAAGTTTTCAGATGTATTAAATATGCTTGGTCTAATTTCAAAGTGAAAAACACTTTTGCGTCTGTGCTCAGCTTGCCTCGTGCATGAAAGCAGAGCTGCACTTCACTGAAACTATCATTAATGCTCTTTAACAGCCTGGCGTTATCCATAGTTTAAACTGCAGCCAGTTTCAGACTTTATATTTTAAATGCTGCTTTAGTATTAATTTTGTCACATTTCATAACTTTAATGTTTTTAAACTACAGATTATGTGGGCACCTGGTTGTTGATCTGTAGCTACTTTAAATACCGTGTGGTCCGGGAGCTTAGAAAATAGCACAGCTGTCTCATGACCAGATCGCCAAGGCTTCGAATCTGTCTGTTCCCATGCAGCAGTGTTGGTGGGCAATTTGTGTGGCCTGGGGCTAAACCCAGGTGGCAGAGTGGCCAGAGCCATCACATCACACTCAAATATGCTGGGGTCAAATCCTGCTTTTGCTGTAGTACCCTAATCCCGGTACCTACCCTGTTGTGTAAGGGCATATATGGGCAAATCAGGGCAAGTACTTCAGTGTGTAAACCTTCTACTGTAATTCACCTTAGAGAAATTAGTAATAAATTAGTAATAAAAATAACAACTTACTACTTACAACTTATGAGAATGAAAGCTTTAAATTCATACTTTTGGAAGTAACTGAAATGTAAGCAGTCTGTCATAAAGTTTCTTTGTTTTTCTTGTGTGTCCAGGGAAATGAGTCTATAATGAAGGGATGTGTCAAACTCGCACAGTTCGCCTTCGCATCCGAGGCCCTCGGCGACCCGGCTCTGCCCTGTCGGTCAGCATTCGTGCCTCACCCGTGAGACCGACGAGGCCTAAATAAAGATGTGATCGTAAGATCACGGTTGCTCCAGACACGCCTGGCCAGTGCTGAGGTTCATGCCTACTGCAGACCATTTTAATTAGAGAGCGAAAGGAGCTGGTGCTGCTCTTCGGAACCAGTGAACCTCCATGTGGCGGGTTTTGAGGATTCCGCTTTGGAAAATATGTAATTAATAATGTTCCTGACGTCATTAACATTCTCATGATCCCAAAGGAGATCTCATATTCTCCTTAGTTCACCCCCCCAGATCATTTACTCTATATGACCCTCCCCCAGAGAAGCGATTGCATGTATATTACAGATGACAGCTGAACAGGCGACACAGAAAGGAAAATCAAAAATTGTACCATTGCAAAGAAACTGAGTGCTCTGTGTGACTCTGAATTGGACCGTATTAACAAAGTTGCATCATTAAATTATGGTAAAATAATCACTGGGTTCTATGGTCACGAGCCCTCGACTGCCTACTGCTACTAAATGGATGAGCAACCGTGGTCTGGACACTGACTCTATCACCCCCAGTCTTCAGCTCTCCCTGGACTGTCCTACAGACGTATTTGCACGACTTTAAAATGTCCAGGAGGGGCAGGTAGCCTCTGATACTTGGACTCCCAAAGGATTTGTTTCTCCAGTTCTTCACTTGCTTTCTGTTCCACTATCCTACCCTACTGTTCAGCACACAGAGTCAGTGTGTGAGAAAAAGTGCACTATAAAAATACATTGAACTGAATTGAACTGTTGGCAGCTTTTTTGTTTTTCTCTGCTCAGTTGCCAGCTGGCCTCTGTAAACAGTTAATTGTATGTTTCTTTAACAAAGGAAAATCTGTCTCCTTCACTTTTCTGCTGTAACATCTCTTAGATCCTTTATGCTCTGTTATTCTGGTAAGAAGTGTGCGATTTAAAAATAAACTGAATAGCATTCAATGCTACACAAAAATCCTAGATGTGCTCAGCTGTGCATTTAAAATTTTAAAGTGACTAGGGTGCTCAAGTTTACTTCTCTCCCTTTCGCTTTAACTATAGAAGTACTGAACTGTGATTTTAATTACCAGGATTGTCCTTTCTACTTCAAGTTCACTCAGAGAATTTACTTGACTTCAGTACATCCCATCAGCCCCCCCCCCCCCACAGTGGTGCTGAACGTTGCTGGCTGTATGAGAAGCTGAGAACCTGTCCTGGTCTGTTCACCAGGTGAGGCCACACCTGCTCCAAACCACTGGCTGGGTTCACTGTTACCTCCCTACACCATATTCCTGCAGCTACTTCTGTCTCATGGCATCGGCAGTCAGACATTCTGCTCTCTGTATGTTCAAACTGGTCTTTTCATACAGTAGACTTTTTCATGGGGTGAGTATTGATTAAAACAACAGACATTTGACATAATAGAAAACCACAATGCTGAACCTGTGCAGTACTCAGTCTGGCGGCACATAGTTGCTGATTTGCAGCCTGTAAGGTGTTTTATCTAGTATCACACCATGCCACTGCTTCGCAGTGATGAAGAATGGTCCAGAATGGTGGCATCTTCCATTAACACCATTAGCACTATCAGTAGAGGTGTGCAAATAAGCAGCACCAGCAGTTTGATGCCAGCTAATTGGATGTGTCACTTTAGGAAACTGACCTTCCTTCCTGTGGCCGGAGAGCAGCTTGCCCTGCCTGATGGAATAAAACAACCACATACCCCACCAGTGTGTGTGTATCGCGGTACAGGCTGTGTTTGTGGGTTCTGGATGAATTTTTATGAGTTCCAGAACAAAGGTGCTTTTTAACCTGTGGGTGATGCCCCCGGCAGTTCAGTTGTGATGTATTCAGGACTTACTTAGAAAATCAAAAGTCTGGTAAGCAAACAGTGTCTTGTTTATTTCACTGTCTCCCTCCACTCAGTCTTGCACTATGGACATTCTGAGGACATCCCTCCTGGGCATCTCTCAGATACAGCAGGATTTTACATGGTGCCTGCGAGGGGCATGAGGGTGACAGCAGCTATAATCCTTCATTAGGATCCAATGGGAACTCAGAGCTTTCATCTTTCTTTGACTTTTATAAATATGGAAATCAGCATTACATGAAAAATATACATATAACACAAGTTTCAGAATAGGGCAAGATGTCAGTTCTTGCTATGAATTCAGTTTTAAATTGAGTCATTAAAAATTAGAACCATTTCTATGGGGCTCTTTTTGAAAAACATCAGAAAGTGTTTTTGCAGCAAATACCTGTGCTTGGTGCCATTTTTAATGATGTGGCAATATCATACACCATTCTGGAGATGAAGTGTGGCTCTGAAGATCTTGAAGTGGCTTTCACTGGAGGATCAAGTCAGAGGCGATTATTGCGCAGGAGGGCCTGAAGGCCTGTGCTCCATTCCTCAGAACAGTCTTCTTCATCAGTAAAAGCTCCACAGTTTCCACTGAGACCCATCAGCATCACTCATCTTCACCCTTGATCCCATCGTGGTCCAAGATCACATGACCCCATATACAGCCATTACATTCACTAGGAAAGTGGTGATCAGGTGAACTGAAGTGCAGTTTATTTACAGGTGGTCAGGAAAAGTAGTGAACTGTATATCCATTGGTAGCATGGAGTTGGGATGCTATGGCCCTGTGAAGATGTGCAGACTCGGGTCATTGTGATGTCTTGGAGGCTGGGATATACCAGGAGCAAAGCAGGAAGGAGGAAGAAGCAAAGTAAGGTGAGGATACAAGGGGAAACTGAGAGCAGAGCAATTTAAAGGGGCAGGGCAGGTCCATGGTTCTGTGTGAGACTCCAAAAGCTAATTCCAGAGAGTCACTCTTATTAAAAGTTGTGGGTTATGCTTGACTGCCTGATCATGATCACCTGATGGAATTATTAGAACCAGGAGTGCAGGGATAAATCAGGTAGCTCCAAACCAGGGCTCTGGTGGACAATAGCTAAAGTGAGAACGTTGTATTTTTGATCCACATTGACTTTATTTCAAACAAGCATTACTGTCTGAGTAACGTAACATTCACCTCAGCCTGGGCATGAATATATTTTACAAAGATTACCACAAGTTCACAAGTCATTATGGCAGTTTCATTACCTGTGAAGAGCTTCTGAAGAAGCTTTAAATATGAGTCCAATTGTTATTAAAATTCTGCTCTAATTTAGAAATGTCACATCGTGTGATTTTACTTAAAACACAGAAGTTTTTTGCTTTGTTTTTTAAAGAAAATGTGAACATTATTTACATTAGTAATGCAAAACCAGTGTCACCCCATCATTAAACACCTGCTACCATTTATTGTAAAGGGGAAATTATGCACATATATGAAATTTATACCTGACCAAGAAAAAGCCCCTTATGGAATGCAGAAGATAGCATTATGTGGGGAACAATGAAGAGCCACTTGAACTTTAACCAGAAGAAAGAAGAGAAAACATATATTGACAGGTCACATGAGCATGGCAGGTGAAGCAGAAATCCCTCAGCAAACCCACCTGATGGATAATTATGCAGGTTTGTTAACCTCCTTGGAAGCGGTTTCTAAAGGTGTGCAGTTGCCATGGGAGACAGACAGAAGATGAGGAGATGTGGAGGATATAGACAAAGACACAGTGACACCTTGCATGGCCTTGCTCTCTTCCATCTCTTGAGGAAAGAGTTTGCCAGCAGAGCTGTGGAAAAAGCCATCAGACTATCGCCTTTTCTTGGAATTTTTAGACAATCTGTTAAATATTGGTGAACTCTGGTGAGGAGTACATGGAGAAAGCTGTACTAGTGTAAACATGTGGTTTGGCCTCCTACCTCAACAAACTGGAATGGCAAATCACACTAAAGAGGGTTTGTGTATAAACTTGTTTTGTAATGGTGTAGATGGTCAATGTGGTCAGTTTTCACATGACTGTAACTAGATCTTTGAAGCAGATGCCAGGACCTTTGGATGAGGGAGATAACAATATTATTAATTAACTTGCCAGTATACAGTTTCTCCGTGTTTTGACAGCAGAAATATAGACATTTATATACCTTCTCAATGGCCACTGTACTGCAAAATTCAGTGTCTTTTGCCAAATTATAAACAGTTTACACAAGTATGACAGTGTTTTTGTCACTCCCGAAAGTAGCTGTAATGGGACACTGAAAGATGTTCAACACTTTTAGGTCCTCAAAGAGCAGCTGTTAGCAAAAGCTAAACAAGAGGAGACAAAACAGAGCCGGAGGCAACCTTGTGAAGAAGAAGAAGAAGAAGAAGAAGAAGAAGAAGAAGCATTGAGATACGATTTAATAGACTCTGCTTTTGTGTGACCCTGATGGCATCATGCAATAGCCAAAGGCTGTCCACAGGAAACATCTGAATAAAACTAAGGACTGTTCTCGCTTTATAAGAAAGTACTCTTTTTACCTTATGGAACATGGAGTCATCTGAAGACCCATGAGCCTCTGCTCTCGTCCTACTGCCCACCAGTCAATTCACATACACATGTTACACACTTAAGACAAGGAAATGATACCAGCAGGATGTGAATGAATCATGGACTGCCATGCTTTGTGACCCAGCTTCAAAGGATCTGTGATATAACAGACTTGAAATGACAGTTTGAAACCTAAAGCCTAAAGGTGACCTGGTTCTACTAAACATGCTTCAATACATTCACATTTTTCAGTCACTAAATTCATAACCTGTGATGTACTGAAGTTGTACAGGAGAAAAAATGTTTGCTTTATGTTGCAACTCTCCTGTCTCCTAAAAATGCCCATTATGTGGGCCTGCAAGCTGCTAGACAGAAGCTGGGCAACCCAACAGTGCATTTCAATATTTTTTTGCTCAACCTTGCTGCCAGAAGAAAAAAGAGAGGAAAACCGTGTAGGAATTTATCCTGAAAAGTACATAGCACCCTCTCCTGGCAGCATGTTCATGGTCAGGTGCCTCAGCCCCTGCTCTCAGACCCTTCGTTTTAGCGGCAAAAAAGTTACTGCTGAATTTTCACTTCTGCAGTGTTTTTGACATCAAGGGAATTTATCCCAGTCCTACATTTTCTTCTGCTCTCCATTCCTATTCTGTTACTGTCTCTTTTCCACTGTGTGCAACCCTCCCCCTCCCACGTGGGGAACAAAGGGGAACTCAGGTAAGAACAAATTGGTTTCTCGTGTCTCCCGATTGGTGTTGGTCGGAGCTGATCTCTCCTGATTTAAACTAACATGCTATTAAACTATCATACTAACCACTAATAATCAGTTTGCAAGGTCATTTGAAGTTTTTTGCATCACTGCAGTTTGTCCACTCAGTTTCTTCTGGCCAAGAAAACGTGATTCCAACTGATGTGATATCACTGAAGAGCAGAAAGGGTCCATCCACTTTTTCTGGCACACCTCTGAGCTTGAACCTTCAACACTTGTTGCTGAAGTCAGCAGCTTTACAGCCAACAACTGGCACCTTTAGGCATCTGATTGACTGAAGAGCTGCTGTTGCAATAAATGTTTTTTATGATTAAAAACCTTTGTCAGCTGGAAAAAATGAAAGCGTAAAACTTGAATCATGTGGTCAGCAGGAAGTGTGCAAATACACATAGAGCCATGTGAGCAGAGCTCCCCCCGGAGGATTTCGGTGGCAGATGGAAAAGGGAAGATGAGCTGTGGGTCTCTGGATCAGTTCTCCACAGAGCCACAAACTGTGGCAGGGAGCAGACAGGCCTCCTCACGAGAAGCACCTCCAGCCCTCACTCAGGTACGAGTCCCTCAGCAGAGGCTCCTGCCACTCAAGTGCCAGCCGGGTCACTGCCGGCCTCAGGGAATGGGGTCACAGTGATGTAACGCTTCCAACTCTATTATTATTTGCTAAACTTTTATTCTTATGAAACTGACTGTTCCTTTGTGTTTTCTAACCATAATGAAGTTAACTGTCCACTGGTTGAATTATCTTTTGTCATAAAAGTGTGATATTTATCTACACATTTATCTGACAAAAAGTGCAAAGTGTATATAATCACAAAGTACTGCGCAGAATTCAGTGATAAAAACCACTAGCATTCATAACATGGTAGGAAAACAAAAGCAAACGTGCAGAGAATCAGTCTGTAAGCTTCAGGGGTGGCGGCCAGAACCATAAGACAGATACGGGGTCATGAACACTCAACAGTCTTTCTGTCTTCCTTCAAAGGCTGTGTGGAGTAAATGGAGCCACACAAACATGAAAGAGGATTACAGGATTATCCGAGTACTTCTACACAATCAGCACAACGCTCAGCAGACCACCATGGTGTGGGGACTCAACTCCCAGACACACATATTATCTATAACTCCTTTTCCAGTGCAGGGTCACAGGGGTCATGAGTGCACCGTGGCGGGGACACCAGTCCATCGCAGGACACTCACACCCATACATATACACACAATGGCCAACTTAGAGTCAACATTTCACTTGAAACACATGTGTTGGGAGTGTGGGAGGAAACCTACACAAACATGGGAAGAACAAGCTAATTCCACACATACTTGATACAGACTAATTTGAACCCACACCCAACCTGCTGAGGTGCTGAAAGGCAGCAGTGTTACTCACTGAGCCACTATGCTACTCTGTATTATTAATAACCATAAATCAAATTATTTTCTGGAGATTTGCTAATGTGACACAGATGAAAAGTACAAGTTACAAACATCCACTTCTCTCAGTGCAAAACTATATTCAAAGAGAAAACAGAAAAAATTGGTGCACAGTTTTAGCCCACATTCCTCCGGGTTCTGGGGATGAGGCTGGATGAGACAACCAGCCATCTGAGTGAGTGTCTGTGGGCTGCTGCAGTTGTAGGAAGACACTGTAGGTTGTGTGTTCTTGACCCCCAGCAGATAGAGACAATGAAGCAGTGGATTAGAAGAGGCATTTTTAATTATGACTCTGGGGCCAAGATGGACAAATAATTACAGGGTCTGGGGGCCTCATGTCAGAGCTGCACTCAGTGCAGCTGGGGCACTGATCTGCGTGTGTATGTGTGTGTGTATGTGTGTGTATGTGTGTGGGGATACAGGGAGAGTGATATTATTTATGTATGGGAGCCACTTTATGTCTATGAGCACTGTGTGAGCTTGTGAGAGCAGCTGTCACTGTGTGTGTGTGTGTGTGTGTGTGTGTGTGTGTGTGTGTATGTAGTACCTTCTCCAGCCCAGTGGGGTGCCAGAAAGCTATACACCTCCTGTTCCAGCATGTACTGTGTGAGTAAGAGAGTTGCTTGGTGGGGAAGGGGTGAATCAGACTGATCTGATCAGGGTGGGGGGGTGGGGGTGGGGGCGGCCCGTCTGCTGTCGCCGGGTTCGGGGCAGGGGACCATCTGCACACACTGTGCATCCAGTCGCCACGAGGGGGACATCTCTGTGCTGCTGCGCTCGACTCCACAACATCCACTTGTGGTGGGAATTCTGTGGGGAACCTGGGCACTCTTACACAGACACACACGTACACACACTTACACCCACACTTGCACAGGGGGACACCCGCCTCAACCCAGCAGGTCAGTGCCACTTTCTTACTGCAACTTCAGCTGTTGTGGGTCTCTGTGTGTCTCTGTCTACTGTTACCCTGTGTGTGTATGTTTGTGTGTGTGTGTGTGTCTCTTTTGTCTCTACTTTTTCTCTTGTTTTGTGATTTTGTGTTATTTGCACAGATGCAGGCTACTTTGTGGTCCACTGTGACCCCCATAGGGTTACGGTCAGGGTTATGGTTATGGTTAGAGATGTGTATGGACAAAAACAGGGTCACACAATGGCTACCTTGAGGATTAGGCAGCCTGGAGCTGAGCAAAGGCAATTCACAGAGCGCTTCTCTTGAACCCCAGTTTATCTGCACGACCCGCTGTGATTAAACTAACACTAGCAGCAGGCAACTGTGTTGTGGTGCATCACTGGCAGTTTATTTGGCCAAAAAAGAACAGAAAAGTCACTCCTGTGTAGAGCTGCTCTCTGAGAAGCTACCGGAGAGAAGCAGCTCTCATCTGGACCTTATCATTGCTAATGATTATTATTATTATTATTATTATTATTATTATTGAACTCTACATAGTCCCTCTTCATTGTAAGTCTGACAGGTTTCCTCAGGGACCCTGTAGGACAGTGAGGATGGAAAACACCCCCATATGAGTGTCGTGTGAATGTGTGGGCTGCAGGCCTCCTGGTGTTGGACGCAGGGGGCAGTAAGTGGGTCATATGGGGTTTAGCGTTAAGCAGGCAAATCCTGCCCTGCGGATTTATTTTTGTTCACTGCATTTACTTAATGAAGCAGCTCGGTAGCCCCAGAACGTCCGGCTCAGACTGACACCTCGGTGGAGACACAGGAGGATGGAAAACAGTTGATGTAGTTGATGAAGAATGGTAAAAGCATACAGTCATAACTAGCCAAATGAATGGTTTGAAAAAATTCTTCCTCCATTTACTAGGACTTTATAAATAATTGGTATCATACTATCTGAAGGAAGAGTGATATTTACATGGCTGATGCCTTAGCAGAACCTGAGGTTTAGAGAAACACTCAGGATTTTTGGCCATTTTTGGATCACCATGGCAGTATTTACTGTGGTCACGCAATGAATGCCTGGAAGCCATGACAGATTTAATGTTGGAGCTTCACACGATGAGACAGTGTAGAGTGTCATTCATGGCGCACAGCCTGGGGGAGTATTGTCAAGTCTCCTCTCTGGAGCAGGACCACAGCAGACAGAGGGAATGTGGGCCTTAGATGCATCTGGGGGAACCCAGCTCACACCTCGCTTTAACACAAAATCACATGAACAGCTCTGACCTCCAATTACCCCTCTGGGATGCTCCACAGCCCCACCTAGAAGCTACGTACAGCTAGTTGAGATTGTGAGCTTGGGTTGTGAACAGCATTTTCACATCCTAGTCTGTGCTGTGATACTTTGTTGACTGCAGAGATAGTGGCCACTTTTTAAGCTACACCTATCTAGAGCTGGGGAGAACCAGCAAACCCTAACTGTGAATGGAATGAATTGAGAAAAAAGGTGCTGGTCACACTCCACAGGGTTCTTCATCCCTGCTGATCTGACAGCCTCACAGTTTATGCAGAACTTTTGACAGCACATTCATTTTGCCAAAATTATATTTCTCCTCATCTGAGAGACATTTCACTGTCTGAGAGGTGGGGATTGTGCAGCTTCTGGATTGAGGCAAAAGTACTGTCATGTGTCATATCAACAGTGGGACAGTTTCAGAGAGACTGGAACCACCATGTCTGGAAAGAACAGTCAAACCATGTTCACAGTTGCTTATGTCGCATGTCTCACCAGTTGTAATGCCCTGCCCAACAGTACCCGAACTTGTGGATCATATCTGCGTGCTTTTTATACACTGACCTGTAGCTATGAGATTTGCGTGTAAAATCTCTAAACAGCAGGTACTCCTAATAAAATGGTCAGTGAACATATTGTGAGTGTGTCAGTGAAGTAGTGAAGACTTTTGTAGGGAAGGTATACAATAAACAATTGAGTAACATCTTCACATGAATAGTGAAGGTTGGACCAAGTGCAGTGCTGTACAAAGCTTCAAACTCCTTAGACATGACCACAGATGATCCCCCAGAGCTGGATTAAGGCAGGAGAGGATACATGCGACCGGCAGGATGTGTCTATAATCCTGGGCCTTTGTTATGTAGCTATAACCTGAGGGGGGGGGGGCAGTCTCTAGCCAATCAGAATTTTCACAGGGTCAGGCTAGAATGCTGTGACTGTGTTGACCAGATGGATGAGACTCAAGCAGATTACTTGCTGTTTCCCTGTTGGGCTGTAGCCATGCCAGATGAGGAACCCCATCACACTGTCACCTTTGTTCTGTGAATCTGAGCACAACCTGCTGTGTTCCACCTCATGTGACACTTGCATGGTTTAGAATTTCTTCTCCAAAAGGCAGCCTTTTTCTCCATCAACATGCCACATATGCCATTTGAAAAGGACCATCTCCTTCCATTGTTTCACGCTTGCGTTGTCAAAGAAGCTCCAGTGAATGTTGGCTTTTTGTTCCAGAACATGTGGACAGGTACTCACTGGAAGCCACAGGCTCTGGAGCCACATCATTGCCTGTCGTTCGTCACTCCTGTTTTCTTTCCGTTAAACTTGAGATAAAAAAGGTCATTTCCTGTTGGTCCCGAAGCAAAGCAGCCAGAAGGACTCATATATCACAGCATATCAGTGTAACCGATAAGCTACTGGCCAGGGACTCTGTCTCACAATGGCATGTCCGTGTGAATTATAATGTTCATACTTGGTTCAGCTCTGGGCTGAAGGAGCAGCGGATGTCTAGAAAGGAGCTGATTCCCTACAGTGATGAAAACTGACATGCAAATGAAATGTCACAGCTTTTATATTCCAGGAGAAATGTACGTTGATCCATTTGTGTGAACTAGAATACTGTTGAAATGATAAAAGCAACAAACTACTAATGAACTGCAGTTTATTTTTTCGTGGGTCATTAAATCTTCAAATTCGACAGTTGAACTGACTTTTTAATTGTGCTGTAATTGTAGTTTCATGTATAGCCATAGGACAACTAATTCTCTGATTATGGCCTACAAGATGGTCAAAGGATATGAAATGCCAGTACTTATGGGACCTGGTCACTCCCTATAAGAGGGAGATGTAGGTATAGCTCGTCTACCTCCTTGTCAACATCAGAAGTCCACTGGTTCTTCATTATGAGGTGGAATGACCTCTCTGTGTCCCTCAGAGCTGCTGAATCCCTCACATCCCATCTCTGTGAGAGCCATTTCTCTCCTGATCTCCTGACAGCTACATGAGAAATGAGTCCAACACATACGTTGTGATTATCTATGTATTTGCTGTCTAAAAGTCAATTCTGTAGGCGGCTACTTGAGCTGTATTTCATTTTTCGGAAACGGTAAACTTTTGGAGCTAAAACATGTCTTATGAATTCTCATTGATTTCACCCCATGGAGATGTGGCACAGAACACTGCTGACAGGAAAGGAGCTCTTCCTTTTGAGCTGCAGCCTCAGACTGCAGCACCACTAAAGGCTTCCTCATGCTCCCTAGAGAATAGAGCCTAGACATGATGCTGAGAGCACAAAGCAGGGCAGGAACCACGAGGGTCTTTCTGAGATCTGCCACTGGCTGTGAGCCAGCTGCTTAACATTCCATGGGGCAGAACATTGCTGGGATTCATAACCATTTGATAACCCTTTGATGCCATCTCCCAAAAAGACTGTCACTGTAGACCTTTCATATCATGTTGTTACTTTGAGGTCACGTAAGAGGTCTAAGTTCTATTAAGTGCAGAGGTCTGACAATAAAATGTGAGAATCCTTAAACTTCTCAGCAAAGTTCTTTAGGCAAATTGTAGTACTAAATATGGCGGCTCATCATTCCGTGACTAGGATGTCCGTATCTACTTCCCTTGATCAGATATCATTGTTGCCTCCAAAAACTGACCTCATGTGAAATCACGTGCAGCTGCGAGCTGAACCAGGTACCACTGCCTGATCATTAGAAACCCAACCAAGAAACACACTGAAAGATGTGTTAAGAAATGCCGCGCCACCTGATCATCTTGCCAATTAATTTCACTTGTTTATTTTCTATAATTATTAGTATTGATCAATAATAATAATAATAATAATAATAATAATAATAATGAAATTAGTGGATTGTTTAGTTCAGTTACAACAGGGGAAACATCTCCATGCTCCTGATTTCTGTAGTTAATGAGGGATGAAAGTGAACTGCCGCTGTGTACTTTTTGCCTGTAGTGCTGTACGTTCTCCATATCACTAGATGGTTAGATTGTACCACGGTACGCATACTGTGAAAGCATCGTGATCATACCAGGTACAGAGTTTGGCTGGATATCAGTGGGACATTTGAGCCCAAACGCCACCAGAGTGGGTTCAGTGAAAGGTTTTGTGAAGACACTGGCAGGGTTTACTGCTGACTGCTTGAGGCAGGTTGATGATGTCTTCCCAGGGTGAGGTGGGACTTGCAAGACGAATTACAACAGACATCTCAGCTTCAAGTCTGTTCCTTAATACCCTGTTTAAAGAGCTGGCCATGCAGCCCCCCATCTGGACCCCAATGGAGCACCACACTGTGATTATACTTACACATGTTCACATGGATAGTGGAGATCTGTGTTGGACCTGAAGGAGCTGCTGGAGCACAAAGGGCTTCTGTGTGTCTTGGCTGACTGAGGAGAGCCTGGCCTCGCACCCATTTGGCCCCTGCAGTAACGGAGCGTCATTAGAGGAGGTCACACAACCGTCACTTGATCCACAGCCCAGAAAACAAACAGCTCCTCTTTGTCTCTTATCTAATTATGGAGTGTCATGCAGGCTTCATTTAGCTGGAACAAATGGAGTGGAAGCAGCGAGCATGTGGAGGCCGCGTCAGCGTTGCCTGAGAATGACGAGGCCTGGAGGGCCCAGAGACTGGTCTTCCTTTTCCTGATGATGGCTCCTTGTCCTGTAGCAGAGTGGCACAATTCTCCAACACAGCTGTGAACCCTTAAACAGAACTTGACTCTAAAGCAGGTCTATTCTGTAAAAGAGCTCAGCTTTATAGCCACTCCATGTTCTGTAGTTACACCATGTTTTCTATGCTCTGCAACAGTTCTCCTGAAGTAGTTCTGCTCTGCAGTCATGGCATGTTCTGTAGCTACTCTACGTGCTAAACATATCAATATCTCTATGCTGTCAAGTACCTATACATTCTAAAGCCATTCTATGTTCTATAGCTAGTCTACACTTGAAAGCAACTTTTTGCCCTGAAGGTACACTATGGTCTGAAGCTCCACCGCGGTCCGATGCATAACCATGCAGACATCTAAGGCTGGATCAAAATGGCCCTTCCGTGGTTACAAAGTGTGACGTTAGTGACATCCTGCGTGGCAACAGGAACAGGAAAACAAAAAGAGGCTACGGGGGTCGTGGCATTTAAATGGAGGGACAGTGTTAAACTGTGGTGGTGAAAGGCGTTCATTACATCGGGGATGATGCTGATCAGAGGGCTAATTGCACAGTGGAGCAATGTTTAAAAAGCTCTTTCCAGAAATACTGAGACACCCATACAGTTGTTGAGCAATTGGAAGTTTTGTACAACATTGGGGTCTGTATGCAGTTCCTCAATGGACATTGAACCTAATTCCCAGAGCGATCCAGGGGGCAGCTTGAACCGGGGATTGTGCATGTATGTCAAAGTGACCATGGGCCAACCACTGGGTAAATATCTCACAGCACCAAGTAGTCCACAGTAGATAGCACTCAGTTCCAGAGCCTTAGGTTCCTCCTGAGACACCTTTAGATTTCAGTGTAAGAGAACTACCATTAGCAAGAACCGGAGCTATGATGAACGTCACTTCCGGTGCCATGCAAAATGGCTGCCTTTGTCACAGAAGCAGCATATTTGTCGTTGCTATCACTTTTTCTTTAGTCCTTGCTTTTATCGAGTCTCACTTTGTTATTTGCTTTAGTGTTTTTCTTTTGTTTTGTTTTTTGTGTCTTACCAAAACCCATATGTCTACATTGGTTTGGAGTGCACTGTTCAGGACACAATAAACACGGAGCAGCTCTTTGGGTTTGTTTGTGGGTTTCTTGTCTATTCACTGGTTGGTGTCCTGCTGATGGCTACGGCTATGACAGCAGTGGGGTCTTCGTGAGCACAGGGGGTCAGCTGTTGGCCTCGTCGGGGTCGACTTTGTTTGTGTGAACTTGAGCAAGGATGCTGGGGCTGCACAGAACTGATGGTGAGGGGATTTCAGACTGTGAGACGATGGAGGGGAGTTGCTTAGTGTCCATGTTGTATTTCCTGCTTGTGCAGAGCTCGTATGTGACACCATCCACACTCCAGTGGGAAGATGTCAGACGAGGTACCTCAAAAAGCTCCCTTTGGTTCCCCAAGACTTTTTCAGCTGCTGCCAGTGCTGCTTGCAGTTCCTCTGGCAGCTGTTCACTTGCACCATGTTGTACTTAGGTGTGACATTCAGGTGTTGACTTTTGTTATTTCTGTTGAGATCAATAGTTTTTGTCTGTCAGTCCATCCATTTGTCAATCTGTCAATCAATCAACTAACCAATCAATCAGTCAGTCAGTGTGACCCCTCAACCCCTGAATGTAAACTTTTATTTGCTTTTATGGCCTGAGGAACTCAAATGTTTTTCATATTAAAGACTTGTGAGGGATTTTATTAAACTAAGCTCATGTGTGATGGACAGTAGTTGTCCTATTTACACCTACAGGGTGTTTCTCTGTGAAGCCCAAGAAAAGCTGGACTGCAGAACCACAGCCAGCACCAAGATGAACATGACCATGAGCCTTAGCACCAAGGATGGGAAGGGCTTGGATGGAGGTCTGAACGTCACACTAACCATTCGCCTTCTAATGCACGGAAAGGTTTGCGCTCCTGTTACTCCTGCTACTATTTCTCCTGCTCATGCATTCTGCCCTAACATGTCCCCTGGCATTTGGCCTGAGAGTTCTCCTGAGGTTTCTCTGGAAGTCCTTCCTGATTTTTCATCTGAAGTTTGTCCTGCTGCATCATATTGGTTTTCCTGCTGTTTGTCCTGTTGATTCTAACTCATTCTGTCCTCCTTTCTCCTCGCTCTCCACAGGAGGTGGGCAGCATCATTGGAAAGGTATGTAGTTCAGTACTTCTGCCAGTCACGTTGGCATACTGTGTTCCACACTTTAGTTTTACACTTGCTTCTTTGCAGAAGGGAGAGACAGTGAAGAAGATGAGGGAAGAGGTAAGTGTATCACAGCCATAAAATTACACTAAAATTAAACTTAGCTAAGATATCCGAGTCCCTCATAGCACATCCCATTGGTGGAGCTGGGCATTGCTCAAGACTGCTGAGTTCACTGTACTATGTGTCATTTTCCTTACCGCATAAAGTCAATATAAATTCTGCTTTTTTTCTGGTGGAATTCCAATATGTTCACCTGGATTTGAATGTGGTGTCACATAACCCTGTTCTCTGCCGACTCCCATGGTTGCAGAGTGGGGCACGAATCAATATTTCAGAAGGTTCCTGTCCTGAGAGAATAGTCACCATCACAGGTCCCACGGACGCCATCTTCAAGGCTTTCTCTATGATTGCAGTCAAGTTTGAGGAGGTCAGTGAATCTCCTGCCATGGCGCAACCATCACCAGCTCTTGTGCGTGTCCGTGGGTCCAACGTGAGTTGTGCTTTCACCTTTAGGACATCAACTCCTTAATGACAAACAGCACAGTGACCAGCAGACCACCTGTGACGCTGCGGCTTGTTGTTCCAGCCAGCCAGTGTGGTTCCCTCATTGGCAAAGGAGGGTCCAAGATCAAGGAGATCCGGGAGGTAGAGTATCTTCCCTCCTTGCCCAGGCTGGATGCCTGTTCTAAGTTCATTAGACTCTCAGCCTGAGCCTGCTCACCCGTGTTACCTCAATCAGACTACAGGAGCACAGGTACAGGTAGCAGGTGACATGCTACCCAACTCCACAGAGCGAGCAGTGACCATCTCGGGGACCCCCGATGCCATCATTCAGTGCGTGAAGCAGATCTGCATCGTCATGCTGGAGGTGAGCAGACAATGAGCAAATGATGATCAGAGTTTCCTGCCAAATTATTGATCACGGGGTAAAGTTCTATGTTAACACTGTCTTTGGATATTAAAGCAGCTGTTTGTAAAGGGAGGGTATGTGTCTATTAGTGATGCAGCCATGACCTATGGAATAAAACATTATTTAAATATTTTGTCTTAAAGTTCCTTCATATTTTACATGGGTCATCATTAACTATACTCAGTGTTTCATGTCAAAGAGATACTAATGTGCTGAGTCAGTGTCGTGAGAAAGGTAGAGGCTGACCAAATCTGAGCTGTACATGATCACGTGAGTGTTTTCAGCGTGATGTGGAGCTATGGCCACTTCAACCCTCAACACCTACTAGTCATTCTTTGTCCTGTAACATTACTGGCAGCAGCTGCTCTGCATGGTAGCTGAGCAGATTTGTTCACTGCAGAGCAGCACCATCTCAGTGAGAATCCATCTAAGCAGAAGGGCAAAACCTGAAGTAAATCTGGACTGAATGAACTGTGAACTGCAGAGGATTCAGGACTGAGTGTTTAGCAAGTGGAACCACGTGGATTGTTCAGTGACGAGAAGCAGTTATTACTGCACTGCTCTCTGAATGCCACAAAATGAAGCTACTGCCATCTAGTGGCAAGAGAGCAGCTTGACATGTAGTAACAGACATGCTGGTATTGATGTGTGCCAAAGGACACAGAGGACAGGGGTCAGAGACTCCAAGCTGAAATCTACATATCTAATAGGGGCTGCATGGAAACCAAACTCTCAGAGGGAATGCTGCAAACACTGGTTCTCATTTCTCTGATCACTGTGTCACCGTGCCTCTTTGTGGCTCTCGTACCTCATATATCGGTTGATTTCACTGTATGCTGATCTCTTTGTTGGTCTCACTGTGATTGTCTTCCATTGCAACATTCGCCACCAGTCTCCTCCCAAAGGTGCCACGATCCCCTACCGGCCCAAGACCACGTCTGCGCCCATCATTTTCACTGGAGGACAGGTTCGAGCCGAAAGCATTCTGGCGACAGCAGGGACTCCCGCTGTCCTCACACAGCCACAGCCCACGCCAGTGAGTGCGACAGCTTTTGTGTGTGAGGCTGTGTTTGTACGCATGTGGACTAACCGCCTTCTGTGCTGCTCTCTTACTGCAGACGTTCACCCTTCAGGGCCAGTACGCCATCCCTCATCCAGATGTGAGTGGCCCTCAGTTGATCCCTGACCCCACCCTTGAGGAAGCTCCCCACCACACAGGCATTTTCCCACCTACTGGCAGCATACGCTAACAGCCACATTTACCCCACTAATGCACATAACAACATTGTAACAGCAGTTACAAATGCAGTGTAATCTCTGTACCTGTTCAGTGAGACAGACAGCCAGAGAGATCAAATGATAAAATCTGTCACACTGACAAAGCACGTTAAATTAAGACAGATATCTTGATAAGTTAAAGAGAGGGACAGAAACGTGGACGGAAGGAGATGGTACAGAAACACGGTAGAGAATCACAGTACAGAAAAAGGGTACAGAAGGGCAATAAAAATGGGCAGCATTGAAGGCCAGTCAATAAACACGGCAGAGAAGGTCAGTAGAAAAACACTATACAGAAGGATGGCAGTGAAGGGCAATAAAGATGGACGGTACTGAAGGGCAGTAGAGAAACGTGGTACAAAAGGGCAACAGTAAAGACAGCAGAAACATGTTTGAGAAGCAGGGTGCAGAAGAGCGGAGTCAATAACCCCACACAGCAACAAAAGACAAAGGTTCTGCCTCTCAGTCATCCTGCCGCTCTAACAGCACATCTAACAGAGTCCCGCCCACCAGACCCTCTGTCTGCTTAGAGAAATGACTGCATGCTGTGTTGCAATGATTAACACTCCAGGAGCGGCTCTAACCCCATTAACAACGGCAATAGAGGAGACCCAAGAAGAGCACCAGTGTACCATTGGTTGTCTGTGACTGTGAAATAATTCCATCTGATTGGTTAGTTCTAATTTCCCATCCTGCCCTGCAGTTGACCAAGCTTCACCAGTTGGCTATGCAGCATTCCCCTTTTACTCCCCTTGGGCAGAACAACCCCACCTTCCCTGGTACGTACCCACGTCCCCCCGGGGAAGTCCGACCGTCCCTCTCTGTCCTCCATGTGCTCAGTGACCCCTCTGTGTCCTTTTCTCTTCCACCGTCACATGTCTCACCGCACATTGTTTTACCTGTGCTTTACCGCACTCCCACTACTCAGGACACCAGTCCCATTATACTCTCATGCCACTGCAGAACAATGTTACCACAACATTATTACATTATCACTGCACTGCCAGCACACTGACCCTAGATGCAGAGAATGAGAACACCTGAGCAACACTGACACACATCAAATATTCACCTGTTAGCTGAAGTCCAGCCTGTTGCTGCATCACACTGGAAATTATATTTATCTTTACGCAGTATAAATGAGTAAAATACAGTACAATGTTTTTGTTGTAGTTTACTGTGTCTTAGCCCTCATGGGAGATTAGCTGGACAAATGAGTCAGTACTAGCTGTTGGTACTGGTTGGTAGGTTGGCTGTACGCCCTGAATAGGGTGCCTGTTGTCTCCACTAACTCTTATTCAGTACGAATGTTGATCGATTCATCTCATTAAAATGTGCTATGTGCCTCGTAAGGTTTTATTCATCACTCGAGATGTTCGCGTCTATCTCTCTGGTTACTGGCCGGCTCCACTGATTTCTCAGGCTCACACCGAACTGCCAGTTTTGCTGTTCACATATTTATCCACACACGGTTGTTCCTTTGACAAACAATAAATCTTTTTCTTTACAAGTCCCTTCCCCACACACAACCTCAGACCCATCACCTCAGTCTCACTTTCAGGCCTCCCCTCATCTCTGTCAGGACGTCCCTAAGTGGATCTCGTACAGTTTGGAAGGTAACAAGTTTAGTTGTAACTCTGGTCTCCATGTTCCTGCTGCAGGCTTGGATGCCACAACCACAACCAGTTCACAGGAGCTCACCATTCCCAATGACGTAAGTCCTGCTCAGCAGAGCTTCCTGCCCACGTCCCTGAGCTCTTGGTCCCAGTTCAACATGACACAGTTCTGCTGCTGCCTCCAGAAACTCCAACCCTGAAGACAGAAAATTGTCTTCATCCACAGAGTCTAACCATCATATCGTTCCACTCTACTCTTACCATCATCCAACACAGTGAACCCAACATGACCGGTTCAGTCCAGTCCAGTCAAGAAGGGTCTCAAAAGGCACCTCATTCAGGCCCACATCTGTCCTGATCTGTTCCAGGGTGTTGCCTCACACTCTGCCACCATTACCTTCGCAGTTGGTGTCAGTTATAACATGATGGCATTGGAAACTGACTGTGTTTTGAGAATCACTATCTGTATCTAAAGCTCTCTGTCTCTCTCTTTTTCAAGCATTTTTTTTGCTCCCAGTTTTACATCTGAGCAAATTATTAAACGCAGATGTTAATGTAAATCATCCAAAACTGTGCTCCACTCTTGGTAAATTTACCCAACATGAGGGGTCACTATGGGATCTTGCCTATGGGTAAATGTACTAAGTAAACCTCTTTCTGTATGTTTCCTTGGTCAAAGATTTCAGATAAAAATAACAACAACAACAACAACAACAACAATAATAATAATAATAATAATAGTTCTTCACTGTTGTCATAATTCTTTGTTAGCGGATATTTTTGCTCAGAACAACTTTCTCACATTTATGGAGTTGTATATAATATGTACTAGAGCAATTCAAGGATCCCTTGGGGAAACTGAAATCTCAGCGAAAATTGAAATCATTACCCAAAATGCTGTTTGCATGCACTGAATGATTGTATTTGCAACACCCTGACAGCATCCTGTCCGGTTTCCTCTTAGCTGATCGGGTGCATCATTGGCCGGCAGGGAAGCAAGATCAACGAGATCAGGCAAATGTCAGGGGCACAGATCAAGATCGCCAACGCCACAGAGGGTTCTGGTGAACGCCAGATCACTATCACAGGGTCGCCTGCCAACATCAGCGTAGCACAGTACCTCATCAATGCCAGGTAGGCCTTCTTTGTGTACTGTGCATCAAAGAGCTTCATGATGGGCGGGTCGAGGTCCATCATGGGACTGACAGGCAGCACTAGGACAGGTAGCTGAGCATGAACCCTGCACATAGTGCCACAGAGGCATTGACACCAACAATCCCTACCAGGCGTTTTGGAGGCAACTGTCAGCATGAATGTCACACCAAGCCTTACTGTCTCACTGATCATCTCAACATGAACATCTCAGCGAGCCTCACTGTTGATATCAACATGAACTTTGCACAGTCTCAGTGATCATCTCAACATGAAAACTCACCGAGTCTTCCTGTTCATCTCGGCTTGAGCATCTCACTGTCTCACTGATCAACGCAACAAAGACATCTTACAGATCCTCACTGTCTATCTTAACACGAACTTTATCATCTCGAAATGTCCATCTCACCATGAAAATCTCACTGTCTTGCTGACAATCTCAACATGAACATCTCAGAGTTTCACTGTCTATCTCAAAATGAAGCTGCAGAGTTAACAACACTAAGCTCTCCCTAAAATAAGTAGCTGAGACTCATGCAAGTACAGCAACAGACTGGAGCTAGATTTGTGATCAGCTTGCAGAGTCATCTCTCTAACCCCAAGCCAACATGCAACTACACTTCAGTATTAAAGTGCGCAGATGTTTAGGCTGAAGAGAAGCTCACGAATAACCTGTAGTCACAGAGCAAATGTTGTGTCCTGTGATTAATGACCTTTGTTGTTCAGATGGGGGAGATGCATGTAGTGCATGGACCACTGTCACCCTTTAAGCCCCCTCCCTTGATTTGATTTGATTTGCTTGACTGCCATGTCACCATGCATCGAGTTTTTTTGCCCTCCTCATCCATGCAAAAATTTAGGGTGGTACTACGAAGAGTTTGATTTTCTTATTAATGTTTTCATCATAAAGTGATCCTTTTGTTGTTTCTCTTCTCTAACACATAACATGTCCCCCTCTGACCGCCATTCTCCCCTTTTTTTTCTCTTTTTCTCTTCTCTCCCCGTCCTGCCGTGCCTCCCTCCTGTGTTGACCTGATTAACCCTGCCTCCTTCCCTCCTACCCACCTGCCCTATGCTTCCTCCTGTCTTCGTCTGCAGCTTAGAGATGGCTAAAGTCAGCAGCCAGACTGCCGCTGTCACGACCCCTGTTGACCTCAGCACAAGCCTCTCTCAGTCTTCCATCCCCACCTCCACCCCCACCTCTATGGCTGTCCTGGCAGCCGCCGCCGCCGCGGCCTCCGCCACAGCCAGTGCCAACCCCACCCCCCTAGCGACATTACCCACCACTCACTATGCTGTGCCCGTATCCAGTCTGCTTGGCATGAAAACTGTCCCCCTCCTGGCGCTCAATGCCGCAGCTGCCTCGGGAGCGGCAGGGGGGCTCTCCACCTATACCGCTAAAATCTCGAGCGGCGCTGCGGTCAAGAAATCAGACCGGCAGAAGTTTGCACCATACTGAGGAATAGCAATGAAAATGCCAGTTTTAGTATGTGTGTGTGTGTGCGTGTTTTCACTCGCTGAGTACGTTATGTGGGAGCAGATAACAATGCACTACAGACAAAAAGCAAAAATGTTCATGCAAAGCATTGTTGCTGGCAGTTGGCATCAACATGACGTCTTCCGTCCGTGGGCTCTCTGACAGGAAGCAAGAGGGGGGGTTTCCAACAGCTTCACAAACCAGCACTGAACCATCAGGCCCAGATGACATTCGAGACGCTCATGTTCCCCTATACACAGTTATAGAGTTATCCCTCCTGCGCAATTATGTGTTTTAGGTCTGCAGCAGTGCCAGTGAAACAGAGAGCTGGCATTTTTCTGTATTTTGTGCAACTATACATGGGTACTTCTTCTTCCTGTTCCTTTGGCCTAGTCTGGTTTTGCTCTGCACCAGCAGAGAAACTTATATTTAAGAAGAATATTTCATATAACTAGCAAGTATGTCAAAATACACTGTGGTTACTAAAGCTTCGACAGGCTTAAAGGAAAGTTAAATGGTATTCAAGCTGTAAGTGTTTCTTCCTGATATACTGTCGATAAGAAGTCTACATACCTGGATTTTGCAAATATATTCACCTCTCGTTTGTAAAAGAGTTCAGATACAGTCAGACTGAGAGGGGATCTGCCGTGAACAGTCGACCTTTATGTCAGTCCACCGATGTTCTAGAGCTCTGAGGTCCAGACTCTGACTGGGCCATCACAGGACACTGATCTTCCTTTTTTGTGGCTTTCCATTTCTGAGCTGGCTGTTTTTTTGGTTCTTTGTAGTGTTGAAAAGTGTGTTTCTTTTTTAAAATGTCTGGCAGAGGGACGCACATCTTCCATAAAAGTATGTTGATATTTGCAGCTATTTATTTGCCCTTTTATCTTGACCAGAGCCTCTGACCATGCTGATGAGAAGTGTTCCCATACCATGGTACTGCCACCAACATGTTTCATAATAGGAACTACATTCTTGGTGTGACTATCTTTGAATTAAGGCCAAATACTTTTAACGTTCATCAGACCATAATGCATTTTTCCACCTCGATTGAGAGATTGAATGAATCTTTTAGCTATCTAGAAGGCTTGGGCTCTCTATTAATGATTAAGATAATGATTAATAAATAATCATCAATCAGTGTTCACTGATGTACTTAATGCCTTCAGAGTCTTTTTATATCCATTTCCCAATCTGTTGATTTTTGTTAGCTCATTGCAGACCATGGTTATTTCTGCACTATGCAGCCAAGCAACCTTCAGTTAATCTACAGGAGTGCTGTGCGGCTAATGATTACATCAGCTGATGTCAAGTGAAGGCAAATTGTCACTGAGCGTGATCTGTACTTGCACAACATGGCATCCAATGATTCCAAGAGAGGCTCTGGACCACCACCTCTCTGACCAGGATACAGTGGATGAATGGGTGGATAATGAAAAACCATCAATTTATGTTTTACTTTAATGTTGGTGGCTACATACATCTTATTAAAAGAGATGGACTTGATTTCAGCTTGTACATCAACAAAAGTTGAAATTTCAACAAGGGTGTGCTGACGTTTGATATTCACTGTAAACTGTTAGTTTTTTGAGCTTTAGAGAAAATACAGAAATAGTGAGATTGGCAGGTCTGCTAAATCGTGCCCCGTTTGTAAGTGTAAATATTATGTATTAAAAACTGCAGCTGACAGGACACATTGTTTTCAATTACTTCAAAACCTGCCAGTTTTAGCAAAAATCAGCCACATTGGTTAGTCTAAATCTCAGTGAACTGTACAGATAAAAACCCCACTACATATGTTGCTTATAATATAAATTACATTTCATTTGAAAAAGTTTACAATAAGTTTATTTGAACAACTATCATCACTATTGCAGCAACTGGCTTCAGACTATTTTTTACTGACCTTTCTGCATTTAAATATTCTCAAAACAAGAATTTTGTTTATACCAAACAATATATGCAAATGCAAATCTACCTCAGTAGATATCAGCAAATCATTATTAAAACAGTGTATAAACAACATAGTGCATGTAGAGCTTAGAACCAGACTCCTGAATGAGTTCAAACCTCCTCTGAGAAGCTGTTGGAAACTGAACCCCATCTGATCACATTTTTCTCGTTTTCTGCACATCAGCCCACCTGTTTTTTGCATGCTACCTGATCACATCACCTGTCCATTTGTACCCTGCCATCCTGCTGTAGAGTCAAGTCTCTACGTATGCTACAACCCCTGACCCCCCGTGTCCTGACCCCTGCACGACATCCCCACGACCTGCCACCAGGCCAGAGCCCCCAGTGCTGAGTTCAGACAAAGCACTGAAAGCAACTCCAGTTCTTTATACACAATATTTTGTGCTCACATAAACACACATTTTCCACTCAGACTTTAGCTGGTGAAACTGACTAATGTGACACAGCGTTATTTACGCTCCATGGAGGCGACTTGTACCTCTTTCTGTTGGAACACACACAGGCTCCTCAACCTACACAGTTCAGAATGGAACTATATTTTATGTTAATACAATTATTAAGTGTAACCTATTTTAAAATTAAAGCTAGAATAATGAAAACAAAAATGTTATCTCCACGGACTCCTATTTGGTGCCAATTGTTGACAATTTATCCTGTTAAAAAATACAACAATCCTCAGCATTTTTCATCACAAGCAATCCAGGAACCAAGTGTAAACACCGTGGAGGTTGTGCTTGCTCCACAGCAAACATACATTTTAGAAAAAAACAGGTAAGTGGGGAAACAAGGACATTAAAATAAACTGAAAAAATTCACCAGGAAATTTGCATCTGCTATGTTCAAAACCTGAGGGACCAGTGTAGCAGCTTTTTGGGTCTTTAATTCCAACTCACCCTGTCAGCAGAACGATGCCACCCATTGGCTGCCCTTTGTGATACTGTGAATAGTAAGAATTGTTCTGCTTTTGTTTCTTTCTCTGACTTTCTCCTAATTCTAGGCTGTCTTCTGAAGTTTCAGGCCTGGGGCTTCTGTAGAAGTTCCATGGGTACATTAGGCTCCAACAGGCCCTTCCACAGCCATACAGGCTTCCAATGGACTGTGCACTGCAAGGAAATGGTGCCCATCAAACACATAAACATGTCAACATCCACACAAAGTCTTTTCTTCTTTCACTGGGTGAATGTGCTTCCTCATCTGCGTTAGAGTTTCAGTACACAACTTCATTTTTCTTAGTTTGTGCTCAGGCTCAGGTGTCTCTGTAAAAGCATGAGCTTATCGTGCTTCAGGTCCTTATTTTACATTTTTTTTTACATTTTACCATTTTAAATTAGATACTTTTTATAAGGTATTCCTCAGATTATTTGCCGTCTCCTTTCTGCTTGGTTTCTATTGCCTGTTTGGACAAAATGTGCTGCAGCAAATTTAATCTCTGCCCAACTTTCATAGGCTCTGCCACTCTGCATCTTTTATGAAATCTTTATTGTTTGTCATATAAATAACTGAGCTTCAGGGATTTTTGAGAACTTGTACAGCTGTGCTGTAAAAATAAACAAGCTCAATAAATTTAAAACCCATTTCATGAGCCCACCTTGTTCCTCCTCTCACTCCTCTGCACACCTTCTTATTGTTAGCATTTATTCTATAAATCACTAGCAACAAGCTTCTTTCAATTATTTGTATGGCTTTTCACCAGGGCTTCATTTCCAGTTCAGGCTGAAATAAATGGTCTTCAAAATGACAGGTTCTTCCATAAATACACACGACAATGCACTGGAAATGGAACTGACCACATACACACCTAGTCACCTGTGATGCAATCTGAAGATCTGGATGCCTCCACCTTGTTTCTCCTTCCTGTCTAGAATAGAAGTAGCAATTCCTGTTGTCCCATGGCAACTTGACACTAGACAAGTGGTTACTGATAAAGGAATGACTGAATGAAAAAAATTTTTATTAATTAAAAAAAACAACAATTTGCTTCAAATTGTCCAGTGATTGTTTAATATAGGCAGAAAAAAAGTCATGAGTTTCTTAAAACAGTATCAAGTTCATGAATGTACAAAATTTTAAGCATAATATCGAGAATTAAAGAACACTGGGTCAGGGCTCGGAGGAGGCAGGGCTACGCAAGCGCTCCTTTAGCCCTCCAGTCGCGGGACAACAGGTTCAGCAGCTCTTCTTCCTCCTCATCCTCCTCAATCCCATGATCCTCCCGTTGATGTGAGCTTTGTTGCCCCTGGAGTGTCTTTTTCACCAAGTCCATCCTATCCCTGAGCAGCTCCACACGGCGAAAGCACTCACTGTAGGAACACACACTCTTAATAGGCATGCACATACACACGTGTATGTAAATAAACACACATCCATAGAGTTACAAATTAACACACAATTTTGTGAACACACTCCTCAGCCTTACATCTGCTGGTCGATCTCATCAATCTGCCGCTCCAGTCGGCCGTCCTCATCTTCCTCTGCGACGATGGCCTCCGAAGCCTGAGATGGAGGGAACAGGGGAGGTCAGGAACAGAGGAAGCGGCTCTGGAACACAGGGACAAGGACAGGGACGAGGAAGGAAGAAACACAACTTGGGCATACATTGTTCACATGGCGCATTTCCTTCTGGAACTCCTCCCACTCTTTATCCATTAGGTCCTTGGGAGCGTCAACCTTGCGGACCTGCGACCACAGAGACACTGATTTGCATTCCTACTTGGCATTAGAGCTAGACAAGTTTATAGTTGGGCTCACTGGATAAAAGAACATTTTAAACATTTCATGTCAAAAAAAGCACCAAAAGAAAATTTGAACTGTATAATGGAAATGTAACTGTGACACGACAAGCTGGAATTTACTTTGAACAAAAATAACAATAGAATAAATTTGTATGTGATACCTTTGCGTCTGTCACTGGATCATCAAAGAAGCCCTCAGGAAGGGCTTCGGCTGTGTTCTCCTTCCTGCGAGCAGATGCAGCCGTGAGCTTGTAACTACTCACTGCCCTCTGAGTCCCACCCCCACCTCTACAGCCCCAATCCTGCCCCCACAGCCCTACCTGTCCACAGGTTTCTCCGGTTCATCTGCCTTCAGAACTGATCCCGAGTGGGAGATGGGAGGGGCAGTTGGGATGCTACTGTCAAAGAAGTCTGGAAAGAAGACAACGAGCATATTTTCATTCAATAACCCAGGGTAGCTACTACTGAAATGTGGACCTGCAAAGATCACACCTGTAATGTACCTTTCATCTGCAGGATCCCACCACTAGAGGACAGCAGAGCCACACACACACACACACACACACACACACACACACACACACCTCTCTCCACCCGTTACCTGCCGGAAGCCCAGATGTAGCTGCAGGGGGCAGGCTGTAGTGTGTTTGTGCCACATCCAGATTTTTGCCTCCATCCTCTTCATCATCATCATTGTCATAATTCCCAGCCAGAAAACCGAGACCAGATGGCTGCTTAGATCCCATGGATTTTGGGGCCCCTCCTGTGTCAAAGAAGTCTGCAGGCAACCTGGAAACAATAACCACCCACCCACACACACACACACACACACACACACACACACACACACACACACACACACACACACACACACACACAGAGTAATCAGTACATATTGCCCCCTTCCAGAATGCTATTTCCCACTAGTAGACACAATGAAAACAGCCACTAAGACTCATTCTGCAGCCCAAGTTGTATGTCACTTCAGAGGAAAGACTCAGCTGATGACTAAATGCAAATGTACAAGTTACAGCAATAAACTATGTAACAATATTTAACACATGAAATAAAAGCAGAGAAAAAAATAATCATTTCATTATTTTGTACAGAAAGTCAGGGAGAACAGTCTGATAGGCTGTAGCACCTCCCAGCCACAGGGGTAACTGGCAAAGCAGGAGAAAACACAGTAAATGGACCAACCAACAGCTGGGATGCAGGTCACCTCATCATTAACCAAATGTCAGCACCATTTAACTTTCTTATCAACTGTCCATCTATGGTGAAAGAACTCAGGAATTCAAATAAAAACTTACCCTGAACTGGATGCAGGTAAATCATCTGTCCCACCTGAAAAAGCAAAAACTATCCTCAAGTAAAACATTTAAAACTAATAAAAATAGGATACACATTCAAATATTAACTATTAATTTGTGGGTTTTGCTGTTCCATGTTGGCAGCAGCTATTCTCAGATCAGAGGTGATATTCAGCAAACAAACTTTATCTACCCACTGCAACAGTAAACAATGCAGTAAATTTACTGCAGAGGAAAATTGGACTATAAGTGCTATCATCACTGGATGGAAAATTTACTTTGCTACCACTGGTTTTATCGTAGATATCAGTGTCCAAGGCTGTTTGTTCCCTCCCCAGCCCTCTTTTCAGCCAGTAAAAGTTTGTGCACATATGGATGAATGGCACAAACTTAGCTGCCTTGAGGTCCACTGCCCCTCCTCCTCCGGTACCTCTGGATCTTTTCCCGTCAGGATGCTCAGCGTCTGGTGTCTTCCGTTTCACTGCTGAGGACGAGGATTTTTGACTGACTGTACCACCTGACTTTGTTCCTTTCAGTTCTGCTACTTTCTGCAGCAAATACATTTCAGCAGAGACCCTGTGGTTAAATACACCACAATACAGGACAGTACTTTCTTACATACCTGTGAGACATAAGGACATACGTGTTATGATATTTCATCATGTTCCACCTGAGTGTCACTAACATTGGATGTAAAAATAATTTTGGTACCTTTGTGTCACATACAGAAACTGTAAAACTGGTTACACTGTCATCATTTCATCCCCTGTTACGGCACACAATTTGCTGTTTACAACTGCAGCCAGTGACCAGCATTCAACACACTGTATTATTGTTGCCATCATCAATGTTAACTGACCTCCTTGTGCAGCTTGCTGAGCACATGTGTCTGCCACAGGATCTCGGACTTGACGGGGACATTGCAGAGGACACATAATAAGTGTCCCACACTGTTGTACGTGGCAGCAGCTGGTAAAGGACCATAAGCAGCTAAGCGAATAAGAGCTCACAGTGAGACTCTGGTGGACATTTCCCACCATAATTTCTCGTGTTCCAGACCTCCCTCTGGTATTATGGCACTGAAAAAAAAACAAGGATCCAGACAACAAGGCACAAAACAGACCCCCCTGCCATGTCTTTTATCAGCCTTGGAGGTGCACAATATACTCTGCACTGTATAATCCACAACCTCCCCTGAACGGACATTAATATTCCATTGTTGGCAACCAGATTACAGTTTAGCCTCTGCACTGGGAACACAGTCTATAACGTACAGATGTGTATTTAGTCAACTGCTACACCATTCTCTATTTAGTCCCGGTGCTGTTTCCAACTGTATTGTCATAAATGTCAGATAAGCTGATTCAAAAATTCCGACCATTATCCATCTATAATCCCTTATTCTTACTGTGTCGCTCTAATGTTGTTCTGTCTGTTCATCCGCTATATCCTGCGTCTGCGTGCAGAACACTGTACTGACCAGGAAAGTGTAACAGAGTCACCCTGCAGACACACCAAGTGTTTCTTTTTAGCAGGCGCTTTGTTGCCTCACATGGTTATATAAATTCCGGCTGCAGCAGCGGGCGGACAGCAGCGACCGCGCGGAGCCCCGGACCGCCACAAGGTCCGAGTAAAAGGATATTTCGCGAACGGCGAATCGATGCGCTTCTTCCTGTCGGTTGATTCCTTCTGCTTCTCTTTCATAAGCCGCCGCAACTCGTCTTGACTTACAACTTTCTTTCCTTTGCCACTCCCGGAGGAGGCCATTGTTCCGGAAGTAAACAAAGATTGTTCTTCCGGTGCGTAAAGGCGGGACAAATGTTTTGGCGGGTCTAATGATAGATGTCGCAGAGTTTCGTGTCACGTGTCACCCTGGCTGAATGACGCTTCTCCCGCGTAACATTTCTGAACATCTGTACCAAAACGGAGAGGATGAAATAATGCATTTTTAAACTTGCAACTGCAGTATTATGGAATTCCTTATTTGGGAAACATATTGTCTGGAAGAGTTTACCATACCTAATAAATATTGTGTAACTAACAGAATTGCGGAGTTTTCATATAAAATTATTCATCGAATGTACGTATAATGGCACGTTATTATATGAGTAAAGAAAATTATTTGAAAACAATCTTATAGTTGAATACGCGAATACAATAGCAATACGAACCTCTTCTTGTCACAATGGGCTAATTATGTTGGTTTTTGTATTTCGTTCTTCTGGGCTGCAGAAACGTAGTGATGATGGAGACCGAAGTGTGCGCCTCTGACTGTGGTAAAACACCACGGAGACCAAACCGCTTCCCACTCCTCAGTTCGTCGTCAGACAAACTGCTGTTTGAGGAGAAAGAATGTTAACGAAAAGGACGCTGGTTTCACTGTCTTTCTCGGGTGCAGTGGGCGGGTGGGGGTTCAATGCCACTGACAACGGACGGGGGCGCAGCTGTACTTTATTTCCCAGCAGCCCCTCAGAGAGCCGCACGTCTCTCCGTCCGTCCAGGATGGAAGGAGCTTCAAGTCACGTTTGCTCATAGATGCATTCCGTTTATTGACGGTAGATGGCGATACTGTCGCATTTTAGTAGTATTGCGCTTACCTGGCCATAGTTCATCCGGCTCGTCGTCTTCTACCACTTTATTTACTGTGTTTTTGTATAGCATTTCATTCCTGAGAAATCATCCTTGTCACGTAGTAACACATCAGGTACATGAGTGTAGAACATCTCCGTTCAAACGTTCAACGTGGATACGCTAGGTGTAGATGGCAGCAGCGACCTTGGTGGACACCTGGGAGCTGGGGAATGGGAGGACGGTGTAGACATCTGCCCACCTCCATTTCTCCTATCTGCCCAGCTCCATCTGTCCAGCTCTGCTTGTCCTACTGCACCTTCCCAACTCTGTCTCAGCTCCATCTTTCTGAAGCCACTGCTCTTACTCCACCTTTCCTGGCCTTAGACAGGTATTCCAGTTATCCACCATCTCTCAGATGCTGATGATGCAGAAGATGTAAAATAGCTCCACCATAGTAATATTTCAGTGACAGATGCAGCAGAGGGGGTCTATATTTAAAGGAAGGTGTCCGGAACCTGCAGGAAACACTTCAGTGCTGTGGGAAAAGTCTCCATTTCAGGAAATTACTTGTTTACAAAGAGGGAAATACTCTGTTTTACTGTCTTCTACCACTTTATACAGTTAGGTACTTACAAGGTATTTCTTCTAGATTGGTCCAGGGTGTTAGGAGCTCCTCCAAGGAATCTACAGAACATTAAGCTTGAACCAATAATCTTTAGGTTACCAATTCATGCTCCTTAAGTCCATATCCTTATCCACACACACACACACACACACACACACACACACACACAAACACACACACTCCACAATCACACCCGTGTGTTGTGTCTCTCTTTTTCTGTGACCCAGTCTAGTCTCACACACATAAATATCAGTTACAAAATGCCCTCTGGGGGGTTGAACATCCTCTCTGAGGAGCTTTTTCATTTAATATTTTTAGCTTTTATTAATGAGGCCCAAAATGACCTGTTTTCTGCTAAACTTCTCACTCTCCCTCACTCACTGTCTCTGTGCCACAGGGCCTCACAGTCGCTGCCAGCGTGTGTGTGTGTGTGTGTGTGTGTGTGTGTGTGTGTGTGCATGTGTGTGTTTGTGTATGTCAGATTTATGATTATAAAACACTTGAGCACCATCTGCTCTGCCTGCTGACCAGTCCTGACGTCGCTATTCATGGCTGCAGGCAGAATGGGGTCAGTCTACAGCCTACAGCCGCAGTTCAGAGTTCTCACCTCCAGCATCTCACAGCTCCTCTTGCTGTGCAACCAACACGTGCATTATATAAGTGTTTAGCTAAGGTGACACGGATTATTGTTGCCACATTTACATAAAAGTGTACAGATACCGAGCAATTGATAGAAATAATACAACACAAATAACACACAGACAAGAGTGGCAGGTGTGCGGTGCATGTAGCCACCTGAGTGTTTGGGGCTTCACACCTGGCTGCTGTCAAGAGAGAGAGACAGCAGAAGTGACAGCAGACCGGCAGTGTTTACAGCCATCTCTGATGTATAAAAATGAATAAAATTACTTGCCCGAATGATGAAGATGAGAAAAGGAGTGACACCCTCTGCAGGATTATGATTGATTGAGTCATTATGCTGATGATTCTGTGTATGTGAAGAATTATGGATCTTCTCAGTGTGTTGAGGTGCCCAAGTGGCAGTTTGTAACAAAGTGGCAAGAAAACAGCTGTGGTGAAAACAACTTTATTAATATTACACAAAGCAGTCAATATGAATGTGGCACACAGGCTAACAACAGTGTGGACGGTCATGTAGAGACCGGCGCTGCAGTAGGAAATGATTAATGATCTGCCATTTACTAGTTTGACTGATGAATCACTGCTGTCGTTCAACCTTCCAGTGAGACCATACTGTCCAGACTGAACCTTCATGTAGATTTGCTGCAATCACTTGACCATTACTGCTCCGATGGGAAACGCGACAAACACGATGTGGCGTCTGTTGTGTGTGACATAATGAATTTAGTATGATGTAGCAACAAATTAACCCAATTTGTAATAGACAGAAATGGCACAGTATAAGGCTTGCAACATAATAGCAATAATAGGGCAATAATAATATTCTCTGTTCCTGTGCACAGCAGCCCTGTCTACCAGATATTTAAGTGAAATGTTAATGTTAAAAATATGAATGAGTAGAATGGCAGCAGAAGATGTTTTGGATTGTTCCCTCAGGAACATGCAATTTGTTGGAGCTCATCTGTAGCTTTTTAGTGACTTTTCAGAGGTTATGCTCATTCATGACAAGCAGATCAGTGCTTCATCTCTTCTCACCCCTCTGCTTGCCAAAGATCAGCTAAACTGATGAATTCATTTATGCCTCATTAAGGTGTTTATTGAGCAAATTCTACAGTGTGAATGTTAGAGTAGGAAATGATCACCGTGCTATTTGTCAAATACCTGAAATAGCCAAACACAATCAAAGTTGTTTTTTAATCCTTTAACCTGAGTAAAATGAGGTTATCAATAAAGCCTTTCAACAACTACTTCAAATGAGGGTGAGCAAATGTTTGTTTGAGGCAATAATAAAAAAAACATTTTAATTGCACCTGACATTGTAAATAATGATTGACTGAGCTGTTGCTGTGATGGCATGAGATACTGATACTGTCACTCAGAGTTTAGTGTGGTGTTTGGGTTTCTGCTGAGAGATTCCTTTACCATGAAAAAGACAGTTAGAACTGCTCAGGTACCTTAATGCTGAGAGAAATCCATCATCCAACTATCATCCATCTAATCATCTGACCGTCACCTGACCATTTTTCCCACTATCCATTCCTTGTTGCCTTGTTGTCAGAAAGTCGGTCACTGAAATCAGCTGTTTGTTTTGCGAGAGTGGGAGTTCTAGGAATCCCTTTAGTGTGGTGTGGTGCACACTGGGATGACCAATAAATACCGTGTCCATTGATGCAACCATAGGAATGGTGTGTGGGAAGTTCACAAACATCACATGAAGCTGCCAAGTTCAATTCTAAGTGATGCGGACTGTGAATCAGCCACTTGAGGCCTAAAGGAAAAAGCAATTTTTTTACACTCCGTAAGGAATGACAATCAGGTTATTCTGTATAAGAAAACTGGATAAAGGGTTTTCATTCTGGTTTGAGCTCACTAGCCCTTTTCTGCACAGAAACATGTTCCACCATCTGTGTGTCTGAAGATGCACGCTCATCTTCCCGAAGAAGAGTGGAAAGTGACCGAGAAGTATCTTCTCTGGAGTGACTCTGGTGACCTCTGTCTGAGATGTTCTTCTAGTTCCTCGCATTCTCCGCCAAAAGAGAGGAGACATGAAGTGGAATAGACCTTCTTCAGACTGAACCAGGACGCTGGTTGGACCGCAGTCTGACAGGTGCAGGACATCTGTACGAGACCTGCATGGCCTCCTCGTGTGGAGAGAACAGGATTTCAGACTTACTTCAGCACTTCTGAAGAACATTCGCTGCTGGCAATGAAAGTGTTGATGTCTCTACTGCAATATTCATAAGGAAATTAAAAATGTATGAAGACATTGTTCTTACTCTTTCATGGTGGTAGGAAGTCATGGCAGCGTATGACTTATAGTTTGCATATTTATAACATTTACAAGGACAGGCCCCTCATTCCATATTGAAACCCCATCAGTGAAGTCCTGAGAAATAAACACAAAAATCCCTGAGGTCCAGGAGCCCCTGCTGTGTTCCTGTGATCCACACCGAGGTCTGAGTGATGGGAAATTCTGCACCTGGTCTAAGGTGCATTGTGCTTACAAGTGAACACTTACAAGAACTACAAGATAAATCAGTCACAAATAATCAACTCGTCTGCAGATGACAGAGGAGGTCACTGCCACCTGTACTCAGTCATCATATCGATGTGGTGAGGGGGTCGCTCAGTCATCATAGCAGCATTTTAGGAACCGCTCAGTATTCACTGCTACACAGTATCACTCCGCCCTTCATGTTTCCAGCTCACCATTTAACAGACGCTTTTCTCTGCTGTCTTGTATAGCTCCGAGTAAACAAAGTGTGTCAGGATGATCACAGCACAGACCGTGCGTCTGATACCATCACGTTGCTGGTTTACATCCCTCCAGTAGTTGCCTCTAGACAGCAAATCCATAGATAATCCGAGCAGATTATGCTGGACTCATTCATGAGAGATGGCTTTGAGTGGGATTCAGCAGCTCTGAGGGATACTGGGAGCTCATTACCCCCACTGAGAAGAAAAAGGATTAAAGGGTTAGGGCTAGGGAACTACAGCGTCAATGGTTCATCCACACAGTAGGATGTCAGCCTGGATACGGTGGACTGAAAAATCAAGCAAGTTCCTCTAAAGATGTGTGCGATTGTGTGTGAGTCAAATGGGGTCTGGACTGTGGTGTGGTCCCTGGCCTGGCCACTGAGTGGGGGCTTGTCCACACGCTCCATTGCCATCATGTCGCTGACTTCATGAGGCGAACGTTACCTTGGGCACCTTGGACTCATTAGCTCTACAGTCCGGAGGAGCACGGAGAACCAAAACCAGCCACATTTGTGCTCATGTTACATCCCGCACAGCCTTTGACCTCGGCCCCAGAGCTCTCAGAAACCCACCCTCCGAGGCTCACGGCTCCACAGGCTTTCGCCCTCGAGAGGGACGTGAAAACACAGTGAGTCACGGAGCTCATGTCGGTCCTCTTGGCAGTGAGTCATGTGGCATGAGGAGGAACTGGACCCCCCCATCAGCTTATTGTAATGGTGTTTAAAGCATTAGCTGTGATCTGAATATGGAAAATGGGGACACACCTTTGCTGGGATAGCAACGTGTGTGTTTGCTGTACCGGAGGTTTGTCACTCAGTTTAAGGTAACGTGGAGGGTTTGTTGTATGTAAATCCCTGCTGGTGACTCAGGGTCTGTGTGTGTACTTTAAAACTGACCTCTGTTAATGGGTAGAATATGAAGAGTCATGCATCCATTTGTAGGTTTGATAAACACACTGAGACCCCCCCCCCCCCACTATTGTGCCGCACATTCAACTTTTCCTCAGAAACCAATTTCTCTTTCATGGAAAAATTACTCCTTCAGCTTTAGTTTCAATTAATCTTCACTTTGTCTGAAATGTGACTGTTTCTTCCACTGTGGGGACTTTCACCGGAAACCGTTACAGAAATGATGTTTGGAAGTGTTTCTTTTCACCAAAATAAAACTCAATGCTTTATACTCTATCTCCATACAATAGATTTGGTTTTTAATATAACAAACTATTTTGAAGTTAGAATATTAGTATGTAAAATGAATTTCTCCTGAACCGCTGTTCAGAGAATATTAAAAATCCTGAGTGCTGATTCTGAGAAACTCTGCGGTGACAAGTTGTCTTATCAGAGCTGATCACGAATTAACATGTCGCTCAGTCTGGTGCTCACATCTTACCTCGGTGAGCAGACGGCCAGTGTGAACAGTGTCCTGTGTGTTGTTATGAAACTGACCTCAAGCTCCTTTTACTCTGAATCTGCCTTTAACAGTCTATACTGAGATTAAAGATCAGATTAACCTTGACGTGTGGATATGGAACGTTATATTTTTCACCATCCAGTCTGATGCCTGCACACCAGATGTATGGGTGTTAATATGAATGAATGAGTCATCTGGATGAGAAGCTTTGAAAGGGAAGCTGGAGGAAAGACGCACCTGTTTTTGCCCCGTGAACCGAGGAAGCTCAGGCTGCAGTCTACTGCACAAGACAGCAGACTGACTCGCCCATTCAGATCATCAGATTTAAGTACAAATGAAGAGCCCAGTGAACTGCTTCATCACACGGGATCCAGTAAAACTGGCATGTGGCATTCAGTAATGGTGGGAAATGTGCTACTCGGTCATTACTGAGTATCGGGAGGAACAACATTGGAAGGACGCCGGGTGCCTGCTTCACACCTCCTTCCGTATTCTTCTACCTGGATGGGCAGGACTTCCCCACATGGCTGCTGGCTCCACGCTGCGCCTAAATGGCTCTGTTTTCTTCCTGTTCCACATCCTGTAATGTGGCCCCCATCTGCTGGGTCACGTCACCACGCTGCCATTATCCTCTTTATTGACAATTGTGCAGTCACCGAGTGATTTTGATCCTTGTCCCTGCCTCTGCCTGCAGCTTGCGGACTGCTGGAAGGCACGTTCTGCAGGTCCTCTAAGTGCTGCCCACTGCTGGGTGGCTAATAGTGCGATTGATTGGTAATTTGGCAATAACTGGCCGATTAGATGGTAATTCAGCAATGTAACGAATGCAGCCTATTGGTTGGACATATGACATGGTCGTGGAGGAATAAGACCAAAAAGAAAAGCAGGTGGGGCAACAGCAAACCAATGAGAGGTGGGATCATTCTGCACAATAGCAACCACTGCTATTCCCCTGAGTGAAGTACTTTAAATAGGTTGCAGTGTAAGAGCACAGAGCTGTAACCCACATAAAGGCTGTTTGGGTGGAAGTATGTGCCCGAGAGCGCCAGCGATGGGCCGGGGGAACTCAGGAAGGTACCCGAAAGGTCAGTGGGGGAAAAAGAAACGTATAAATAAACAAATAAAATGCGATGCTGCAGAAGTCATGAACTTGCTGGTAGGGAAAGGGCAGTAAAGACTGTGGTGTAGCACGGGTCAATTTAGCAGGTGTTTATAAATGCATAAATGGTGTTTGCGACCATCATGTCAATGAGCCTATAATGCCGGACCAGATTTACTGTACAGTGAGGCATAAGAGAAAGTTCACAGGTTGCAGGTGTTCCTCTGGGCCCAGCACTGAGCTGCAGGAGGTCTGGTCGTCTCGAGCCAGTCCCCTTTAATCTTCAGGTTCTGCCCAGCAAAGCTGATGTTTCCAAAAAACGAGTGTTCTCCCGTCGGACCCACTGAACCTGTTGGATCCACTGATCCAGTTGAACTTTTTGGACCCATCAGAGCCTTGCCCCTCTGCTGCCATGGCAACCATGAAGCCAGGGAACTGATTGGTTGATTGTTCAGCGCAGTTGAAGATGGAGAGAAAGATGAGGCTCTGCCCCTGAGGACGGCGGCTGCCCCTGTCTTCGAGTGCAGCAAACTAATGCATCCTCTCAGCCGTCTCCACAAGTGCTGTTTCCATGGAGATGTAATGGCTCCATCAGAGCACATTACTGAGTGTATGTGGATAGGATGCTGCAAAGCTCAGCGAATGAAATACACTGTGCTCTGTGCCACTTCCATGTTTTTATTGTGGTTCCATGTATTTATTTTTCCTGATCCTTCACATATGTTTAGACCTGTTTACTTCAGCACTCTAAGTCTGTGTGTTTGTGAGTGAGTGTGTGTGTGTGTGTGTGTGTGTGTGTGTGTGTGTGTGTCTGCTCATCTGGCTGTAGTGTCTATGTGTGTGAGTTTGTGCTTTTTGAACAAGTTCTATCCTGCCTCAACACAACAGCAGAACAGCCCAGGACTATTAACAAGATTATTACCATTTTTTTCCCTGCATCCGTTATGTCACCTGCTTTTAATCACTGTCGTGATTAAACTGTTGAACACACTGTTGAAGTGTGTTAAAATTCTGCTCAGAAATAAGTGTATTTTACAATATATTTTTGCGACCATCCTAAAAAAAGCAAGCAGGTAGTCTGAGTGAAAGAAGAAAATGTGTCAGCATGTGCCAGCTGTTGAGCAGCAAACGCCGGTGCCAACAATTGCTCTCTGTACTGTTTGGCCTGTAAATAAATCCCGAGTCAACTTTGCAGCTATTTCTGTCTCCCACTTTGTCTGCCTGTCACAGTAACACCTCCAGGTCCCAGGAAAGAGAACAGAGCTGTTCTTTCATGTCATACACACACTTCACACACGTGGTTTTAGGCTAAGCTGGATGTCAATGTTATTAACCATAAACATATTAGCATGCTATTAATTGCAAATTGTCCCTGTTATTTACTGTAATTTCACTAAATAGTTGTAGTCACAGCTGTGTTCATATCTGCACTGTAGGATCTCTTCAACACAGTCCCTGCATGGTAACCAAAGTTCAACCAAAGTACAGGGTGCTGACATCAAGCCGTAAGGCTCGAGAGTGTGTGTGTGTGTGTGTGTGTGTGTGTTGGGGGGGGGGGGGGGTCTCTACCTCAGACTGGCATCCTATGCCGGGGTTTGTTTGTTTGTAGCCCAGCACCCTGTTATTCTGGGATAGGCTNGGGGGGGGGGGGGGGGGGGGTTTGCAGGGCTTCTTCTCCTCCTCGTATCTTGGCCATGACGTAGAGGGTACAGTGCGTCACTCTGGTGACCGTCTCCGCTCTGATTGCCCCCGAGGGCCTGGGCTGCGTGTCCTCACAGCTCCCACCGCAGGTCAGTGCGATACAATCTTCCGACTGTTGTCTTTTACTGGCAGGAAACACACTTGATGCTGCTTTTCTTAAAAAAATAATTATCCAGTCGTGTTATCAAGATGTTTTAAAAGTAATATGTGGTGTAATGGCACATTTCTCAGTGCTCCATCTTCACCCTGTAGCCATGTGTTCAGTGTGATGCATTAATGTTTATTCCTCCCTGCTTATTGACACATTTATCAAAGATGTGTTGGTGGATCCTGTAGAGCTGCAGAAACGGGACCCCGCAGGCTGTGTGCATCGACCCTCTGCACTTTCCCATCAGAAATTCATTTCTCACATGTGGACATTTGTCTTTATCCTGTATCACTGTGTCACTGTCTTTGTGGACACTTTGGATTACCATGATGCTCACATGGAGAACATGATCAGAATCAGCCAAATTTTTATAAAATATCTTCTCCACCCTTTGTTCTGTGGGTAAAAGCTAACATTTTAAAATCAGCTGAGATCATCTGTCATTTGCAGCAGAACATCAGAGCTACAGTTGCACGATCAATAAACATTGTCATTATTATTATTACCAGATGCTGCTGATCATCATACAGAACTGTCTGCTGGTGAAGTTAAATAAGTGCAGCTCCCCAGGGAACCTGATGTTAGCCAGCGTCTAATGGTTAATGACCACTCTCCGGTCACGTCACACAGGAATAAATATTTAATTGACAGGGCTGCTCCCAGTAATGCGCACCTATTCAGTAAGAGGGCACTGCTGCTTTTGTACAGTAGGTGCACAGGACTGCGAGTCTGAGCCAGGCACCCCGGTGACACACAGCACCTCGCTGTCCCCACAGCTGGGCATCATACAGGGTTACACACACTGCAGCAGTGTTACTCTGGGGCACTTGCTGAGTTCAGTGACAAACTAATGTCCCTGTCAGACCAACAGGGACATTAGTGATACCAAGATTTTTTTGATTTCACTCTGCAGTAATTTCACAGTATCGGAATATAATTCGTGCCTGAAAACGTGTTGGCTACCGAGCACCCATTTCCTGATATCTTAAACTGGGGAAAAAAATAATAACGTGCCCCCCGGCCCATCAGAAAAGACTTGTTTAACTATGAACTGATGAGCTGAGCGGGATAAACACGGTAAGCACCAGGTACCTCATTAAGACTTGCTGTGGTCATGAATGTGTGTTTGTACCGCGGTGCAGTGTGTAACGTACAGCACATCTCACATGTTACTCACGTGGGAGGTGAGAGGTTCGCAGCCCCACTTCAGTTTTATAACATGGTGAACAACGGGAACCCTGAAAAACCACAGGGCCCCAAACAAGAGCTGTGCTGCTTCATCTCTGTGTGGTTTGTGGTCTCAGTCACAAGGGGTTCAAAACTAAATGCCACTAGGTTCTCAGATGTGATGTAAAGGTCTCCCTGTGTTCCTCAGAGATGCTGAATTCCTCCCAAACCCATCTTCCTGAGAGACACTTCTCTCCTGATCTTCTGACAGCTGCATGGTGGAGTCCAGCACCATGCTGTATTATCTGTGAATGATTATCTACGTATTTGCTGTTTGAAAGTGACTTAGTCAGTGCTTGTCTCCAAAGTGATGTACAACTGAGGGGAAAGAGAAGGACATTTTGGTGGCGGGTAACAGAGCTTTAGAGCCCAGAAGGATGAGACAAGTGAAGTGAGGTCCAGTTTACTATCGAGTTTCCTCATTTCCAACACAAGGAAGGTCTCTGCATCCAAAACAGCATTATAGTGCAAACAGAAGAGCTCTCTATACAAATAAATCAGACTCAAGTGAACAAATGAATAAATAGTAATAATAGACCTTTCTCAAATAGTCCCGTGTTTTCTTTTTAAGCCCCTGTAAAATACAGTGTGAAGAACTTCATTTAACAGATTTTTATGTATTGATGAAAGAAACCGTTTTGCATATTTTAGATCACTCATAATTTATACACTAAGACGTCATCAGAACGGACAGAAAAGGTTAAAATACAGTTATTTTATGAAGAAGATATTTTAAAATGTGTCAGGGGCTTCACAAGACAGGAAAAGCAAGTCCATTTTGCAGAGGGAAAGTTTTAAATATTGAAAAACATGCTTTTGTTGGAATTATTCAGGCTGGGTGACATGGTGGCCTGGAGGGAGCAGCAAAGGATCCTCTTTTAGTAGCTTTGTACCACGATAAGCAGGGTGATGGGCAGAACCTAACAGTACAATCTTCACCGGCTCTCAGGGAGACCAGCAGAAAACACCACGGTCCACCTGTGAATACATTATCTTTTACCACGTTTGCCTGACAGCCTCTGTTGTCAGCTGCAAGAAGGAGGATTCCCTCCATCTGTCATCATCCTGCAACCCAGTGATGTTTTAATATGTGCTGTGAAAGTAATGATGGGGTCATGTTAACATGTCAAAGTGGTTATTTTATTATAGGCAGTAAAATTTACACTAAACATTAAAATATGGTGGTAACATATGTATTACCTACTGCGCTTCATTTAATTAATTTCCTGAAAGGATAATTAAAAACAAAAAAAAAAAAAATTTTTTTCCATGAAGTACATGCAAGAGTTTGAGAAAAGGACTCATTTTCTGAGACCCTCTGCAGTGAGCAGTGCAGCTTATGAGGCTGTAGGGGGTACACTGACTAGAACTGTTGCCTTGCAATCCAAGGACTGGGGTTTCAGTTTTCTGTAGATCCCCTGATGAAAGTACTTGCCCTCAAATGATGCAGGTAAATCTAGCTCACAGTATTCTTGTGCCCCTCAGAGCTGCTGAATCCCTTTGAGCATCCAAGAAGGTTCTCAAAACTCATCTTCGATTTCCTTCTCAAACTGTTGAAACTTCAAATCAGCGTTTCACCCCTGGCGACTTTTCGCCTGTCCGTCTTTCTGTTTCTATGTCACTTGTACAGGTGAGTGTATGTACAGAGACACTGACCGTCACCAGGCTTGGAACTACTCCCCGCTGGCCGGCAGAGGAGCCACGGGGGGGTGCCACAGGGCCCACCCTGCATTGGTCACTTCAACATCAGCAGGTCGGGCTCCTCCACACCATCTGGAGACAATAAAAGGAACAAAGAGCTTCTCCTTGTTGCCCGGCAAGTCAAATACTTAACGCTCAGCTGCACGCGGATAATAAGAGTTTCTCTTCCTCTCCTTTTTACCCAAAGATGGCCGGAGCTGTGAGTTTATCGCACGCTTGTTAGCTGAGCCAATTATGCAAACTGGCGAGAAGCTGCAGACGCCAGGCAGATTTAACCGTTTCCTGCACCGTGCCCTGTGCCGACTGTTGCCAAAGCGAGCAGCTCCGCGTGAGGCGTGCTCTTCTTTCCCTCACCCTGCCTGGTGCTCACAGCAGCCAGCATTGTGTAGCTTCTTGCCTAAAAAAGTATTCTGTTTTCCATGGTTTTCTTTAACAAACATATAGCATTTTATCGCCAAGGCTTGATCTGACTGTTTTTAATAATCACTCAGGATGGCAGCAGACGTACTTTAAGTATTCACAGTAAAACTACATTTACGCACTTTAGATTCTATTATTTTACAAAACAACCTTCTGCTCATGTATTTATCTATTGGTCTGTCTGTGTCTCCTCCAAAAAGTCTAAAAAATTCCAAAACGCTGGACCTCCCCAAAGTGTCACAGCTCACCTCAGTGACAGGGGGAGTGTGAAGAAAACTCTCAAAGAAAACACGGCAATTAATTATTTTGTATAATTTATTTTTGAAAAAGTGTTGAAGTTGTGAGACAGTCCATGCTCACAGCTGTCTAGCCCCTGTGCCGTGAGCACGTCCCCAGGGCCCCGATGGCAGTAGGAGTGCTGTGTTTGTCTTTTAGCCCTGATAAGGTGCACAAAGAGAGAAAGAGAGTGTCTCTCCAGTCATTGTCTCTGTCGCCCTGCTGCCCCTCAGGTCTCCGTTGTCCGTCCGGACGGTAGCGTTTGGCCCCAGGCAGCGGTACAGGCCTGTCACAGAGCCTCAGGGCCTTAACCACCTCTGAGCTCCGCAGCTGTGGAGACTGGGGGGCTGCAGGTGTGAGAGTGTGTGTGAGACGTCAGCAGCATCACAGAGATGCACGTTTCCTCCAGGAAGCTCATTGACATCTTCACTTCCTGTGAACCACTTATATTCCAATTATGTACTGAAGAGGCTCGGCTGCTCCGCCACCACACTTCCCGTCACCGCGGAGCCAGCGGCCGCCACCCGCAGGGAGAAAGTCTTTCTGCTGAGGCAAAATGAAGCACATTTCAGCCTGGACACGTACGGACAGGCCGCGTGACGTAGTGAAACGCTGTGATGGGGGGCCAGACAGGCAGCCGGTGCCGCGGAGGGTCACCGTCGTCCCACAGCCGTTAAAGTCACTGCAGAGTCACCGCAGCACAGAGAGGGATTCCACAGCATTTTTGTACTCGGACCGACATCGATCGGCGATTGATTTGCTGCCTGGTGTCACAGCCTCTGATCTGTACTGAGTATGACCACAAACTCATAGCCATGGCAAAAATGAACATTTTGAAACACACCTTGTATCTTGTGCGAAAGTAACTTCATCACGAGAGAGGAGTTGCTCGCAGTCTAACCCACGAGCCAGAAACCTGGTGGATGGAGGGGACGGAGTGTTGTCGCAGAGATCAGAGCAACAACATGGTACCATGTGGGTACTTGGGTTGTGCCTGAGCTTCGCAGTGAGGGCCAGTCATATGAAGCCACGCCCCTGTCTAAACATGGCCACACCGTGCTGCTCAGCATCCAGCCTTAAAACATAAACAGCTCCTTGCAAAAACATCCAAAACCCTTACTCTTGAAAGGTATCCACACTGGGGAGGACCTGTTGGTCAGATATCGACATATTGCACAGATGTGGTTCCTGTTTAGCACTAATTCAGAAAATGGACTTGAGCTGCATCAAAGAGCCACACAGGAGTCACACCATGAAGCTCCCTTTTCTTGCTTTTCTCTCACTCTTTGTTATATTTAAGCAAACTTGTTCACAACTTTGCAGAATCTGACTTCATTTCATTAGTGATGGACTGTTTTGCATTTAGATGAGATTTTCATGGAGAGGTCATGCCAACAACCCTATTGAACAGTGGTCCAATGGCTGATGCCAGTTGTGGAGGTACCTCTGCTTTTGTTTGTTCTTCATTTTATGCAGTCCTCCTTTCATCTGCACCATTTAAATCACATTTATACATCTGTATCCCATTATTACACTGCTACACCACTGGCTTCTGGAGCTGAGGAGGCACTTTTGGTGACATTTAGACCCCCTGCTGTGAAGCCCTATTTATGATGAGCCCTTCACTGGCAAGAAACTCTCTGGAGAAAAGTAACACACATGCAACAAATCCTGTCACAAGCATGTCCAACAACAAGCGTCTCCCAGGCCCAGTGCTGTAAATGTAAACATATTTGTCAAATTAATTAATGAATTAATGCAGGTGACAGAGATGCTTTCAGCAACTACTGACTCTCCTTTTATCATTATTGACATGGACAACTGCCTGTGCCTGCAGAGCTGCGGACGCACTGGGCTTCACCACAGCGCAGCGGAAGGGTTTCTACTCCATCCTCAGAGGGTCTCAGTCAGCAGCACATTGGCTCTTTTATCATTTTCCCCAGTGACTCCTGGGAATAAATAAATATTATATTAGAGACATGAATTTTCCCAGTATTTCTTGTATGTGACTATTTAGCCATTCCCTTGTGAAAAGCCATGTTAGTTAACTGTTAAACATGAAAGCTATTTCTCTGTTATATCCCAAACTGATCTTTTCCAATGTTAAAACACGTGCAAGAGGCTCACTGTTGTGTGCGTGTGTGTCAGAGGGAGAAAGACAGACAGAGAGAGAGAGAGCAAGAGAGAGAACATAGAACATGAACACAGCTGGTTCAGGTTCTGTGTGATTTTGACCAGGATCTGCCCTCAATTCTGTTAAATTGGGTGACACCTTGATGATTTGAATGGTGTTCCTCCTGCTCCTCTCCATCTTCTCCTATAAAGACACACACACACACACACACACACGAGAAGAAAACCTGCACTGAATATTTCTGCTTTCTCACATGCAGTGGAGCATCACTCAGAGGTGCTCTGTGTGAAAACACTCTTCTGTGTGAGGTGAGTGCCCACTGCTGGAGACACTCCCTCCGTTGGGGGCCTGTTCCTCACTGGGGTTCAGCTGCAAGGACAACGTGGCCACAGTGTTGGTTGTTTACGCTCAATAACTTTGCTGAAATGTTAGTGAAGAAAGTGAATCATGACTCTAAACACTGAGTTTTGCTGCAAGAATGAAATTTACACCAGAACCCTGGTACACAACAAACTGCTCCTGAATCGCATTCTTGCATTAACCACATCGATGCTAGTTTAAACAGAAAAATCTTGCCATTTCACACAAATATGCTGCATTATCACCTGATGATACACACATGAGCAAATATTCAGTACCGGTTGTCATAACACGTTTCCTGAAGCGTGACATTCATCACCATAGCCGACCGTCTTTGCCTTTTCTGGTCGCCACATACAACTTGTGAGAAAAACATAATTGCTGCATAATATTACAGGAGTCATGACTGCAGCACTGAATGATTAATTAAGAATCAAACTCAGGAAAACAGCAAATCAACTAGGTGTCTTTGTTACGTGCTTGAGAGCTGCGGCAAGAGGTGCGTGGCTCCAGTGGCTGCCGTAGGTTTGGCTGTGTGTGATGAGAAGGACGACAAGCTTCTGCTGCACTTCTCAGAAGGTCAGAGGCAGCTCAGGAAAGATTCTTCTTAAGAAGAGCTTTAAACATATACAAAATCAATTTACGCGCGTTGGCGGGCGGTTCAATAAACCAAGCTGATTAAACTTTAGATAATTTCCTCTAATTCAATTTCGTCATGTAAATTGTGATTTGAAATTCTGAATAACTGACTGCTGATTCATGGCAAATCATCATTGCAAATGACTCACGGTCCACTGAAGTAATGGCAGCAGAAGCCACACCTCTTGTGTGTGATTGACAGCTGCACCAGTCCATCACCTGGCACAGCAAACCTGGGAAATCTGATGCTGTACAGCTGCATTTCAGTCACCTGTCTGTGAACTGTGCTTTTTACTTGGTGGTTCTTCCTAACCTAGATGCTGTAACAGAAATTATATCTGCTGGAAATGTTCTCTGGACCCTAACAGGTTTCTCAAAAACAGACACCGCTCTCCTTTTCTGCTGGTTTGCTAATAAAGTCCGATTTCACTTTCCTGGTGTGACCATCTCGGGTAACACGTGTCTGTGTGGTGTGGAGACTGTAGAAGAGATGTACAATTCAGTGGACCTACGCAAATTTCCACATGGTGCCTTATATTGGAACCTTGCAGACATGTTTTGCTTGCAGAACACCATTAGTCTCCCATCATGCACCCTATTTTCCCTCCATGGCCAACACCGTATGTTCATTCCACATCTCTGCACTTCCACTTGTCCATTATCCCCACTGCAGCAGTACCAGTTCATGATAATAGTAGCAGTTCCAGAAAAACCATATTTCCCCAGCTAGGATGTTCGATAACATTCTGATTTCAATGCAAATGCAAGACACAGTGGAGCAGGCAGTGGTCTGAAGAGAAACCTGAACTGAAGGGCACCGTGTTCTTCCAGGTTTTGTTTACTCTGATGCCCTTCTGCCTCACTGCTCCCCTCGACGCACTAGCTGGGCATCGCCTTGCCTGTGGAGCTCCGTCACAGACGCGCTGCCTTCATTAGCCCGTTCACAGCTGGGCCCAGCTGCTCGACCCACCTGCATTATACATGAGGCAGAAGCTCAGGTAGGGCCTCCACCTGGCACCTGGCGTCTGGCTCCTTCCAGGGAGACAGTGCCGTTTGCATCTCTTACACAAGCAGTGTTATAATGAGTCATTACTGCCACCTGGGAGAACCTTATTTATTTACTTACTCTGCTCTGCTAGTCACACTGTGTTTTACTACATCGCAATGCAGCGAATGTGTTTCAGGTCCTCATCGCAACAGAAACATAAAACCAAAGGATGCAAAAAGTGAAGCTGAACTTTTCCAGCATCCAGCTGCCAACACACTTTGAATATATTTTGTCAGCATGTCATCGTATGTGTCAAGTATTCCTTTCTGACGCATTCCTTTCAGTCGAAGGCAGCAGACCTCCCTGGAAGCCACACAACTGACAGGGGGGCCAACAAGAGCAACCCGCACCAGTATCTGGATCACATTTTCTCCTGTGCTGGGCAAAGCGGAGCAGGATGATCATTGTCATGTGGTGGTCAGGAGTATGCGGGTCCTCACTTCCCTACTTCCGGCTGACAGCTCAGGAAATATGTCACTTACTGTGTAGGGACTGCAATTACAAAACCGTGAAATGACGTGAACTGATTTTTCAGCATGAAGGGAGATACGCGACTGCACTCTCTATATTGCCTATTATTATAAAACTTATATTATTCTGTACTGGGCCACTTAAAATTCTCTTCATTTATAATATTGATGGCGTGAGTTTGATCTGTAAGACGCTTTACATACAGATAGTAGCAAGTTACTTTACACCACTATTTGTATTAACTGCATTTTTGGCGAAATTATATTTTTCAGCACAGCTTTCAGCATTGAAACCTTTTACTTTAAAGTAAAACTGTAAGGAAAACGTATTTTACTCCATTATATTTTTGTCACCCTCTTCCACATTTGAATCCCTTTAACTGCTAACCAGCAGCCGCAGCTGCTCACTGTCAGCTCATTTCCTCTGTGGATTTTTCCGGCCATTGATGGCTAGCAGTCAGTTTTCCCCTAGAATGAAAGACGGAAGTGCCAGCCGACGCAGTTTAAGGTGAACATAAAAGTTCATGTTCAGTCCACCTTTATGAAACACGACCATTTATATCCTTAGTTTGTCTCATCTTGTATTGGTAGCTTGCTTTGCCAGTTAGGTAACAATTACAAAAATCACAGCCAACAATTAAGATAAATCACAGCCCAAATTGTATTAGATTCTAAACTAACTTTCAGTAATCATTTTTAACTCCTCAATTTAAACTGTAATTTTGCAGTAAAAAAGTGGACTAGCATCAAAAGCTTGTTAGTAATGCTACTCGGCACCTGAAATGGGTTATGCAAAGTAAAAGGCAAAAACTGACAAAACGTGAAAAGTCCTCCGAGTGCAAAGCAACAGTTATGACTGCGACGCCTCAGCTGCTGCCGCACAGGCAAACGCACGTTTTGCTGTCGTACTTTTGCTCAGTGTAGTGACCCCCATGAAGTAAGTTCCTGAGTTTTATAAATGGGTAAATAGCTGTATAAATCTTAGTGCATAAATACAACATTGCGAATATGTCTATCATACATAGCTGAGCTCAACAGTGGCAGGACTGCAGGCAGAAAGATGTTCTGCGAAGGTGGCTATTAAATTGCTAACGCAGCTGAGTAACAGAATGAGCTTTTAAGCATTTTACTTAGAACTTTGATGTGAAACTTGCTGTAAGTAGTTACACAATGGCACCCTTTTATTTACCTGAAGGGAGAGAACGGGAACCTTGACATGTGGGATGTAAACCAGTGGCTGCTGGGGAGCAACAGTGGCACTGGGGATAGTGAGATAGGTGCAGGGGATAAAGATGCAGATTTTAACAGAACCCCTTTCCTGTTGAAGGAATTGCAAAAGCAGCCTTGCAGATGTCTTTGCCAGAAAGACAGACACTTTCTCTTCCTCTTTTCTCCTCCTCACATACAGACAGAGGCGAGCAGCTCTTCACTCCACAATGCATTATTGATAAGGAGCAGAGAGCAGATAAGAGGGATAGACTGAAAAAGCCCCTTTGAAGCATGCTAAATAAAAAAAGAGGCCCAGAGTCATACAAATTGGCCCATTTATCCCTTTCACTGAATGTCAGGACCCATTTTATAACATGGTGCTGGAAGATGGACACCAACATCAAAATGTTTGCTGTGGGTAAATAACTGCACGCCTGGTGGTGAGTTACACACTAATACACTCATTGTATCTGGAATTGTCCTCCTTTCATTAAATAAGGTTCACTAAAATATTAAACTGCTATATGGTGCACACTTTATTAAACTTTTTTTTTTTTTTTTTTAACTTACAACTCAACCGATCTGGTGAAAAAGGCACCACAGTGTCTAAAATTTCCTGAGCAGACTGAAAAGACCTGGACTTCCACTTCTTATCTTTACCAGCTACTACAGAAGAACCACAGAGAGCATCCTGACCTACTGCATCTCAGACTGGTGTGGGAACCACACTGCAACTGCCCTGGGAGCTCTGCAGGGGGTAGTGAAGACTGTGCAGTCCATCACTAGGACCTCACTGACCACCATCCAGACCACCTACAACCAGCAGTGTATGAGGAGAGCTCACAGCATCACCACAGGCCCTCTCATCCTCTCCACCCTCTGTTATCCACAGCCTGAGAGCCAAAACCACTAAGTTCAAGAACTGCTTTGCCCCACTGCTCTCAGACTGCTGAATTCCAGAAAGTACAGTGACTGACCACCTGCCGCTGTACATCACTCCAAACCGATCCATTTATTCTTACCTCTTACAGGTTGTGCATTTGGATGGGTTTCTTGTGCTGTCCACTGAGGGCTGGAGTTGGCTTGAGGGCTCCACCCCCCTCCTGTTCAGACCCCATGAACAAGATGGAGGAGAGGAGGAGGAGGAGGAGGAAGAAGAGGTGGTGGGTTTAGGAAAGTGGTGCCCTCGTGGCAGAAATAGCATGGTGTGTTTATATCAATACGGGCATGATTGATAGCTGGGTGTGGCTAGGGGTTTGGTCCAAAACTTCCCTTCTGAAATTCTTCTTTTGCAGGACTTCAATTATTTGCCTATTCATTTGCTTTTTTATTCAAATTGTCACCATGTTTAGCGTATTGTGAACCATGGTCCAGGTGAAATTTCACTTAATTTTCTCTCATACTTCTGTATAAGGCAGAATGACAAAGTAAACCTTGAAGTCCATTCCACCATAATCCTTGTTTTAACGCTAAAACCTTTCTAAGAACATGTATTCACTCCCTGTCACAAACACCCACTGCTCCGGTCACTTATAAGGAAAGTTCAAAGGTTCAGCCAGCTGCACCTGCTGCTCATTTCACCTTAACAAGCCTCCTTCAGGTGCAGCTGTAAGTGTGGGGAACAGGCGTAACCCCAACCCTAAGGCTCCACACCTGGCAACAGCCACAGCACACACCTTCAGTAGAAGTTGCTGAGTTGGATTAAATGGCCTTTCATCTCTTCAATTTGTAGTGAACAAAATAAGTATTTTGAAAAGAAATAACAAAGAAGCAGCAAAATACAAGAAATATTAACTGAAATCTCAAAGTGAAAAACCAGCATCAGAGCATCTTGGATTCACCCTGTCCTGAGCTCTGTCCCATCTTTGCTCCACTTCTCTCCTTGCACACGTCTTGAAATCATTCCAGCTGGCAGCACGTGGGGCTCCCCAGTGAGGTGGCTGTCGGAGACAGAGCGGGTGTGGCCGTGACCCAGCACTCCAAGTCATAAACATGTTTCCATTTTCTGCGTCTTCTGCTTTGTGGCTTCCATTTGATGTGTCTGTATGCTACCTTCTTCCCGTTCATCTCGTTTTCTGCAGATCTTCAGCACTCTTTTCGTTCCGGTTTCTGGTCTGACAGCCTCTTGTTCTGCCTTCTGTGTTATTCTTAGGATGGTGACAGAGTGGCATCCTCCTGCAGTGCTCTGGCTTTCAGCTGCTTTCTCACATTTTACAAAGACCTGACCTTTAGTCTTGGAGAAATGTGACCTTTCTGAAGGAGATATGTGACCTTTAGTGATGACATGAGGGTGAGCCGCAGAGTCGGGGCAGTAAGATCATTGTTTGGGTCCCCTATCCCCGATGTGCTGGGGTGACACTATGATTATCTGGGTGCAACTGTGCTCGACGTGCTGGGCCTTTGCCTCCATATTTGGACCTGTCTGACCTCCTGGTGTGTGAGGTAGGCTGACACCAGCACTACAACCTCACAGCCTCTTCCTCTGCTTGCTTGTGCCGTTTAATTTGCGATAAGGCAGATGTCCAATTATTCTAATTTCCTTGTTGCTGATTTTATTGACAGGAATAGTCTGTAATAATTTGCTGTGGGACTAATTAAGATAATGTGTTGCTGTAAATGTCTGACTGAAACTACTTTTTTTTGGAAAGATTAGCTCAGGCTTTCAAACGGCACAAAATATCACTTCATTTGAATGTAATTAAAAGCAAATGTGTTCAGGGTTCCCGACTATGTTTTTCGTGAATTTCGCATAAATAGCATTCCTTCCTGGAAATAAAAACACCAATTTTATATCACATCTACTAATAAAACAAATAGAAGACATGCACATGAGGGTGATCTGGGGATCCACCTGCTCCTGTGCTGCAGATGTGTGTTTTCACATGTTTCATGTGCAGTTCTTTCCCCGCTGATATTACAATATATACTTGTGTTTGCGGATCCAGTCCCGTGTGTGAGAAACAGTGGGTTTGAACCTGTGGCCCATCCCTCACCAGCAACCGCCCGATGAGAAATGTCTGCTACTACTACAGGATGAGTGAAGTTGAGGTCTCAATGAAACCACACTGACCTGTAGAATGATAACTACATCACCTGAGAGATTATTTACCCCGTTTACACTATACGATGAACTGAAGCGTTTGGAATTTAATTTACGTGTTGGTAAGATCACACACCCTGATTTTTCACCGTAATTTCTACCAACGATTTGTTTCATCGATCCATGGCTCCGCTCCTCTGGTCACGACGACTACGCCTTAAGGGCATTTTTGTCATTTCTGTTCTTAAGAAAACACAGCAAAAGTGATGCTGCTAGTGAAACGTGGCCAGCAGCCCTGGTAACCAGCATCGGACCGCAGGGGGTCCATGTCCAGTCCACGTAGCTGCAACAGCCTTGTGTGAGGAGGAGAATGTCTGTCGTCACTTGAAAGGAGGTCTCTGTTAGGACTCCGAAAAAAGATAAAATACAACCCGACGAACGTCAGTATGGATGAAAATGTGCCTCGAAGATGCAGCTTCCGGGAAAAAACCCACAGTATGAGTCAGACTTGGAGGAGATTGACTTCCATTTAATTTCAATATTCAGCGCTGCACAGATGTGAGTAATTAATGTGGAATTTACTTAAGGATGACAAGAAGGAGCCTCTGCTGGGAGATTTACAGAGATGAGCAGCATGGACACACGCAGATCCAAGTGTACCGCTTTTATAAATATATTACTCTTCTGACACTGACAGTTTTCATCACAACAGCGTTCAGAAAAAGGGAACAAGCTCAAGCATACGGAACTCATAATGCAAGTTACGGTAGTTGCAATGGAAATAAATGAGTCCAGAACATTAGTTAAGAGGAGTTAATTTCTTTCTTGATGGTTTAATTCAAACGATTATTAACTGACAGTGAGCACTGAGGGTTCAGACAAATACATTTGGTGCCGCATAAGATCCACCAGCTGGTGGCTGTAAGTCAGCTGCATCCTCAGTGGGCAGTGATGGAGAAGCAGGTCTTCACCACAGCTGGATTTTCTGCTCTTGGTCTTTTCTCATCTTCAGATGCCTTCAGATCAAGATGATGGTTCTAGTGCTTATAGCAAAACTGCGTTTGGTGCATTTCCATCCTCTGTCGTGATCTGGTGTGTGGTCTCACACTCGGCCCCCTGTCGCACTCTAGTGTGTATTCTCCAGGGCTCTCATGTGGGAGTGATGTGACGTGATGACCATTGAAGAGGGTCAGTGAATCATTTGTGCATCACACCCCTTGTAGAGGCTGCAGGGCTGACTGTCCAATGGGCTGCAGCTCAGTATGACCAGCAGCACGACTGACCAGTAAACAATGGGGTCACAGCCTACATTACCCCTTGGGTGTGGTCGCGACAGTCAGTGGAGGGTGTGAGCCACTTTGCCAACATGTCTCTGTTCATAATGCATTTGCTGAAAGTTTAGAGTCGCCGTTTGAGGCCAAGTTGATGCAACCTGCATGCAACAGGATGTAAGTTTGCTTGTTCTCCAGCTTTAATGAGATTGATGCCAATTGTGAGGTTCCGGGGGGGTTGGGTTCCAAGGCATTTTGGGGTTTGGGGCACAGCTCTAATCTCCAGTACAGTCGCTGCAGCACTGCTAAGTGTCTCTCTATATACGGAAACAAGGAGAATCCATGAGGGTGACGGGCGACGATCCCACAGGGCAGTCTTAAGAGCTGAGACAAACAGACCAAAAAGTGAGTTATGAAAATATAAAAATACATCATAAACTTTGGAGCAAAGCAATCTGTTCTTTCTCAAAGTACACAAACTTTACATGAAAGAACAGAAATTAAACTAACAGGCTGCGGACAGAAGGAAACCGGTTCAGAACCAGGCCGACACAAACATCACTGGTCCAGAACCCAGTGTCTTCACTAGCTTGTTGTGTTTTGGGCATGACGGGCTAAGAAAACATTAAAACTGTACCTGCAGCCCAGGTTAGACACGCCGAGCCAAATGAGCAGAAGAAGTGGGCAGGAGGATGTTCTCACTCACTGAGCTCCAGCAGCGCAAGTGCGGGTCTTCAGCCAGAGTTCCTCTCTTTTCCTCACTCAATGGTCAGAGCATGGGCTCCTCACTTGTTTATTATTATTATTATTATTATCATCATCATCATCATCATCATCTTATTGATCTTGTCCCTAAAACCAGACAGGGTCACAAACAATGGGGACTGCAGGTGTGCTGGGTTTCATTCTTCTTCTCTGTGGAACAGACTGCGCTGCTGATTGAACGATGAAGTTTTGTGGGTCAGAATGAAGCTGAAATCACTGGTCAATCACACATCCAAGACCTCTAGTTGGAATTGTGCACATTTCGCTTTCACCTCCATTATGGGTCCCTTCTGACTCGGACTGAAATTCAGTCGGAGCCCCAGAGTCTGCTGTTGCTATAGCGACACTACCCAGGAAGGCAACTACCCAGGAAGGCAACTACTGGCACAGCACAATGGTCGAACCCTTTTACGTTGGAGTAGATCGGAAGCAAGCAGCTGGATCATCTCAGTTTTGCTCATCACAAGTGCAGAGACCTTTCTGACAGGTATTTGTTGTTGTTCTAGTGATGAACTTCTGCCCCATGTGGTCAGTGAATATAAACCTCATGTTGATCTCTGTCCTTCTTCCCCAACAGGAGAAGACAACGCTTCACATGTCTGTGTCAGATGTCGAGATGTATGACAGCTGCAGGAGATGTGGAAGTGGACCTTACAGGGCTGATGGAGGCGATCAGTTCCACTGAACCATGCGATGGTGTGGTTCTTCTGCTGGAGAACAAAACAAGTTCACGACAAATTGTCACAGACCCCTGCTGCCACCACATTAATCCAGTGCTTGTGTTTTTTGGAGAATTTCTGCTTTGACAGCGTCTGACAGTGGCCGTCATAATGTTAAATATGCTTTAAAATAAATTTTAAAAAAGCAACAATTTAATAAAAATTGGATGTCTGAAAAGAGCAACATTTTGGTTATAAATCTGATTCCTTTTTAGATCTAAGCTTATTTAGATTTACTCTCATTTTCATGTCTTTCTAGATTTGCTTTAATTGTCGTTTTTCTTTTTTACAGGGCTTTTAGCAATTAAACTAAACCACTCTTAATAGCTCATTAAGGCAACTTCATTATGAGCTTAACCAAAAGTTGAGCTTTGTTGTCAAAGAGATCTGTTTACCGTGGTAAATGAGGAGATATCTGGAGGAAGGTCAATGAATCCCAAACAAACACTGTGGCCAGTGGGAAAGTCATCTGCAGCTCAATTAGTCAGCGGGGCTCATTACACTCGGCTCTGAAGACCTTTGCTCAGCCGCAGGGGAGCAAGGAGGTGGATGCTGTAGGAGGCTGAGGGAGACGGTCGTCCTGTCAGCCGATTCTCTCATTCTGGGAGGAACCCGGTCCTCAGGATCAGACAGACAGCTCAAGTTCAACTCAAAACGGAAACAACACAAATCAATAAAATCAATCAAAATGAACCCAGCTGTTCCCAAGATGGCTGTCGTTCTACACTCTTGATAAGCACAGAGTTCTTCCAGAAAGTTCTGACCTCCAGCTGAGGCTTTAGTGTTGAAAGGAGTGTGGCCATCGTTGCTGTGATGGCATCTGGGCATTATTTCCTCTACCGTTGCCTTTCACCAAATCTTCTCCTCATGCATCCAAACAATAATAACCTGAACGTCATTGTTTGTTCTTCCATTGAAAGTTCACATTTGATTTTATCCAACATCTGCCTGTTGCTCTCCTGGCTCTCCACTGTGTATGAAGTCCCTTTAAGTGCCACAGTTCCAAGGTGCCCATCAGCTGTGTTTCCAGTCTGGATTAACAGAGGAACAGCATTCAAACATTTTTCTGCAATGTCCTCATACATTTATGAGTCAAGTCCAGCAAAGGTGGTTTTCAAACAAAGAGGACTCTCCTTAATCTGAAAAGATATCTGCTGATTTACAGCTCTTGTGCTCTTATGCTGTTTTCCTAAAACTTCACACCTTCTGACTAAAGACGAAGAATCATAACAAGGTTTTATGGTCTTGTTTCTTGAGGGGAACTAGACCATTTGTGGTGCCTAAACATCGCATAAACACAAAAAGTCCCCCAGGCATCATCCTTGCGTGTGTGTACTCAGCGTCTGCTTGCTCTTTCTCTTGTTGCTGTATGAGGAAGTGCACAAACAGGCCAGGATTAGTTGTGGCGTCCTGACTCGTGTCGGAGAAGGTGAAGCTGTTGTGTGGTGCAGCCCTGTGTCTCATTGTGTGTCTCTCACACCAATTTGTTAAATGTCAGGAAAAACAAACTCCATTATGAGCATGCCTGAGAAACCATTTTCAACAAATAAGCTTTTTTGCCATATAGCTTTTACTGTATAACTGTTTTTGGACAGCACAGTGTAGGTGGTCCCTTGCAACACCTCAGGTGTGGGCCCAAATCCAGCTTAGTCGCTGTGGACTCTGAATGTTCTCCTGATGTTTGCACTGGTTTCCTCCCTCAGCCTGAAGACACGTGTTTCAGGCACACTGGTGGCCAACTCAGAGGTCAGCGTAATTCCTCAAGTTCCCCCATCTGCAGCGTCAGGGTTCAAACGCTCTCCTGTTGGATCAGTGAGGATCTACCTGTGTTCCTGCTGAGCTCCTCATCTCAGCTCTGCCTAAACCGTCCTCTTCAGTCCAGGACATTTTTTACTTAATATTTTCATCTTAGTTTGAATGTGTACATCTTTACCCCCTGGAGCTCAGTGGCTTGTTTTCCACTATCGCCACACAACCAGAGAATGAGTAGCTGGCCTTTAACCTGCCCAAATGTCTATCATTCATTCTTCCTTCATTCTCCCTTTTAAAGACGCCAGTCAGACACTGTTTTTTTTTTGATTGTCAGCCCTTTGTTCTGCATTTCTTTGTACAGGTAAACTCCGTTTTACCTGGATAATGAAACCGTGGTACCTCAGCACCTCTCGAAGGAGGAGCAACAGTGAGGCTCGTGTCTCGCTTTATTGACAGGCATCAAACATCAGAGCCTAAAGCCAGTTGCCATGCCAACTCGGTGTCTCTATTCAGGTCAAGAGGACCAGGGCCAAAACAGCCATACCTGGTCAGAAGACCTGGGAGACCTCAGCAGGAGAACTCACACCCGGGGCTACTGGGCTTCCATGGGGTTATTTTGTTATATTGTTGCCTTATTTTCTTTAAAGGGGATTGTCCCGGGTTTCAGCTTCCTCTTGCTTTACCAAAGACCTTCATTCTGTAACCCCGGCAGAAAGAAACCAGACTAAGATGAGGCCCCCACTTCCATGAGTCAGATTCCCAAGTTTTTGTTTGTATTTAAATGGATTGAACATCACAATCCTTCTGGCCATTGCAAAGCAAACTAGGGAAGCCAGAACTGTCCCTGCAGCTTTTTGTGTTTGGAGGACAGGTTCGTGAAGGAGCCAGCAAAGATCTCTTTGCAAAGCATGGCAGTATGTCCATCTTCCATCATATTAGGTGTAACCAAAGATGATGATGGTCCTCCATTTCAGGACAACCTCCTGTACAGCAGTTCTCCTGCATGGGCAACCAGCAGTCTGGCTGAAAGTAACTGGCTGTTTACAGGCTGTGGCTCTAGCAGACAGGCACAACAGAGGGAGAAAAGGCAGATGTCAGATAAATAAAGGATTTTTGCACAAAATGAAAACTTCCCCTTTAAATGAAACCAGGAATGAAGAAAACTGCAAGAAAGGGGCTGTAAGTAGAGCTAAAGTTACAGGAAGCTAAACCCCAGGAGACCCAGCAATGAGCTTTTCCGGCCGCTGGTCCGGGTGACTCTATGCTGTCTTAAAAGGCCATACGAGTCAGCTGGTCCACAGCGGTTTCACAAGCTGGACAGTGAGACCATGGGTGTGATTGTCCCGAGTGACTCCGCCTCGCAGCTACTGTCTGACCTTCCTGCTGGACACTGCGAGACCTCCCAAGGAAGAGGGCTGGAGAGAAAGTAATATTTCTGAAAAGGGCCACATGCTGATGTAGCAATTTGACGGGAATAAAATCATATCAGCATCACACCACAGGGGGTAGGAGCTGTTAACATTCAACACTGCAGTTGGCTAATAAATACAAGCATAAAGCAGCAGTGGTTGTTAAACACCACACATCTGGACAGTTTGCTGGGTTTGTAAGTCAGAGGAGCAAAACTGGGTGGCAGCAAATGTGACAGCAACTGAGTATGAAACAAAATCAATTCCATACTAGTGCGTGTGTCAGAAAAGAGACTCTGCGCAACAGTGTGTAAATAATCTGCATGCACGAGTAAGTCTGTGTGTTTGTGTATCTGGTATAAAGCTGTGAAAAAGTGTTCATATTTGTGGTGTGTTCTCCCCTGAACTCTAAAGTCATCCTGCTCTCATCTCTGCAACAGCCACCATGTGCACTCGGTCTCTCAGGCTGATGAGTTTCTCACTGATGACTCACGGTGTCCCTCCTTTCTCTGACCCGTGTGGCTCATCCTGATGCAAACGCAACCCCTTCGTCGAGCTGCCCTTTACCGTGCCGACGGCTCTTCTGACCCTCTAACGGTCTGCCTCTGACTGGCCGGTTCCCGCCCTCATTTCCTCCCTGTCTGTGAGCCGCGTCTCCCTGACTGGGACGTGCGGGTCCTCTCCATCGACTGCCTGCTGGCAATATTACGCATCCCTCAGCCCCGGGTTCGCGGTCCCTGGTGACGGCCGGCGTGCTGGTCCACTCTGTGGCTCTGCTCTGTGGCTCCGCTCTGCGGCTCCGCTCCGTGGCTCCTGTCCCTCCTCACTGGACTCATTATGAGCCCCCAGGAGCTGCTGACTTTCTCCTGTTTCTATCGGCACCTCTTTTCTTGTCTCCTCCTTCTTCTAATGTTTCCTATTTAATCAGCAGTACAACCGTTTAAATAGAAACAAGAAGAGTGCAGGTTTCCCTTGCATAAATAATGCTGTTGCTGCAAGCAGATTTAATACAATGAAACTCACAAAAAAAGCTATTAATTCACCTTAGTGGAAAAGGAAGCACAGCTCAAAATGCAAGGTTCAAAGACAGGGGGCAAAACACAAGGTGAGCAGAACCTCACCCTCCACCCCCAAAGGGCACAGCTCTAATCCAGAAATCATGTGACTCTTTGTCATGCATAAATATAATGAACCCTGAAGCAGAACATTTTTAAAGCATTAAGCAAACGTGAAAAGATGGAGGAAACCCTGCGTTACCAGCCAGTTTGAAGCCTGACTTCTCCTGAAAGGCAAAATCTTCTTGAATAACTTTGTGTGATTTAAATTTCCATTAATTTATCACAAATAACACTTCTCAGATAGCTTAGCAGAGATGGGCTACAAGGGATAGAAAGTGATATAAAGAAATAACCATCAGATCGATTGCAACGTGTTGTTTCATTCCAAAGGGTTGCTGTGTTTCTCAGCAGCTTTTACCTAACATGTCACAAGGCTCCATTTTCATAAGTATTCTTGGTCCTCTTTTCTCTGACACATCTGTCCAACATGACTGAGGTTTGCACACTGAACTACTTGCACTGTAGAACAAGGTGAGTCTAACCGCATCAGTTGAGGCTATCTACAGCAGGTGTTCAAAACCACCACCTCCGAGCACAAGCAGCAGCTCTAATCCCTGCGCCGGCTGCTCTTTGCTTAGTTTCACTTTCTTACATTTTAATCATCAGTTGCTGTTGTTCATTTTGATGCACACAACACTGTGCCACATTTTGGCAAAAACGTCACACAAATATTACTGAGTACAGATCAGTGACTGACTGATCAGCACAAAGACTTAACTGTTGAGGCTGTGATCTGTGGTTTTACTCACTGGTGCAGAACATGGCTTCTCCGTAATCTGTAGGTGTCGAGTTTAACTCTGGAGACCACATGCAGTTTGGGGACATTGTGACAATGATGACCTTTGTTTCAGGGAAACAGTTGGTGGGTCCAGCATGCATCCTGGTCTCCTTCCTGTGATTTCCAGTCAGAGCCTTGATGACGAAAAACAGCTGCCTGCTGTAATGTTCTCTCAGCCCCCTGTGACAACCTCAAGGTCTGTATCTTCAGGCCGTCTGATTGTCCATCTCTGAACAGCTGGATGGCCAGTCAGGCCTCTTTTGAGCCCCAGCACTGCAGGGTTAGATTAATGACCCCAAAGTGTACGTCTGAGCCTAAAAATGCGCTTTTCTCCAGGAAGAACTCACAGCTGACCTTGGCAAACAACAGCTTTGCTGTACACACAACTTGTGTGCAGTAAATTCACACGAGCACTTGTACACTTACTATGTTTACTGTACTGATGACCTTGTCAGGCTGGCTTTTGGCCTACAGTCACATCAGCTTACTGCCTATTCGCTCCTGATAAAACCGGTTTCTCCACAACGACCCGAGTGAAGTGAGACGGCACTTTACTGACTGTGCGCACCCTGTCGGCTCTAGGCGCATCTGAAACAACCCCGTGTTTACAGTGTCTGCTCACAAGAGCTTGTTAAAGTGCCACAGAACAGGCCTCGCTGCTCTTGCGGAGTGTACAGGACAGGCTGTCAGGCGACAGACCTTTTTTGGGTGTCAAGGGGGGGAATGTAGATGAAGAGACATCAGCAATATGATGACAACAGCAGGGCTCCACATGGCAGGAAGCTGCTACAACTGCTGAAGTTGCTGCTGCTGTTGAATTCCATTGAGTCAACACTGCTTTTGGTGACAACATGTCTTCAGGAGATCTGGTCTCTGAATTTATCCTTGGGGTTGAACTGGCTGTGTCCACTGTCACTGTGAAAGGGTCCAGGAAGGTCCACTGCAGGCTCTGAAAATCACTGTTTGTGAAAATCCCATCAGCAGGGACACCACATTTGGCAAAAAAAGCTCAAAGTAGTTGTAGCAGAGGATTTCTGTGTTTGTCTGTGGTCTTTTCTCCTGGTGTATTTTTTATGATGGGTGTTTCCTACACTTGGCAACCTCATACACATCTCACACTCTGAGTCCTAAACAAGAACCCCAGCAGCATTTCCCTCCCGCATGAAGAAAGGACTGGGTGACGCGTACCAGCCATCCGTGACCCACATCAAAGTGCCTCTGGTGACATGATTTTCAACGGCTGGAAGACAACACACACACACACATACACACACACATCTGCTGCTCTTAACCATGTCATATCAGAGATGTTCTCTGGCAAAACACCCATAATTCATGCTTTTAATACACTTGAATATCAATTTCCCTCATTATTAATTATGCATTTGACTGCTTTTATGTATTAAATGTTCATATCTGTTCTTCAGCTGACTGCTACAAAATGGAACGGCCTCACTGAACTTTATCTACATTTATTCTGGTGCTGATTTAGAGGAGGTCATGGTTGGGTGTTGATCCAGAGGACAAAGTCACTGTTAGATTTGATCCAGAGAGCTGAGGAGAGGATCAGTGCTGGTGCTGATCAAGAGGACAAAGGAGAAACCCAATCATTGCTGGTGACACTGAAAACAGTCAAGAAGATCACTGTTGAGGTCACTTCTCTAGAGGAGAAGGTCAGTGTTGGCTTTTGATCCTGTTCAGTTGTCTTCTACAGCCTTGGTGATCCTCACTGCAATGGAAGTGCTGAGAGTCACCCTAATAACCCATGATGGAGCTGCCCGTTTTTCACAGGGATAAATGGACCTGCAGCAGCGTGGTGCTGAAATGTTGGGAAAGAGCTCAAACTCCTGTCTCATTAGGGCTGTCAGCTGCAGCCCACGAGGAAACTCTCGCCTGGAGATCCCAACCCCTCGTGTATTCCTCTGATTTTGGGTACCTTGTGTGATGGAAGCCCTCAGGCTTTCTCCCGCTTCACTTTATTATTATTATTATTATTATTATTATTATTATTATTATTACTTTTGTTAATATTTTATAGTCCATGTCACCTTTTCCTGTACAAAGGAGAGCTGTAAAAAATGATGAGTGAGGTCAGAGGTCACAGCTTCATTACTGCACAGACACTATATTTCCAGCCACTGTGACACAAAAGACGTGCTAATATGAGCTAAATAATTACCTCCTGCTAATTAATGAGTTCAGGGGGGTAATTAACCCAACAGGGAGGTCTAGGCATAACAAACAAATCCCACAGGGAGACACAAAACAGGGAGGTTTAAACAGACACACACACACACACACACACACACACACACACACACACAGAAACATTACTTTAGTTTGTTTCAAGGCTGGTTAAGTGCTAAAAATGGAAAGATTTAATGTTCATTTTTACATTTCCCTGACTGATCCTACAGAACAGATGGTTGTTAGAAGCAGTTTTGTTTTGTTTCCACCTGCATCCTAAAACAATGATCATGTCCAAATGAAGGAATGAATGAATGAATGGATGGAAATACAGGCTGTCATTTATGCTCAGTAAGTGGTAGAGAGACAGATTTTCTGTTTTTCTCAGCCTGTTGAACCCTGTTTTCCTTGTTAGTGACATTATTAGGGACATTATTGGTGACTGTAATGATGTGACTAATCTAAACACAATGAATCAGAGCACATTGTGTGACAACAGTGAAAAAATAAAACCTCTATTAATGAGTCATGGATTCATTGTTGTGCGGTGCCTTCCTGCCCTGACACTCTCAGTGCAGACTGAACATTAATCCCCACAGACACCCCCCTCCTTTACACACACATCAGCAGGGAACATTTTGACAAAACACTTTGGGACGTTTTAAAAAATGCATCATTCAGTTATTATGGATTGATTTTAAGAAGATAACAGGAGCATTTAGTAGGATCTTTAATGTCTTCTGTGAAATTGTCTGGTATTTCTTGGTGCTTATCTCTGCTTGTCCAGAAGTGTCTGAATGATGACATTTGATGGAGGAGTCTGTGTGTGAGTGTGTGTACTGCTGACTGTCTGAGCCCACTAAGAGCAGCACTGCAGGCTATGTTCATTATATGAGAAATATAAATGCAACTCTAACTATTTATATACAGATCTTTATTTTCATATTGAATTCCCAATTTTAGTAGTACGTCTGATATATTAGCAAATGTAAATTTTGATACATACATATGCAGAATGAACACATCAGCTGCAAGAAGCAGCCCTGCCTGCAGGCTGATGTTCTTGTCCCCTGTGTGCTGGTTCTTTCCCGTGTCCCATATGCACCTGTGTCCCCTTTCATGGAAGCTCTTCACTCTGCACTCACTACGTCTTCATATCTCATCCCTTTTCATTCTTAGGGGCTACACTGGTGTTACTGATGCTCAGGGGGTGACCGACATCTCATACGGTGAAGGGCTGCAACCGCACATTGACCAACCCACTCGGCTGAGCCTGTAGCCATGTGCACGCGCACGCTCACTCACACACACACACACACACACACACACACACACACACACACACACACACACACACACACACACACACACACACACACGCTGATGCTTGTGTACAGGAACTGCCTGCTTCAGAGGTTCTTCTGTATCAATAGCTGCCACTACAGCACTAATTGTTAGTTATTAATACAGTTGATACTGACAGGTTGTGTTTCAGCTGGACTCACAGTCGCTGGATCCGTGCACCACAGTCTGCGCGTGTTGGGTTTTGGGGGAACTGACCCAACACTGGCTGAATTCCTGCTAGACAGGAATAAAGGGCAACTATGATCTTCTGCTCCATTTCAATAATTTGTCCTCGGGAGGCGTCTTTCTGCACGGCCCAAAAATGAGGGTCGATGGTAATGACAACAATTTCATGGCTCGCGATCGATGTGCAGTTTCGACAGGCCGCGCGTTTGGGACTAGGCAGTTTTCAGCTGGAGAAACCTGGCTGTGTTTAATACCACTTTGGTTATTTTCTTTCAAGCGTATGTTCTGAATACAGTTTATTCACACATGACCGGAAAATAAGTGCTTAGTTAATCAGCTAAATGAACCAAAATTGTGAAACATCACTTAATTTCAGTGCTTAAGGCGACTTTCAGGCTTACAACCCTCAGTAGATAACAGAAAACTTTGTTTGGTAAAAGGTCCTCCCCCTCATTGAGGTCTGTCGTTTTCCTCCCTAGCAGTCAGATGCTGTGTGCAGACAGACAGTCTTTTAAAACATAACTTGATATCAATATTCCAAGCGACTTGCATGCATATAACTGTAAACACTCAACACATGAGGTTGTTCCTCCACCAGCCAGAGTTCGCACTCGGTACGAGGAGATCCTCGTCTGGCGGTCAGCAAAGACTGTAGACTCGGACCCAGGTTACTCCCCGTCAGCTGAACTGCGCGTCCTCCTCTGCATGCGCGGCAAGGTCACTCGAGGTCACACCCGGCTGCTTGCGACAAACACTCCCCCCAGGACAGCGCTCCTGACCTACGCCACCCAAAGAGGAAACAGAACCAAACAAAGGAAACAAGTCCTTTGAGTTGTCAGTGTCGCACCAACAACTGTCCTTTTCAATACAGGCAGAAGGAGACGCTTTACAGAACCTGGCAATACAACACCACAAAGTGCCAAAAACGTCTGTTATTTATCTTTCACGCGTGATCCTTCTCCGCTGTGGCTGCATAGTCGAGGTTTCCTCTGCGACCTGCATTCACACACAGACCATTTATTAATCATTATTACTTATTTATCATCATTATTTATTCATTTCTCTTGTGCCTTTGTCAAGTGATTGACCCATTTGTGCAGCAGGGTAACTCGTACTGTGACCGCCCCAAGACGAACGGACGGCCCTAAGAGCTGCGACGGATGCGGTTGGCACGGTCACTGCCGATGCAGGGGATGCCGGTGGCACAGACTCACACGGCAGCTGAGCACGGTCCCAGCAGAGGGTGACATTGCAGCACGGCGGACGCCTCTGCCACATGAACCAACGTGACAAGTGCACCCGGGGGGGGGGGGGGG
>UFQX01005292.1:137346-161677 GCA_900497675.1 Arapaima gigas | reverse complement strand
GGGGGGGGGGGGGGGGGGGAAGATCATCCCTAACTCCTGGACTCCCATCCTGAGCCCACAGGGACCTACCCTCCCACCATAGCATGTCCCCTCTGTCTCTTCATACATCTCACTCCACAGTTACATCTCTCCTGGACATCATCTGGACAGGAGCAGCAAAAAAAAAGAAAAAAATTAAACCATTAATAAGGTCAGAATAACAAAACTAGCCACACCAGCCAAAGTCCCAGCTCTGCTCACCCCCCAAGACCAGGTGCCCCTTATTGGTCCAATAGGTTGCACCTGGTCGTCATTGGGCTCCTTTCGGACTCAGTGGGGTGGCAGAGGGGGGCTGTGCATCGTGGCGGTCCTGTCCCTGCCGGGGTAGCACCACACTTCATTTGCCTCATTCACATATCAGCACTGTGCTGTGTGGGATTCACCTGGATGAATGAGGGAAACTTCCCCTTAAAAACAGACTCGATTATCATACTATTTTCTCAACAGTTTTTTTAGATGTTTATCAATATTGAAAAATGCTGCGCTATTTTTACACACTCAAGCATCATAAATGAAAGTACTGTGACATCCATACAGAACGTTGTACACTGGGCACCTTAAATGCACGACAAATACGTCTGAATGTGTAAGCAGTTTATCTTCTTATGTAGGAAGCAGCTCAGTTGATTTGTACCACGGTAAACTCACTCGGGGCCTCAGAGGAGGAGGTCACGTGAAAGGAAGCGGAGCAGCGGATCGGGACCTGCCTGTGACAGGAGTGTAACTCTGGTATGACTCTGGAACACAGTTCAGCTCAACGCCTTCTTCTAAATCGCTCTTGGTTTGGTTTGTAATTAAAGTATTAATTACTGAATTATTAATTCTTTGCTGTGCCATAAACACACCAGTTATGAAGTGAGATCTTTGCTCTTTTTGTGTTTCTCTGGCAGCTTTTCACCTGTAGGTCTTGCTGTGTTGAAAACTGCCCACATTAGAGGTTCTTCTACAAAATGCCGAGGTTCCTGTGTCTGAAATCCGTTTGTGCTGCAGGGCAACAATTCTTGTTTGCTGTGTAAAAAACAGAGTTTTGCTGCACAGTAATATCACCAAGGGGTAGCGGAGTGGCACAGCAGGTAGCTCTGGTGCCTGAGGGCACGATGTTGGCGGCATGACACAGCTATTCATTTCTTAAAATAATCAACACAGAGCCATAGTCACGGGTGACCTCAGCTGGCCTCTGATGATGTAAGAGCTCCTCTGGTCAGTGCTGACCAGCTCATGTGCCAACTGGGTGGTCCAGAGGATGCTGTGTGCGTGCACACGCCACCCAGATGAGGACACTGAGACCCTCACCATCAGCCTGCTCCGGTCATGAGGAGTCCTGCTTCTCCTCTGTTAAAACCTGAAACAAAAGGTGACATCATAATAAAAGCACTGATTGTATTTAAAACCTGCTACTGCAAAAAGTTTCCAATTTCAAAGTTTAAGAAGCAGAGAAATCAAATTGACAGGAGACAAAAATAGGTGCAATTATATTTTCACAGATAAATGACAATAGCAGCAATGTTGTTCATGAGCAGCTGCAGTTTTAGGTCATTTTAAAAGACGTGTGTGGGTGTGTGTGCGTGTGTGTTTGAAAGTGTGCGTACGCTGTGCTGGCAGAGCCTGAGCTGAATGTTTATTAACAGCTTTTCTGCAGCATCACATTGTTTCTATAGCAACAAACACAAACACTCTGTGGCTTCACCCAGGGCACCAACCCTGGGGGGGTTTCAACAGCTATTTACTGTTCTTATTCAGGAAAAAGTAGCAATTCAATTTATGTGATGATGAAAAGCGAACGAGTGTGGTGGTTACACACAGTGAACTAAATAGAAAACATTGTTCAACATTTACGTGTGTTCTGTGAGCAGGTGCGGGGTGCAGAAAGGCCGTTTGAAACTGCTGGTCTGAGGGGTAGGACTGGAAGACAGCAGGGGGGAAGAGCAGCTGGGGGTCTGGGCAGGACAGGCTCAGGGCAAAGGGCCTGGGTTTGTGCTGTGTGGGCCATTCGTCCGTCACCTGTCTTCCTTCTGGGTATGTGGCTGATGTGGTGTCAGTGGAAGGACAGACAACTTGCAGGAACAAGATTTCTCCCGTGTTGTAAGTGAAACTGGGTTACACATCATCTGGTCAGTAGATCTTAACGCTCTGTGGCAGATGGCCTGTGGGAGAGCGACAAAAGTGGGGCTACAATTACTGTACATGTGTAGAATACTAAAGTCATGGAAAATTGAGTGTTTTGGCAGTGAAGACGTTACAACTTCTGCCTCTTGGGAATAATAAACAACAACATGAGAAGAAGTGATCGAGAGAAACACATACAGCAGTAAAAGATCTGGAAAAGTTCCTCCAGTGTGCTGATGTAGCTACGAGAGCAAAGCTTTGAGTTGTTCGAGCTGTGCTATTTTCTATAACACTATGTGGTTATAGAATGTACTATAGTACATTCAGCTGTCACTATGACCAAGTACATAGTACTTGGTCATACATAGTACATAGTACATAGTGACAATGAATACAACTCTTTCAACACTAAGGACACAAATGGAGGAGAGACCCTCCTAGAAACCCTACATACAGTCAACACTAACTCAACAGGACTTAACAACAAGCAGGTGGACCGATGTCTTGATGGAACGGGCCAGCTCGGCTGCATCTGCAGGTCAAACTGTTTCCTCTGGATTTAAACATGTTCCACTGAGACCACCCATGGTGACACCAACCGCAGGATTTTGATTTACATAACCGAATAACTCCATCATCTCATTAATCAGTGTCAGACATAAACTGATTGCATCTTTTGAAGAATAAGAGACACCAGGCTGCCACTTGTTTGCAGTGCAGTCCTGGGACTTGGTGCCAGTTGCAGGGAGACATTCCTAAATCAAAAGAAAGCTGCTCTGTCACATCAAAGCGCAGAGGGCCTCCCCAGCCTCAAATAATTTACCGAGTTGACAGGGAGCGCTCCAGAGGGCGTTCCTCCAGTGCCACGAACCCCTGTGAAGAAGGCGCTGTCAAGCAGGAGACGCCAGAGAGAGCATCTCAGGGTCCCATCACATGCGATTGCTGCAGCACAGCTCCGCCACACGGACAGCAAACGTGTCACTGACGTCTTCTGGGGACAGTTGTGATGAACAAAGAGAGCAGCAGCCAGCAGGGTCACAGTGTCATCGTCTACCTGCCGACAGAGAGAGCAGCACAAGACAAAACACTTCGCTTTTGTTCTCACACAAATAACAGACCAGCATCCCGGTGTCCATGATTACTGCGGTGCTGGTGGCAACGATGAGCAGAATCATTAACCCAAGCGGAAGGACTAAGGGGCAACTGATTCCAAACTGGGCCTTTGCCAACAGTATGAGTTACACTCAGTGGGGAACTCAGGCTGTTCTGAAAGCAAAGGGGCTCCGACCCGTTATTGGAATGGTGTTCCTAATAAAGTGGCCATTGAGTATATATTTGCTTTCAATTCTCTGAAACTTTTCTCCAAAGTGAGGTGCAACTGAGAGCAAATAGACACATATCAACAACAGATCTTCAGCCACAGACACAGGATTATCTGCAAATGTTTTAGAAGTGGAGAAGAAGAGCTGCGTATCACCAGCAGGGCAGTGGCTGGAGCAGCTTTGAGAGGCCATGACAGAGCCAAGGGAAGAGCTGTAGATGGACAAGAGAAATGGGCTGAGAAGGTAGCCTTGAGGAGCACCAGTAGAGAGACTGAAGGAAACACAGAAAGCCACACCAGACCACCTGGTAACGGCTACCTGACAGATAACAGGTACGGTTTAGGAAGTGTGTGGCCTTTTGGCACTGAGCCCTGTACCACACAATCTGCATGGTGGAAGTACCACATGTCTCACCTCGATTGTACAGTACCTAGAGACTGGGATGTGAAGAAATACAAAGCTTACAGCGAGTTACCCTGGTAAGGTTAGAATTTCGCCAGGTTCAGCGTGATTGCTGCTAAATGTGCTTTTCATGATGATCCTCCCCATTCTGCAGTGATCTTCAGTGTAGCAGCGTGTTGAACCCCAGTCTTGGCAGAAGGTGAAGCAGGTTGTTTGCTGCAGAGTTATGGGTCAGCAAGAAGCAGCCTGTGAGAAAGCAGCCGGCCCTGCTGCCCCACAGCCCCCACGTCCAGGACTGGAAATCAGCAAGACCCCAGTCTGCACCCGGCTTTGGGCATCTGTGTGTGCAGCCAGCACATCTGCTCCGAGAGCCTGGCAGCACCTCAGTCACTCACCGGGGAGGCGGGGGGGGGGGGGTCTGCCTGCACATCTGCATGAGCTGCAGCTCAAGCTACAGCAACAAGTCTGGATAAATTCCACATCAAAGGGTTTAGCTGGTGCCTAACAGTGCAGGCAGCAGTGTTATACTGACAAAATTCATGCTTCCCAAGCGCTTCTTATTCTTGCAGGTGGAGGTGGTGTTTCAGCGGCAGAGGAACTGTTACCAGCATCTCGGGGGGTTCGTGGTGGCAGACGCTGTGACCTGCCCACTAACCTGGATGTTACAGGTGGGATGTTCAGGGTTGTTTGTAAAAGTGAAAAATACTTCCAGAATCTTCAATGTTTTGGAAGCACAAAGACTTTGAGTATTAGAACTGATACCTCCAGTTTTCAGATGTGCGACTGGTCAGTTGTATCATCTTTTAAGCAGCTAAATTTGGCGCTTCGGTTTGATGGTTCACGTGGCTTGTCTATATTTCATCCTTTTCACTCAGCTGATGCAAGTTTTGGTTCCCATGGAGTTAATTTGCTTTGTGTGCTTTGCTATAATCACAAGATGGTGTGAGAACCTGGGTTTTTGGTGCCTGGTTGTGGTTGCCTGAGGTCACCTGAATGTAGGACTAGTAACTGTGAGATGAATGTTGTGTTTGTCTCTGAGGTTCTGGAGTCTGAAATTAAGTGCTGTATGTTATCTTTCATTTTTATTTCATGCTTCACACAGAGGTTGTCTATTTTTGCTCTCTTTTTACAGCACTGGTGCCAAAAGACCAGTTCAGTCCAATTAACTGAAATGTACTTTGTCTACATCTTCACCTGGATTTCAGCCCCAGTTGTTGTCCCTTCCTGAGGATCACAACAACAACAACAACAACAACTGTAGTTTGTTCTATTGAATGTTATGTGTTGGTCAGTTGTTCCTTGACTTCAGCTGTGGAATAAACAGTGTGTAATTTTTTGAAACCCTAAAGGAATCATGAAAGAGATGTTTCCAAAACTGATTAAGGTATTTTGCCAACAGCTATAATTTCAGAGAACCTTCCTGTTGCTGGACATGTGTCTTTCACACACACACACACACACACACACACACACAGCTCCGCTGCTGTGTAACTCATACAGACACTTGCCTGGGGCAGCAGGGGGCGCAGTGGTTTCTGCTGTCACCTTGGACCCAAAATCACCTCCATCCAGACACTTTGACAGTAAAACTGACCTGCTGCAGAAGTGGGTAAATCAGTGTACAAACCTCCCACTGTAAGTCACCCTGCAGGAAAGAAACAGTGAATAAATGAGTGAAAACAACAAAACATCCATCGTTTGAAAAGTTCGGCTGCTGCGGCGGTGGCTGAGAATATTAATAAGAATAAACGTGAAGCAGCTGAGTCGGACGCTCCAGATGTGCTGCCTCGGCCAGCTGCGGACACCAGACCTTCACAGACCAGACAGGTGACGTCACCTGAGGGACTCGGGGTCAGGATGCGGCAGACAGGTGGGCAAAGAGACGTGAAAATCCAGCGTCTTTCCACGAACTTACACGGCAGGAGTCGCTGACGAACTCCCACATTAATATGGTTTAGCGCCGTCTAATGGACAAGCGGCATGACAGCAAATCGCCACGTAGCTGCGAAATAAAAATGGTTTCAGTCTTGTTACCCTTCCGTTGCGGGAAAATCCGGACTGAAGTTCTTTACAAAAAATAAATCCGTCCAATAATAAAGGCGAAACAGGGGATGGAGGGTTCGAAATCACGGCAAATTTAGCACAGCGAATATGATGTACAGTTCGCGTCGGGAGCAGCAGGGACTGATGTGGCAAAGTGTCACACACCTGGCAAGTGTCACACACCTGGCTAAGTGCTTGATCCTTCACATAGTCTGTTACTCCATAACTAGTTAACTCTAATTTACTAATAAAAACTTATGTTTGAAAACATCGTTAAATAGTTCACCGGATCAGGTTAAATATCAGTCACTGTGTGTGTGTGTGTGTGTGTGTGTGTGTGTGTGTGTGTGTGTGTGAGAGAGAGAGAGAGAGAGAGAGAGAGACATCGCGTTCGGGGACATGATTCATCATACTGTGACTTTATCTCCTTTAAGGGACCCCCCCCCCGCACACGCGCGCGCGCGCACGCACACACACACACACACACACACACACACACACACACTGACAGAAGCAGCACTCAGTCCGAGTCCACAACACGGGGAGGATCCACAGGGTCCGGATAAGGGACAGAGACACACAGACAGACACACAGTGGAACAGAGAGGACCGCAGGGACACAGTGACACACGGACACACACGCTGAGACACAGTCGCACACGGTGAGGAGCCGCTGCTGTCAGTGGAGTGATGGACGGACTCGGAGCTCCGGCAGCAGCACCGCACTGATCCGGAGAGATCAGCGATGAGAGTGTGAGTGTGAGCGCGTGCGTGTGTGTGTGTGTGCGTGCGTGCGTGCGTGCGTGCGTGCGTGTGTGTGTGTGTGATGTGCTGGACCTGTAGTCACAGGAGCAGGAGCGGCGGTCACACATCGAGCGTCCAGCCTCTTGGTCCAGCAGCAGCATCCAGGATCCGGGACCCCAAACACTGCGCACACACTGTTGTCCACACACACACACACACACACACTGCCCTCCCCACGCCGGGCTCCCAGAAGCGCGCGCACAGGTGAGTCCTCGGCGCTCCGCTATTCTGCACGAGAACGGTGTTGAAGTGCCACTAATGGCGGTAAATGGCGGGACCCCGAGACCGGACCGTTGGTCAGTTTATTGTGTTTTTTAGTCATCAGTATAACAGCGCTGTGTGTGTAACTGTTGATAGAAGTGATTTCTTTAAAGCCGGGATACGTTGTATTAAACAGTGTGAAGGTGAACACACTGCATCCAACTGGTTACAAACTCTGCATCCGAATAGTTACACATGTTGCACATAACTAGTTACACACACTACACCTAAGCAGTAACATTCACACCATCTATATAGTAACACACTGTATCGAACTAGTAAAGCAGGTTAAGCAGTGTTTGAGACCTGTGAGAGCTGACTGGTCATTTTGGCAACTGAAACGGATGTGGCAGCTGCTCTGTAACGTGTGTAACTACGTGGGTAACATATACACTGTAACATATAGTACTGTGTGGAATACAGTGGGGGGGGGGGTGTCAGCCCCCCGGGGATGGCCTAAGTGCAGCCTGGCAAACACCACACCACCTAGTGGTCACTTTTAGTACTCACATGTAGCAGCAGGACGACGTTTTTCAAACAGGGAAAAAGAAGGTGCTCTTGTGAGCTATCACGACGCCGTCCCAGCATGCCTTGCTCTGCCAGTGGTGCAGAAGTATTCTGTTTATTTCAGCATTTAGGTGAATTACACATTTTTCACCACATTCTCTCTCTCTCTCACACGCTGTGTTGAGCTGCTAGTCCTACTCAGGCCGCTGAGGACCAGAGTCCATCCCGCTAGGCTGGCTGGGTCCACCCTGCACACGACCCTCCACAGAGGCTATATTCACTTTAGATGTTCTCTTCATGTAAGTCTTTTTTCCATACGCTGTACAGCCCCTCTGATCCCAATGACTGAGGCTTCAGGGATCACAGTGAAATCCTCCAGCGGAAAATCCATCATCATTTTCCCCCCGCGATGCAAAATGCCACAGAACGTTACTGGGACGTGTGATGAAAAAACCAAGTCGACACAGACGAGCTTCATTATTTCGCATGACAGTAAATATTCATTTCATTTGTCAGTAAACTGCATTGTCAGCTTCTGCCCGAGTCTGATGGGCGTGTGTGAAAATCACTAATAAAAATATTTGAAGCAATAAATGTACCAAAAATTTTAGTCCAAGGTCTAAAATCTGAGGCAGACAAGGTGCTGTTGAGAAAAGTAAGTAATGGATGTTTTCCGCTGTGTATTTGTGGAGGAGACGGGTCTGAGATGATGTGAGTTTTCCCTGTAGAAGAGCAGGTCCATGTCTGCGAGAAACGCTGCACAAACCCAGAACTGGGCCTACTGCAGGCGGCCAGACGTGGTGGAATAACGGCTCGGGCTGCGCAGAGCTGCCGTGGAGCCATGACTTTGCAGGGATTTGTGACGCTGTGCTGATCTGTGTTCTCGCAGAGCTGTAATTCATGTGGAACTAAACAGATACTGTGTGGTGGCTCTCAAGACAAGAGCGCTGTGGCCGAGCCTGAAAGGATTATTGCTCGGGAAAAACGTTGCACGCAAAGCAGAGCTCCTCGAATAGGAGGGATGGTGTCTAATTTTTGTCCTTCAAAAATTGCATCAAAAATCAAACTGGAGAGCAAAACATTATTTTTTTGTAAAATAAATGCAAATCCCTGAAAATAACACCTTCTGATGCAGGTGTAGCTCTTTGTTTGAATTAAGGTTCATCTGGAAAGTCTGAAAACTGAAAACCCAGAAAGACACAAGCTGTCTGTGTCACATGCGAAATATGAAAATTTGCATCCCAATGTCTAGAGCAATTTGCTAAACAGCACAAAACAGGAGAAACTGCCGCATTTGGTCCTGATCACCGCCAGTGTCGTCTTGGTTCTGTTAGGATCTTAGTCTTGGTCCAGCACAAGTTTCCTGTTCAGAGTCAGTTTTTCCTTTCTAGCATTTCCCTGAACTTTACTCCATCCATCATTTGATCAAATCTGACCAGGTCGCCGGTCCCGGCGAATGAGGGGGACCCCCCACCATTATGCTGCCACCACCACACTTCTTTGTGAGGATTGACATTTCTGGGATGCAGGCAACACACAATGCATTTCGTGGCCAGACGGCCCAAGCCTGCTATCAGGAAGCATCAGATGGTTCTTCTTCAGTAAAGGCCACTTTCTTACATTGTTCTCATATAGCTGATGGTTACGCAGTGCTTCCACTGCAGCACCTCTCTCCTCTCCACTCCACCATCTCGGCACTCAGCATCTTCCAGAGAGACTGTCAACCTGCCAGCAGCTTCCCTCACAGCTCTTCTTACTTGATGCTAAACACTGAGGGGCGACAGAGAGACACAGAGAGAGAGACAGACAGACAGAGACAGATAGGCAGAGAGGGAGAGTGAGAGAAACAGACAAAGAGAAACTGACCACTTTATTAGGGACACCATTTTAGTATAGGATCGGACCCCCCTTTGCTCTTTTAGAACAGCCTGAATTCTTCATGACATAGATTCAGCAAGGTGCTGGAAACCTTTCTTAGAGGTTCTGCTCCATGTTGACGTGGTGCATCGTGTAATTCTGCACTGTGGGGCAGCAGCACCACTTGCTGAGCCACCCTGTTGGTGGAAGTGTCTTCACCGGTTCCCAGGTGGATGCCAACGGTGAGGTGAACACATGACTGTCACCTGAGCACTTTGAACTACCAGAGCACAGGATCTGAAAATGGTGGTGGATTTTTATACATTCTATACATTTTGGAAAATAACAATGTCGCCCAGAATGTATCACTGCTGTCAGTGCATTTCAGTGCCAATAATTTGTAAAGGATCTGCAAGGCATTTTGGGAAATTTGTAGTTTACTCTTCATTTTTAGTTAATACTTCATAGCAACATCTAGCATGTCTGCTCATATGGTCAACATTTAAATGCTTAATTTTGGTTAAAAAATTAATTGATTATTGATTGTTCATGAATATTTGAGATTGTATAGTATACAGTCAGCGCTCTCAATCCCCCACCCCGAAATTTGACACACTATTTTCCACACCCCAAAGCCAGAGCTTCATTTGGAAATATCTGGTACATTAGCTGACAAGTATTTTCGGGATATTTTGTCATCATCTTCAAACACACCAAAGTCTGTAAATGTGGCTGTTTTTTTACCTGCAGACTCTGCAGCCCCTCCTGTACTACAGACTGGGGCACTTGGAGCTCCCCTCAACACAAACACACACACACACACACACACACACACACACACACACAGTGCGGTTCACTTCTCTCTTACTACATTACTGTAATTACTAAAGTGCACACACACTGTGGACAGAATAATAGAATCAGGAAATGGACTCAGATTGAAGTAAATGAAATACAATTACAAATGCAGCTCCATACTGTAGGTGAGTCACTAAGTTGAAGACCATCTAGCAGGGTGTCCTTTAAAGCAAGTCTGAAAGGAGAAATGAAAATCAGCACTGTGAGGTTCTAAAGGATTCACTGTGGCGCAGCAGCTGGTGCTGGTGTCTCTCAGTGCCGGAACTTGGACTTTTGATATCGAACCAATTGTGAGAGGGGCCACCGAGCACCCAGAGAATCAGCACAGCGCTCTTGCTGGTATGTAGATAGTAACCAGGTCCTGTGGGTTTCAGGGTGCAGATTCAACAATGGCCGTGTAGGCAGCAGGCAGACAGTTGAACTTGATGTGAGCAGCTACAGGGAACCAGTGGAGAGAGACAATGAGAGGAGATGTGGAAAGAGTTTGGTGGGTGGTGGGTGGAGGAGTACTCTTGCTGGTGTGTAGGTGGTGATCTGGCCCCACAGGGGTGCAAACCGTGTTAATCATCGTGAAAGCATGAAAAACGCTGCTTTACAAAAGCAGCACAGTGGTCTCACAATCTTTTAGTTGTTGAAGTGCTCCCTGTTGTGTAGACACCGTTTCGTCATTATTTTCCCAAGGTCCGGCTCCCACGACTTCTCCCTTCATCATGGCAACCCGACTCAAGAGCGGCAGCATCAGCACCACAGTACTGAACATCTTTACACCACTACCATCACCACCTTTGTGGGATGTTCAACACACAGTGTGAAGTTCATTTCCAGCAGGGCATCGATGCAGCCGACCACCTCCTGGGTCTGGAGTGAGGAGTCCGTCGGTGCCACTCTGCACAACAGCAGCTGCATTAACAGAAACCAGAAAGCCAGTGAGCCAGTGGTTACTTTCAGGATACTTAGCCACCCCCTGCAGTCAGTAATCGCCATGAAGTTCCGGCCCAACAAGTAATAAGAAATGTAGTTTAACACCCATTTCACTGCCAGGGCTTCCTTTTCAATCGCCACATGCTTCTGATCCCACCAGAGTTTCCAGTTCAGAGGATGGGCTGCCGCTCCTTCCCTTTTATTTATATTTATGGGGATAAGCAGCTCCTAGTCCTTCTTCTGATGTATCCATCTAGACATTGTATAGAGCCTGGAAGTTCAGGCTCTGGAGCACAGGGAACAAACACTAAATCTGCCTGGGTGTTCAGAAAGCCCTTTTTTCCTTGGTTTTTCACCTAACCTTATCAGTTGCTGATGTTCCTGTGAGACCGAACAGGGGGGCAACCACTAATAAACATTGCGACAAGAATCTACAGCAATAACCAGCCATGTCTCAGTACAGAGCATCAGCTGGTCACAGATGGCTTTCACTTTGGCTGCTTGTGGCTGAAGACCTCCTTGTCTGAACCAAGGTACTGTGTTTTGGCGAAGATGACGTGCTATTTCTTCCAGTTGGCATGATGACTCACTGAGCAGAGCACCTCCCACATTGTTTTAATCTGTTTGAGATGCTGAGATGATGACTATGGACAATAACATTGCTGATATAAGCAACTGTGAAACTCTGGTGTGGCTGTAGGACTCAATAGATGTGGCACAGGAAGGTAGCAGAAGCCACGCAGTCTGGTAAAACCCCTATTTTCCTGGGATTCGGGATCAAGGTGTGAGCCAGTAGCCTTTGGTCAGGTCTATGGTCGTGATATTATTTGCTGATCCGACACAACCAGGGACTGTGGGAGTCCTTCATTAGCCCCATGTCTAACATGCATTGAACCTCCACTCGTGCCTCTTGGCTTTTGGCAGCAGGGACTTGACATCAGCACATGGTGACTCATTTCACCAGTATGGTTCCAACTGAGTGAAAGATAGGGTGTGTACAGCCTGGAGAGTCAGAGAAGTTGTTTTGAAAGTCATTTAACGTGCCCAACAACCCGTGTCTCTCAAGGGGAGTGAACATCAGCCCCAATGCCTCAAGTAGGATCGATGACGTTGATACAAGGCATCCTGTCCTTCTCTTTCTCCATGTTCTCCACCACGATGTGAGGTACCATGAGGGGCTGCACACTGATGAAGAACTGGAGGAAAGCAGTGGCCTGTGTGAGACCTGAGTCTCCTTTTACTGGCAATAAAAGCAAGTTAAAGGTGATTCACAACCACAAACAAAGCAATAAGCAATCAAAGAGGCAGGGAAAGACAACCCTGGACATCAGCCTGAGAGGGTTAGGAAACGTGGCCCTTTAGTGTGATGTCTGTCACTCTTCACCAGGTGTGGCTGTCATGTTCACTGTCCACGTCTCCACTGTCGTTGGTTCTATGGGAATTGAATGGTCGGTTGCCACTTTCAGTTCTGCTATTCCCCGCATTCCACAGGCATCTTGCAGGAACACAGCGAAGCATCGTGGTGCATCTCGCCTCACAGCGTGACCACCTCTGGTGTTTCCCCTGGGCCATTTTATCAGGTCAGGAACCCTGGGAGAAAAGTGTTTTCCAGTGTGGACGGCTTCTGGGGCTGAGCTCTGCTTTTCCAGTGAGCAATCGAAGGTGCTGTAGGACTGTTTCTGAGCTCTTTTGTGACAACAATATACACACTCACTGGCCACTTTATTAGGAACCCGGTTCTAATACCAGGTCGGACCCCCCTTTGCTCTCAGAACAGCCTGAGTTCTTCATATCATGCATTCAACAAGGTGCTGGAAACCTTCCTTAGAGATTTTGCTCCACGTAGACATGATGTATCACATAATTCTGCACATTTGTCAGCTGCACTTTCCTGTTGTCAACCTGCTGTTGTACAACATCCCAAAGGTGCTCTTTTGGGTTCAGTCCTGGTGACTGGGGAGCCGCCGAAGTTCACCGGACTCACTGTCATGATCATGGAACCAGGTTGAGACACCTTGTGCTGTCTAACATGGTGCATCATCATGTTGGAAGGAGCCATCAGAAGATGGTAAATTATGGCCATAAAAGGTGCACATGGTCAGCAGCAGCACTCAGATAGGTTGTAGCTCAGTTGGTATTAGGGGGTCTAATGTGAGTCAAGAAAACACTCTCCACATCATTTCAGCACCACCAGCCTGAACTGTTGACACAATCAAGGTTGGGTTTGTGGCTGCAGGCTATTTATGCAAAATTCTCAACCACCATCTATGTGTCACAGCACAAATTGAGATTCATCAGACCAGGAGATGTTTTTTCAATCTTCAACTGTCCAGTTTCAGTGAGCCCATGTCCACTGTAGCTCCATGTTCTTGGCTGACAGGAGTGGAACCCGATGTGGCTGTCTGCTGTTGTAGCCCATCCCATTCAAGGTTGGACGTGTCGTGTTCAGAGATGCTTTTCTGTCCACTGCTGTTGCAAAGAGGCGTTATTTGAGCTACTGTAGCTTTCAGTCTGGCCATCCTCCTTTGACCTTTCTAAACAACAAGGTGTTTCCACTCGCAGAGCTGCCACTCACTGGATGTTTCTTGTTTCTTGCACCATTCTGTGTGGCTCTGAACACTGTTGTGTGTGAAAATGCCAGGAGAGCAGCAGTTTCTGAAATACTAAGACGGGGAGGGTCTGGCACCGACAACTCTGTGACAGTCAAAGACACTTAGATTGCAATGCCCCCATTCTGAAGATTGATGTGAACCTTCACTAAAGGTCTTGACCTGCATCAGTGTGATTTTTTTTTGCCTTGTGTTGATCTGGTGGCTCTGCACTCCACCGCATCTGCCTGTCGGAGATGTACGTGGTCTGATGTGTGGAGGAGTTGCTCTCGAGTCATGTGGTGTGGTGTGGTGCGATAATGATGAGATGTTGTGAGATGATTTGAGGGGACGTATGTTCACACTAAGGAACAAATTGGTTTGGAGGTCAATGTGGGTCAGCAGAAACATGGCTGAGAAGTAACATACAAACAAAGCAACATGACTGATAACTGATTGAATCCACTGTTGATTATTAATTGTTGCTAATTATTGAGATCCTTGCTCAGTTTGCCCTGTTCAGCAGTAACTGCATTGTCTCAGCACTGAATGGCCTCAGAGGGGTCAAGAAGCCTGTTACTGTGGATTCTTGTTCTTTCGTGCTGCACATGAAACGCCGAGCAGCACAAGCGCCGACCTGCAGGTCTCACATGCACTCCAATGGTCTGTGAATCTATGAATATCCGTGTCAGTCTTCATGAGCATCAGTGAGGATGTGCGCCGTGATGAGCTTTGTGAACCGTGTCAGGAGTCTCACAGGGCTTGAACAGCCAGAGTCCTGCAGGGGTGTGTGAATGCGTTCAGCCTGTGACAGGGTGGGTAGACCATGTACAGTGCAGTTGCCTCCTTCTAAGGAATCATATACAGTATCTGTACAGATGTAAAAGCCCACCATCTGGCTGGACGTTTGGTTGCGAGGGTTTAACTTCAGCCACACTGAATAATTGGACAGTAAACACTGTGTAATTCTGCCAATGATCTCACAGTAAACACTGAACACCTCAAAATTTGTGATCAGTCAAGGACTCGTTCGACAAACATTTACACAGAGGTTTGTTTTCATATCAGTGGTAATGAACACAAATGCTGTTGACCTGACTTGTGATTAAAATTTTATTAACCTCACCTACTGGATCAGTTTATATAAGATAAAAATGGTGCTCTGTTAAAATTATATATGTACCGGCTAAAGTTATCAGTTGTCTATGAGCCCAAAGGAAATATGACTTTTCATTACCAAATGAATGAATGAGTGACTGAGTTGAGCACAGTGCTTGCAAGATCACATCTATAATGCTGTCTTCACACTGCAGCTAGTTGTATGTGGGTGTGTTCTGCTGCTTTTCTAACTGCGAATCGAACAGTAATAGTGACGACGTAGCTACACTCAGTCATTAAGTTGTCTGCGGCAGGAAATCACCACAGTGTGACGTGTCACTAATTGTAGGTACTAATTAAAAGGCTTCAATGTTTTTTGTGGCCCTCTGACCTGTGAGTGGAGTCTGTAGATCACGGCTGCAATACCACCTCTACTCCGGCATCTGCAGTCTTTTCCGTTATTCCAGCGTTCGCCCTGCATGGTGTGTGAGTCACATCGGAATGAGTGTGTGAACCTGCTCTCCTCCGTGATAACACGCACGAATCACTGCAGGCCTTTGCGATAACACACGCGACCGCAGCCGCCAGCGTAGCGCAGGTGCGAACGCTCGGCCGAGACGTGTTTCATTTTCAGCTCCGCCTACCCCCGCCTGTGCAGGATGGGATTGTGGGATGTGAGACTGACACCTTCTAACCAGCCTCTGACAGACATTATAACAGCAGAGCAAAAACTTTTACAGGCAAATAAACTGCTGATCCCTTGAAAAGCAGTTTTACTGCATACGTTGTAATAACACTTCATAACAAATGTCAATTATGAACAGTAATTATTGTCAGTTACACTCAGGATTATCCAACAAAAGTAGCCATTGAAACTATGGTTCTGCCAGTTTTCACTCCGCTCTGATAAGGCAGCAGGTAGTGTTTTGGTGGAAGGTGGGGTTCAGTTCCCCCCCAAGTGATAAAGTACAAGCTGGCTATTATTCAAAAGAACTTTAAAATCATCCAAAAGATCACACCTGTACCAACATGAGCTGAAATACAAAAAACAGTCAGTGAGGTGCAGGGTAGTGTTGCGGTATTTAGCCATCCAGCGTCGGGAAGTGTGGTTGGTAACTAACATAGAGGGTGAGTTGAGAAGATAATAACCGAAAGAGTCCATTTCGCTGCAAGGGCTTCCTTATCAATGGCCATGTAAATATGTCCCCTTGGGTGGAGTTTGCAGCTCAAGATGAGGATGGGTTGTTCCTCGTCCTCTTGCACTTGTAACGAAGCAGCCCAGTGCACTTCTCCAGACTCATTCCTCTGGACAATGAATGAAAATCCAAGCTCCTGAGCAGGGAATGGATGTAATGACAGATTCACCATCCAGAAGGTCTGTCTTCTAGCAGGCCATTTTACTTCTTCTGGGGCTGAGGTCCTAGGGATAAGGAACGGGGGCACAGTCATCACTGTGAACTGCAGTATTAACAGCCGGTAATAATCGACCGTCTCTTGGAATGCTCTTACCTGTTTCTGTGTTTGAGGTGTGTGCCAGTTCCGCACCACTTTCACTCTGGCCTCCTGCCTCCAGAGACAACTGCAGGTAGTAGTATAGCTAAAATACTGTGTTTTAATGGCAATAGAACAGCATTTTTTCTGCTTCTTTCTCTCTGGAGACTGGTTTGTCAGACAGTACTCTGTACTTTCTCAAGAAGTTCTGACCACATATGACTATTAATGACTATGTCATCAAGGGAAATGATCACAGAATACTTTTATGGTGGCCGGGCCCAGTGAAGGAGGTCAAACGGCAATATATAGCAATGGAATAAGCCATCTGGTGTGAGAAAAAGTCATTTTGTTCTTTGTTTTGTGGTCGAGAGGCACCTGCCAAGAGCCTTTGGTGAGGACCAGGGTGATTATGTAGTCTAAGGCATTCAACTAGTTCTTTAACCAGCAACAACTGCAAGATGAAAGCTGTTAGAAAATCAGCTAAGATCCCCATGCATGTGCCTAACTGGAGTTCTCAGGTAACAAAGAATTCATTCAGTGTTCCCACATCTTTTCTTTCCCTAAAAGTGCGCCAAGTGCTTGCATGGTGACCGTGGCAGGGAGATTTGGCACAAGGCAAGGACCAGTAGTAGTTCTGCTGGGGTCCCATTTCACGTTCCCAGCTATGTCTAAAATCATCTGAAAACCTTAGTGTAGCAGTACTTTGAAGTTATTCTCAGCCCAAGCAGTTGTCTGTCCACAGTGCAGGTGTGACGAGGTGGTTTCGGGTGTGAGGATACAGTATGGCTCCCATGGCAGCCTGTCCCCCACCAGGAAGCTGTCTGGGATGCCGACGGCTCGTCTGCCCACTTAACATCACACTCTGTTCAAAGAGCCTGTGTATAAATCTAATATCAAGACAATTCTAGCCACAGGATTGTTGACTTTTTAGTAGTTTGCATTAAACTGTTGGACTCAGGAATCCCTTTCCAACGGTCATCGAGAAGCTGTATTGGCATCTCTCACCCACCTTCTGTGGCCTTGCAGGTGCATGGGGAGGAACCCATGATGTGAAGAGTGTTATGTGAAAACTGGGTGCATCACCCCTGGTGGGTGGAAGGCAGTCCTGCTGCATTCTGAGCCCAACATGCCAGCTCTCGAACCCTGGCTGCTACTGGCACGCACCCTGCTGCTTGCTGTCATCTGCACTCCAGCGATCCCTGTGCCACTGAGCCCCCTGCCTCAGGATAAGACAAGTCGGTGGGCCATCGACGGGGGGCTGAGCCCAGCTGTACAACGGCGCCTGGAGGAAATCAGCTGGGAGGACGTCCAAGGGGCAAACAGGACAGGCACAGAGCGAGCTGCTTGGGACTCCCTGGTGCCGAGGGACGAAGGACCCACGGCCGAGGGCAATCTCGATGAGTATGCCTACCCAGACTACCGCGGTAAGGGCTGCGTGGATGAGAGCGGCTTTGTGTTTGCCGTTGGAGAGAAGTTCACACCAGGGCCATCCACATGCCCCTGCCTGTGCACCGAGGAAGGTCCCATGTGCAGCAAGCCAGACTGTCCTAAGGTGCATCCCCGCTGCCTCCGCATTGACACGAGCCAGTGCTGCCCCCAGTGTAAGGAGAGGAAGAACTACTGTGAGTTCCGAGGGAAGATCTACATGGCCCTGGAGGAGTTTAAGGTAAGATGTCCTTCAGTGCAGGTCAATAAGTTAAAATTACAGTCTGTGGTACCCAAACACTTCCTCGTGCTACTCGATTATTCTGTGCTTCTCTACATCAAATTAGTGTTAGGCTAAAATTCTGTGGCATCACACAGGATGTGCTGTTTTCTGCCGTTACACTTTGAAGTGCTACAGACTTTCCACACTGTCCTACTACTGTCTGGTGTTGCACTGTGCTACACACCAATATTTCCATCATTTGTTTTGTTGAATTATTTAATACATGTAAATATCTAATCCTCCAAGCCTGGTGGGATGAATCCTGATTTTATGAGATTTAAAGTCATAACCAAACAGTTACAACGAATTCCACTGCTTTGGCTTACCAGGCATCCCTTTGCATTTACTTGCACCAAATTCAGATTCTGCCTGCCTCCCAACAGCTGAGTAGAGCAAGATCAGAACCACCATGCGATCTTGTTCACAGTTATGGTTTCACTTGCACTGCATTAAGTTTCAACCTTCATCACCTGTTGTTTACCAGTTTCACCTGCTAGAATCTTGGTAATCATGGCTACAAACTCTATCCAAATGATGCTCAGCATATTTTTGTCCCAAGAAATACCTGCAGAGGTGGAGGTGCAAGGAACAGGAGCTGTTACACTGAGTCACAGTTGTGGCAGTAATGCTAGAGGGAGCAGCTGAGGGATCCAAGCACTGAGCCTTGAAGAAGTCCTGCTTAAAGTGTCAGTGGGGTGCAGGGGGAAGCTGTCGCTGTCAAATGAGTAAAACCAACTAGCGGTGTCACCTACTGGTCTCCATGTGGGATCTGGTAAACAGGCCTCGTTGACCGTGAAGCCCACAGCACGACAAGAGGCGGGTGGTTCACCACAAGCACATCTGAAGAAGAGAGTGATTCCTGCGTTCACACCTCTCGGGTTTGGAGGGACTCCTCTGCAAACACACATACGCTGCAGTGCTCCCTCCTGCTAATGAAACACTGACATTTAAACTGCCTTCGCCCCTTCCTTGGCCCTGCTTTCACCATGCTTTTACACTTAGGAAGAAGAGTTTTTTTCCTCAGTCTTCATTTCCAGTTAATGGGGCGCTGGCATGAATTTGTCACTAAAGGCCCAATGTGTCCGTTCGGTCCTCAGACACAACAAGGTAATTTGTGTCAGTAATTAAATCTCCCCTCCTGATGATCACCTGCTCATGTTCGCTGGTGGGTTTCCACAGAGCACGTTACTCATCAGAGTTGAAGCAAACCGCGGCTGTGGTGCGAACGGACACACACACACACACACACACACACACACACACACACACACACACACAGCTGATGTGTCTTATTCTGGTAAAATATGCCTGCAAGAGGTGATTAAATCACAGCTCCTTTGTTTAATTCTAAATGATATGATACTATCTGAGTGAATACTTGTAGAAAAATTTTTTTGTTTTGTTAGATTCTCAGGATAAGAAGCTGAAAAATAGATAAGGATGTCAGGATTATGGCTCGGGATGAAGATTTTAAGTTAATTAATTGAGTGCAGTTCATTTTTTCACACTGGACACATCAGAGGGGGAGCTGTCATAACCAAATCTGCCCGCAGCGGTTATGAAAGAAACACTGAAATATTGTGACGAGGAAAACCTTAAGGATTGTGTTTGACTGACACAGCATCATTTCCCATTATTTAAATACAATAACAATGCTACAGAAATACAAAAAATATATCTTACACAGTGCCCATATGCTGAAGTTTTCACACAAAAGCACCTGACAAATTGTCACATAACACACATGCGCACATGGGGATGTGTATTAATGTAAGAAGAGGAAGGAGCTGGCAAAGGGGGAGCGGAAGACAGAAGGTCCAGCTAGACCTGATATTTCTTCAGGGGGACTTGAAACAGGCGTGTTAGACAGGGACTGTGATCTCTGTGTGTGGAGTGGAGCATTGTGGGTAATGGTGCTACTCAGTGGTGCACGGTGAGTGGTGGGGGAGCAGGTGTTTTCATTCATTGATGCCTAGTTACACTAGTGCAATGATCTGTGTGTGTGTGCAGGTGTCCCCCTGCGAGGTGTGTCGCTGTGAGCCCAGTGGAGAGGTGCTGTGCACAGTGGCAGCGTGTCCCCAGACCGAGTGCGTGGACCCGGAGTATGAGCCAGACCAGTGCTGCCCCATCTGCAAGAGCGGTGAGTCCTCCTCCTCCCTCCCTCTCTCTCTCTCTCTCTCCCTCTCTCTCACACACACACACACACACACACACAGGATGACCAGAACATAGCTTGTGTGTTTCACACCACCATGTTGCTGGTTCACATCCCTCAAGTAGCTGCCAACAGAAATGACTTTCAAAAAGCAAATGCATAGTTGATCACAGCAGGTGGTGTTGGAGTCATTCATGTAGCTGTCAGGAGGAAAATGGCTCTCAGAGAGATGGCTTTAGGTGGGATTCAGCAGCTCTGAGAAACAAAAATGAGGACTTAGGGCTTTTGATTTTGGACCCCTCATGAGCCAAGTTACCTAACAGCCTAGCTGGGGTGTACATCATGGTCAGGTCGGGTCCTCTAGGTATCTCGGTGATCACCACTGTGGAGGCTGTAACCAGAGAGCTGAACCTGAGACGGGTGGTTACAAGGAGCTACAGGGAGCCAATGGGGAGAGACAGACTCACCGGCAGTTAGAAGACCTAACAGTCATGATGGAGAAGTTTGGTTTTTATTAGCATCACAGAATCTGACCCTTCCCCCTACTATGCCCTGAATGCAGTCAGATGGGTGATTTAGCTACAGGACACAGGAGTCATTACGCCCTGAGACACATCTCAAAGGTCACTGTGTATTACATGAAGATGCTGAGATGGTTTCAGACACTTGTCCAGACTGTGCATGACACTAATGCAACCTGGCGACATCCGACATCTCGCTTCTTCAGCCCAAGTGTGTGTTTGCCCATTTTGCACCCTCTGCTCTCATTCTTCATCATCCTGCACATCCAGCACACAGGACGAGAAAACACACACACACACACACACACACAGGCATCCAGGCAGATAGGGATTCAGGGTTCACGTGAGGCTCCAGCAGCTTCTGTCAGCAGTCATATTGAATCCTACTGCTAATGTTTGCATGAGTGGTGGGCCCCTGACTGACACTGTCACTGCTGTTCATGTTTCTTCCCTGTGTTCCTCCTTGTGGGTCCTCAATATCTCCCCTCAAACCAGCAGTCTGGTCCTATCTGGCTTTTCCTGACCTCAAGGCTGTGCTGCTGTTAAGGGATTATGGGCGCTGGTGTTCGGCATTGAAGGACCACACCACCCCTGGGTCAGCCAGGTGCTCCTAGATGCCACTGCCTGAGGCCAAATGACATGTCATGTGATCCAGGAAATACACTGTGGGGTCCTGCACACTAAGGATGTTTGCTCCAGCCCCCTGCAGGAACACAACGGATTGCTACGTGCGTCCCTAGTCCCAGCATGTGTGTGTGTGAGAGAAAGAGGGACTGTACTGACAGGGGGCTCTGGGTCTTGCTTCTGTTGTGTGTATGCGAGATGATCACCCTTCCCCAGTCACACACAGGAGGTGGGACTGTTAGCCCCTTTAGCGTGAAAAGGCACTTGTCCCTTATCTGAGGCACTCAGGCAGTCCTGTGACAATGTCGGGTCCCTTTGTCCTCAGCTAATTAAACCCTGGCGCCCTTTCCCTGAGCTACACAGTGAAACACGGTGAATGTAAAGGCTAATGAGATCTGGCTCCGAATAAAACATTTTACTCACAGTAGAGAAGATCTGGTTCTAAGGTCCTGAGAAAGAGTGAAACCCAAACTGAGCCCTGCAGATGAGGCCACTGTTTGGTGACATGGGGATTTAGGAGGGGGGTCTCACTGCTTTGGTGCCAGCATGTGGTCCCTGGGGGGCAGCACTGTGTGTCTGAGCACCAAATCAAAGCATATAAGCAGACGATGTCTGTGACTGGGGCCTCATAGAGAATCTTATACATCGGTCTGTCCGTCATGCATCTCACTGTGTATCGCTGCATGTGTCAGTATCTTGGGTGTATTACTGTGTGAGTTGTTAAGTTGTTTTGTTGCTGTGACATCACCCTTTCGTGCCTGTGATGTGGACTCCACCCCCGGATACAGTCTACTATAACACACACACACACACACACACACACACACACACACGCACACACAGTACATAGCTGTACCTGCCAGAATGTCATTCAACCATTTTAGACACTGATGATAAGATATTCAGCACGAAGGAGTCTTTGTATTCGGGGTGAACTAGTGATGTGGGCAGGATGATGCTCCTCAATATGTAAATTACAGAGACCAGACATTAAGAACATTAGGACAAGAGACATTAGTGTAAAAATCACAAATAAAATTAAAGTAGAACAAGTTACTGGGAGACTTCCAGCTGTGTTTACAGTGTTTTAACATCTATAACCAAATATCTTTTACAAAAATACTAGATTCCTGTCACTGAATCTCATCCTCAGACAGGGAAGTGTGTTTAATACAGCAGCGCCTCCAGCTATGAGTTTCAGTATTTATAACCAATAAATCGTTTGTTGGCCCACAGGATCCCCCTTTGGAATCTTTTCTTTACTGTGGCTAAACTACGTTAGTTATTCACTTAACTCAGCGGGAGCAACATTTCTCTCTCGCTGTGCTGCATGTGTTTCTGCTGTGAGTTTCTCATTGGGTCCCCACGCGTCAAAGCCGTCACACTGTTCCTGATGCCAGGACTTTATCTTACCACTCACATTACCACGTGTTGTCAAACTATTTGCTCCATTAGGGCAGTTTGTCCTAGACAACAAGGTCACAGAGAAAGCATCACCTGGTAAGATCATGACTGCAATTCAGTATTTCAGGGTTGGATTTACTGTAGATATTACACACTGCATGTATACACACACACACACACACACACACTCCACAGCACCCAACTAGTGGGGCAGTGCAAGGTGCTGCAGCTCCCCTGCAGCTCAGAGAGCAGCACCCACCTAACCGGCTGCACCTCGAGGTGAGACTAAATAATTGAGCAGTGATAGCAAATTGTTGTGGAAAGAGCATTAAAAATACATGCAATGGCAGTGTGTGTGCAGCAGACTGCATTAGAAAGTCGACTCACTGACCGGCAGAACCAGGAAACCTGAACCAGCAACCTACAGGTCAACAGGGGGTGTGTTAACTACCACCCCCCGTTGACTTGCATGCATTAAGATCAGAAAAGGTGACAGACTATTGCTGTACCCGCTTACACGCTGGCACTCAGCGTTACAAGCCATTGCGTTATGAGGATACAAATACACACAGCTGTTTGCTGACGGCGTGTCTCCATGTCCCAGGGCCCAACTGCTTCGCCGACACGGCAGTGATTCCTGCGGGTCGCGAGGTCAAAATGGATGACTGCACCATCTGCTACTGCACCTACGAGGAGGGAACGTGGCGCATAGAACGTCAGGCTACCTGCAGCAAGAACGAGTGTCTGCGTGGCTAGATGGGGCCCTGCCCACCACCTCCACGCAGCCAATTGGAGAGAGGACATCGTCACATGACATCACAACATCCTGAGCCAACAGACAGAAACTAACTTTATAAGTGTTTTATAATCTGTCAAAACTGATGTTTATCTACTGACCACTGTGTGAACTGCTACCGCATCTGACATGGAGACAAAACATTTTTCATATTGACTATCTTAACATGTTCAGATGGCTGGAAACAGAGAAACAACAGGGTACAGAGTGCCAGGCCCCCCAGCAGGCCTCCGTGAGGAAGGAGGAGGAAACGGAGCAGCAGCGTGGCTCTTTGCAGGTGTTTGTGTGTCTGTGACGCGCTTCCAACCACTGCCTTTCAGCTCTTTGCTCTTCACAGCATCTCTGCTGCTGATCTTGCCGTTTTGTAGACATAATTATAATAAAAATGCATCACTGCTTCCTTTGGCTTCATTTGTGCCACCTAGTCTGTTTCAGGCAGGCAGTCCTGGTGCACAGCACACTGAGACATGCTGGGTAACCGCACTCATTTTTAGTTTTATTACTTTCCCCACACAGTCCTCCACCATGACTTACAGGGCATCCAGTGTCGTTCCTGCTAATTCACAAAGATGGTGGGAGTGTGTGGACATGACAGAAAGCAAGAGAAAAGAGTTCCAGTGCCACAGCAACAGGGGGCCTGTCAAGTGGAGGGTGTGTGTGAAAGCTGACAGCCAAGTGCATATGCATGTTCTGTGCATGTGTCCACCCTGCCTGGAAAGGGGTGCCAACAGGCTACATCACTCCTGCTTAGCTGCTACCCTCAGAGTGAGTACAGAGAACCACAGGGGTAGGGCCAGATCCCCTACTCAGATGACCAAAAAAA
>UFQX01005292.1:0-137300 GCA_900497675.1 Arapaima gigas | reverse complement strand
AAAAAAAAAAAAAAAAAAAAAAAAAAAAAAAAAAAAAAAAAAAAAAGGGGGGGGGCTGGGGGGGGGGGGGGGGGGGCAGGCACGAGGTTACTGTGTGAGTGCAAGAGACACACACCATGGTGCCAGTGGGTATTTGTCTTCAGCTCACCTATCTATTTCTCTACCGCCTTTCTGTCCATTCAGTTGGCTTTTGAACTAGAGATATGTAATCGGAGGGAATTTGTAAACGTGCAAAACTGACATGTAAGTCAAGATGGTGGTAATATGCAACAATATATACATCAAGGCAGTGTTGCATCACTCAGCATCACACCTCCAGTGAAGTGTCAACTGTTGAGTTTCTAGAAGCCAGACAACCTTCTTCCCCCCTTGGGTCCATGGCATTTTCCTACAGCAGAAGAGTGCACTGCAGGACCGTAGTGAACTGTTACTGGACCGCAACCCGGGGGGCCACCGACCAACTTGACAGCAGCTCACCTGCCTTTGGCTGGAGGTTTGAAGGAATTGAGAAGCAGGTCCTGCAGGAGACAGCTACTGCAATGATGTACTTGCAGTCCATCTCAGTGGTCCTACACTTGCAGCTCTTTCACAGTCAGCTCTTCTGGCACTTCTGCCCTTGCTGAACCAGAACCAGCCTCCAAAGAAGTAGTGGCTTGGGTGGCCCTCAGGTGGCAAGCAGGCAAACACACCAAGCACAATAAGCAGCCAACTGTTCCTGTGTCTTTGGGGCTGCAAGGCACTAGAGTCACTGTAAATCCATACCATTCTTTCATTACACACCAGATACTCACTCTGCAGGTGGTCCAAGTTCCCTGTAACACACCAGAGATCAGGTCAGATGAAGGTGCCGAGTCTAATGAAATAAGCAGGTTATATGGCAAACAAAGTAACCCAAAGCAACAAAGGTGAATAATTGAGACAAAAGCTCAAAGACCAGAGGGTCACAAAACCCAAAACTAAACCCACCAGAGAGACAGCATACAGATACTCACCACTGCAGAGCAGAAAGAGCAACAAAACCTCAGAGAGAAGCAGAGCACAAACACCTAATTAAATACTTTCTGCTGATTGGCAACAGGTGTGTTGAAAGGGGCCGGTGATCAGTAGGCCGGGGGCTCAGAGCACCCTTAGGTGGCGCCAGAGCTCCTCGTGACATTCCCTCACTGGACTGTGACAGAACATGATGGGCACCGAACAAACTGCCTTGGCTTTGTGCTTGACCTTCAACCCCCCGCTGACCTGGGAAAAGACCAACTGACAAGATGCCGCCGTTGGTCTTCGACACATACCGTGTGCCTGTATTCGTGACCCCTTTCAGCTTCCTTCAGCAAAAAGCAGCTGCACAGGGCAGTGAGTTTATTGTTCTGCCCCCTGCAAACCTGACCCGGCGGAGGCATCTAACTGCACTACACCTGCACATCACCTGCTCGTTGAGTCGTTTCTGTAGAACGTTCACGTGCAGTAGAAGTATCTATATAAATATGCGCTCAAATAAACACCCTGCCTCGCCCCCTACAGTGTTCCACCGCCCCCTACTGGCATGATTCGGAAACGCACAAGAGAAATTTAGAACAGAAGAAATTTGAACTTATCCGAAAAAAAAAACTGAAATGTATTATTGAAAATCGCATTATTGAAAATGACTAAGTCAGATGTTAGTAGATAACATTGTACTGCTTTATATGTTAGTTTCAGGTGTGCTGACCTCACTCAGGTGCTCTGGTCACGGGTTCCTACAACAGCTGCACCAACCCAGTGGGGTGAAACAAGGAGTCATATGACGTTTTCAGCTCACATGACTCCACCCCCCCCCACTGGTGAAACACCATGTTTGTCATTAAAAATCCTGTCATCCCTCCATTTACACATCTAGTCTGTTCACCTTTTCTCCGCTACACCTTTTTGGCCTGCCTGACACCGGTGTGTGTCGCTTGTGCAACTGAAAACAGTCACAGTTCAGTGTCATTCAGGTTGCTTGATGCTGTCAGCAGTACTAAGAGGAGCACAAGGTTGTCCACTTTCTCGAACCCGACGATCACTGTCTCGAGGAAGAAACTATTTAAGTGTCGTGAATAATTTGTTCTCAGTGAACGAAGCACCTGCCAGGCAGAAGTTTTTAGAAGAGATGAAGTCCATCCCTGATAGCAACAACAGAGCTTTTCTCCATGAGTGACAATGGACGAAAGCTGCAACTTTTTAAATAAATAACTTTATCCTTCGTGTAGAACCCTAGTGTTTGTTGTTTCTCTGCATTTCCAGTCAAGAGGGCCACAAAACAGCAGATGCTGGTGTCTGTGAACTGGTCTTTTACCTACACTGTGAACGCAAACAAGCCTCATTAACTTGTCCCATTTCCTCCTTTCACACCTGAGCAGTTAGGCTGTGCTGGGGGCTTTTGAGACTTCAGGGGATCGGTCATTCTTTCACCAGTAGATGGCAGCACACACTGCTTTATGACCCACATTATTGACATGGTACAGTTGAGGTTATAACAAAACCACAATAGTTACTCTGTTCTCCAGTGACTTGACTGGTCACTGTGTGCAGTTTTATTCTTTTCACCTGATTTCAGTGTTTGACAGCTTCTCCACATAGTGCAGTTCCAAGGAAACATTGACATGAAGTCCAAACAAACTCTGAGACAAAAACATTTAAAAGACACTGAATACACCTGGAACCACAGCAAAATTCTGTATTAAACTCGTGAGAAAATATCGAACAACTGAACTACTGACAGTAACGGGAGGAACAGAAACCACACAGTACAGCACAGCACAGCACAAAACAGAACAACAGATCAGATCAGAACAGAACAGCACAGAACAGATCAGAACAGCACAGATCGGTACAGAACAGCACAGATCAGATCAGATCAGAATAGAACAAAACAAAACAGATCAGAACAGAACAGATCAGTACAGAACAGAACAAAACAGAACAGATCAAAACAGGTCAGATCAGAACAAAACAGAACAGATCAAAACAGAACAGAATAGAACAGGTCAGAACAGCACAAAACAGAACAGAATAGAACAGGTCAGATCAGAACAAAACAGAACAGAATAGAACAGGTCAGAACAGCACAGAACAGATCAGATCAGAACAAAACAGAACAGAATAGAACAGGTCAGATCAGAACAAAACAGAACAGAATAGAACAGGTCAGAACAGCACAGATCAGATCAAAACAGAATAGAATAGAACAGATCAGATTAGAACAGATCAAAACAACACAGAACAGATCAGAACAGATCAGAGCAGAATAGAACAGATCAGATCAGAAAAGGAAAAAAAGAGAACAGAACAGAATAGAACAAATCAAATCAGAACAGTTCAGAATAGAACAGAACAGTATAGATCAGTAAAGATCAGAACAGCACAGAACAGATCAGATCAGAACAGATCAGAATAGAAAAGATCAGATCAGCACAGAACAGATCAGATCATAACACATCAGAAAAGTTCAGAACAGATCAGATCAGAACCAATTGGAACAGAACAGAACAGATCAAAACAGATTGGATCAGAACAGAACAGAATAAATCAGATCAGAATAGATCAGATCAGATCACAACAGCACAGAATAGAACAGAACAGCACAGTCTTGGTTTTTGCTGCTTTCTCTGCCTTAAGTGGAACTTGAGAGAAAAGTCATTGCTGTGATGCTGGAAACACCAACTGGGGGGTAGAAGTGTGTGGCTGCACTGTGTGGACACATGAAGCGGAAGGTTGTGCCCAGTGTGTTTTCACATGTCAATCAAACAGGCCCCTCCTCCCAGCTCCGCCAGAGGCCACACGTGTTTATCAGCGTCTCCGGCTGTTCCGGGTGTGTGGAAGCGCAACCCCCCAGCTTGACCCCTCCCCTCGCCCCCAACACGGCCGCAGCCGCTGGGAAGTGGGTCTGGCAGCTCCTGAAGAGTTACGGCCCCCGTGGCGCGCCTGGCAGGAGTGTGTGGTGAGAGACGGGAAGCAGAGGGAGACGAGACCGTTAGCGCGTCTCCAGCACACACACACACACACACACACACACACACACTCTCACACTCACACACACACACCACGCTACACACTGAAGATGGGTGAGCAGTGTAGAACACAAAGTGCAGAGCATGTCACAGTACAAAAACATGGCTTACAGCAGTAAAGCCAGCAACACACACACACACAAACACACACACTCACACACACACACACACACACACACTGAGTTTCAGGTTAGCGTTGCTCCCCCCCACATTACACGTCTCCTCTTCTTTCTCACTCACGTTTCTTACTGAGCCGATCAGAGTGAGTCCTGCTGTTGGGATCAGTACCCCAGTTCCAGGGTGAACAGTGGATGACCCCCCCCCCCCCAACGGCCAACGGACCATTTCCCAGATGCCCCAGATGATCCCAGATGGCAGCCGTTTGGCTCGTGGTAACAGTGGTTTTCGCAACCCAGATCCATTTCCCTGGAGCCAAGTGCCCAGCGCTCAAAATGTGTTTCCTCTGCTACGTTAACCTCTACCTCCAACTCCCCTTCCTCCCCAGAGGTGTCCTGGACCACCGCCGGTCCTGTGGTCATGGCCCTGTGGGCCACCTCTGTCCCTGCACTCCACTTTCACTGCCGAGCTCCAGTATGTGAGGAGGTGTACCCCCCACATTACCCCCCCAGACTGTTTCCTGGTGAGTCTTGGTGCTGAGCTCCTCGGTGGCTCTTCAGGCCCTGATTGTTCTTCTCTGGGGCTCCACACAGCAGAGAGGCTCACTGAGGAGCTTCTGGGCCTTCAAAATGATTAGAGAACATGGGTCTACATTCCTTTTAATGTGCCTGGTGAAGATGCTCTTACCAAGATCACAGGATGACAGTGAAAGGTGAGCGTTTCGTTTATCAACTTTCGTGTGTTTCTAGTTCCATCAGAGGGACTCGGGGTCAGTGTCAAGTCCCCCAGTAGACCTGGGGCTGCGTAACAGGTTGCAGTTAAATGTTGAACTGTGAGATGCTGAGATGATGAATTTGGAGATGCTGAAAGGTCAGCGCAGAGCTCTTGGGCTGATTCATTTCAATATGGAAATGTCGAACGCTTTATGTTGAGCTGAGGTGTTTTGATGTTGAAAAGTTGAAGCCTGCGATGCTGAATTGTGTCATACTGAAATGTTTAATGTTGTAATCTCACTATGTTGAGATGCTCCATACAGAATGTTGATATGCTGATGACTGTAATGTTCAGATGTTGATATGTTGTCCACATCTCCGGCTTGGGGGGTACAACCCCTTGTGGTTCTGCTTTGAAGGACTGACATCCTCAGGCTGAAGGTGGTCTTCCTGGAGGGCCGGTGCTCCAAGGTCTTGCCATGTCAGTGTTTGGGCATTTTCTCCTACAGGGGGTTGTGTGTATAAGGACTGTTTGTATCTCAGCATCGTTGCACATTTTTGCAGACAAGTGAAACTCCCCCTGCAATGATCTCCCAGCGCTTCTTCGAAATGGAGCACTTTCACATTACATGTGGTGAAGTGAATGAAAGGCAGGTTGTAGCATGACTTCCTGTGCTGACAGGAAATAGGGATTTGCTTGTTTTCTGCCTCCCTGCTGCTGGGTCGCCTCCATCCTGGGTCCCACTGCACAGCACCATGGAACCTCTCCATCTGCAGCCTGTCACTGGACCCAGTTACCTAAAACCTGTACTGCAGTTTTCGGCACCCCTCAAGGAGGCCTGTGTAGGAGAGCACTTTACCATACTAAACCCGTTCTGTGAGTTCTGTGAGATCAGAATGCAAAGCCACAGTTTCCATGTTTTGTCCATGTGAACAGAGCTGAAGGCGCCGAGAGCAAAGCCTCACATGCCCACACCTGAAAACACAACCTGGAGTTTGGGACTAGGGGAACCCCTGGAGGGCTGGCGCCGGGTTCCAGGGCAGCTGCACACAATTTTCGAGTGAGTTCGTACGACCGCGGGAGACACTGAGCCTTACGGGAGCGGCAGCTCTGCCGGGGGCCTCCTCTCTCATCGGGGTGGCTGAGAAACATCAGCGGTCCGCAAGCGGGGAGGCGGCAGCCTGGGGACCGTTCATTAAGTGTCCGTCAGAGCTGGGCCTGCAGAGCTGCCCTTTGTCAGCCCCGCTGTGACGTGGGATTCCGCCCCACGCTTCCCCTTAACTCGAGACGCCATGGCATCACCTATTGTGCTGCTGGTGGTCACAGTCTTTGGTTTAATTTCATTTAAATGGCCACCACAGCAGAAGATGATGCCAGGCAAGGCTCCTGATTTAAAAGAAGGCCGGAGTTGATGAGAAATGCGGAGGCAGTGACCTGTGGCGCCGCTGCCGCCGCCGCAGCCACCGGACGAGATTTCGGCTGATTTGAAGCACGGAGCACAAAGGCGGCTCGGTGCACTCCTCTCCCTCTCAAGGTGCTATCAAAATGCAAAGCAGCATGTTGTAGAACGTGGCGCCACCGGAAAGGCGCCGTGGGTGGAGTCTGCAGGGTGGTCGACCACGAGGTTCGGACACGTCCTCCGCAGCACCACATGTTGGCGGGTGTCTGGGGCCGGCGGCGCAAGTTCTGTATGTAGTTTCATTATCCAAATGAAGTATGAAGAATTCATACAGGAGATGCTGTACGAGGCCTGGGTGCGAGAAGTGGATGGACCCCCTGCAGGCTGTGTCTCTTCACAGCACAGTGAAGGGGAAATGAAGTAAACAAGCGAACGTGAATAGGACGTTCTTCTGGTTCGTAGCAAAACAGGTAGACATTTTCGAAATGAGCGGCATGTCATCCGGCCACCAGGCCAGTCAGCATTAGTCACCGGGGGGCCCAGTTGGGAACTTCAAATTGGTGTGAGGAATAAGTGCCGTTTCACGCTATCGCAAACCAAAAGATATCTTTATTTATTAATTTGTATTTTGCCAAAAAACGTGTTAATACTATACATATGAAGAAATCTTTCTTGCCCTCGTTGAGCGGAAGACAGGCGAGCCGGGAGGACTCGTGTGCACCTGCTCGTGTCCGAGTCCCTCGACGGGAGCATTAATAGCTCCCGTCACAGGAGTTAGTCACAGGATCATCCACTACTTGTTTATCTTCTACAATTTCTACATTCTTTTGGAAAAAGTTTCACATCTAGTTCTGGATCACCAGCAACATCAAACCCCGAGGGAGTTAGCTGAGCTGAGGGGGTCCCACTCTCCTCTTCTGTTTGGGTGCTCTTTCCCACCCCTGTCAATTATGAGGGTCCTCACAAGTGGCTTTTGCTCTGACAGACAAGAACGTTCAAAAAGAGGGAAATGCACTTAAAAATAAACATTCATTGTGACTTCTGTAGTTTCAGTGACATCCGTAACCATGGCTTCGAAGGGAAGCCTGAGCTTGCAGTGAACTGCAGCAGGGGGCCGAGGTGATGCCCGCCCCACCTTGGCAGGAGCTCCCTCAGTACTGTGGTCTCCGGGCTTGTGGGCCTCAGCAACCCCAGGGCTTGCAGAGTCCAGGATTCATTCTGCTCACCCCTCATTTTGTCTAATAAGCCCCTCATAGAGAGGGTAAATGTCAAGTACGCCTGCCTCCTCGCTGACACCTCCATTCCAGCACATCATTACCATAAGGAAATTGATGCTTTGGTGCACAAAGGGAAATTTAATTTACTCTGACATCCCACCATATAATGCCTCCCAAAAGAAAGTAGGATTCCGAGGCTCCGATATTAAATTTGACTATTTAACGTGATTACCAATCTTGAACGTCATTCAGTTATTTAAATGTTTAATCTAATTATGGCGACATGTTGTTTAAGCTACAGAGGCGGATCTGAAAGCTGCTTAAAGATGCATGAAATGGGACAGCCGCCCCCTTTTGTTCCGCAGTCCATACAGTTTGCTGGAAGCCGATATGAGACAATTTAGCTAATACTTTTTAATTACAGCGGCAGGCGGCCGATGCTCTAAAACGCTGCCTGTCTACACCGCACGTTCTCACCGGGATGCTGGTCTGAGCCTGTCGATTGCACACTCCTCGACTTAGACTCAGAGGCCCTTCACAAGGTTACAGATAAAACCAGCGGCAAACTATCGCACACAACTCACAACATTAAATGTTCGAGTAAAATTTCAGCCACAACAGGAACAAAACCAAGCAGACAAGCAAATAGCTTAATAAGTATAGGATGCAACAGAGTCATTAAAGAGACACTTGGTGATGATGAGGTGACAAAGTGGCTCATCAGCAGCACAGGAGTGGAAAAGCAGAACTCCTGACTGAGGTGAACCTGGAGAATGTAAACCTTCGGGGGCCACAGTGACTGAGCACATAAACCGGCGAGACGGAGGAGAGCTCCCCCCCCCCACCCCCCACCCCCTGAGGACCACTGTACTTACATTTAGTTTGTGTATCCAAGTGCAAGTCCCACCTTCTCTGGAGATCCGTCGAGCTGTCTGTGTAGCTCCCAGAAGGCAACCTGAGACGTGGAGACTGCTGGCCTCCCAGGTAGAGGATGTCTCCAGTGCCACCACCACGGAAAGCTGAGAGACGTGTGAACTTCAAGGAGCATTCAGCATCTTTTCGGGACACACACCTTATCCTACACACTGGACATTTGTCACACCAGGAAGGGAGAGCGGACAGCAGCCCCTCATGGATTTCAAATCGCAATGGCTGAGCTCTCGTTGGAGAGGCCCTTGGTGCTGATCCACGGACAGCCCAGAGAGAGAGAAGACTCAGACTGCAGACCCATCGCATTTGTCTAACTGCGTCTGGACTGTCCTTTAACCCCCATCACTGCAGGTCAACTGCTGCTCGCCCACTCGCAGTAGCTAGACCACTAGCCAACTACTCACTGCTGTGTTTTACCACTGTGTCGCAAAGTTGGACCAGCATCTAACCAGTCACTGCAGTCGGACTCAAACGTCCAGAATCCTGCCAGTGCGAGGCACCGAGGTCACCGTCCCAAAACAAGCCCATCGACCGTGAGGTGGCAACTGGAGGACCTGCGTGGCTCCTCTGTTGCTAAATGGGCTGTGATTTCATACTTCACCATGCAGAATATTGCCTTGGACAGCCACATTATTGCACGAGCAAAGATGGAGTAAATATTTAGTGTTTAATCAGAAGGAAAGAGCTTTAATGGCACCATTAGCATAAGAATTAGAGGCAGAGCGGTTCTCCTCGCGCTCTGCGAGGCAGCAGCACCTTCTAATGGTGCTTTGCATTCTCAGGATAAATGAGTGGTAATTACAGAGTAAAAGTGCGATAATCTCAAATCTCTCAGTCAAAATCATGACGATCAGAGCAGAAACTACCTGATCCCGATGTGGTTGGAGCAGGTAGGTCAGGTGCACCTAGATGTTTCTGGCTGCAGTGAACAGAAGAGCAACACAGTTCGGTGTTTAAAAACACATGTAACTGCAGCATCTGCCACTCCCACCGTTCCATTTCATGGAAAGTTGCATGTTTGAGAGGGGAAAATCCCTGCAGTTTATCACAGAAAGTAGCTTTGGCGAAAAAGCTAATGAATAGATGAACTGAAGTGGAGAAAAGAAGGTTGGCACTCTAGTCAAACATGAGGAGACATGAATGTTGGGCTTACTTGTTTGAGGAAGATGCGCGAAAAAAGTTTCACATACTGCTAACTGACAGGATTAAAGGAATGGAGATGAAATCAGTTTTAACCACCGTACTGATATTACATAGAGGCTGTTTATTGCCCTGCTTGTGTGTGTGTGTGTGTGTGTGTGTGTGTGTGTGTGTGTGTCTGTCTTTGAAATTATGTTCCTGCTTGCTGACTGGAAGTGAGTCAAGCAATGCAGGGCTGTTGCTCCTCTTCTTTTCTGGGTTACCCTAACACTGGCAACAGTGGGTACACAATAACTCAGTGTATGACAAACGGCCTGTCTGACTAAAACAGAGAACTCATCTCATATCGCATGGTGTGTTTTCTCCCGCAAAGTGGGTTGATGAATCAACCCCATCCAGCACTTATGAAAAGTGGAAAATGAGTAAGACGGCAGTGTGTGTTGGTATCCCGCATGGGGGTGGGGCAGGGCGGCTGCTAGATTAGCACTGCGTCGCCGGGATACGCCGGTATCTCCAGTGCAGGGAAGAGGGCTGCACTCTGCTCGTGCCGATTGGAGACGCCTTCTGCTGACTCACTCGTACGTTCCCCAGAATTCCCTGGGAGCAGGGCCAGAAAAGCAGGCCCCCCGCTGGGCCCCACACCGTCGGCCGGTACGGGACACGGGTAGGTTCGGGATGCGGCAGGGCGTCCCAGAGCTGTCCTGCGGGGACACAGATAAGGGGCAAGTTCTTCAGCATGATTCAGCAGCACAGACCCCCTGGGAGCGGCTGTGCCGAGACAGGGAACTCTGGGAAGATGGGCTGCACAGAACCAGAGAGGAGGCAGCGTAGCGGAAAGTTCATTTACAGGAATAATGAGAGAACACGGCAAGAAATGAAGCCACTCTTTAGGAGGAGACGATGAAGAACTCATTATTTATTGACTCTTTCTATAAATATTAATCTGCAAATTATATGTCTTTCAGTGAAAAGTGTATCAGTACGTTCTTGCTTGTTTAAATACACCGGTATGAGGACTGTTGCAACCCTGTGTGTGTGTGTGTGTGTGTGTGTGTGTGTGTGTGTGTGTAACAAAGCACTCAGGCATGAGGAAGAGCTCAACCCAGAACAGCCAAACAACCAAACAGAAGAATAAAATATCCAAATGTGTAAAAACATGCCATTGGCCACCTGTCCATACAGCACATGAAACTGCTCTCTGCTGATACTGTTTTATCAATTCAGGCTGCGATGAGTCAGAGATGTTTTACACGAGGGGCTTGTTTACAGGGAGGCGTGTGCCCTTGTACAGCCGGCAGGAAGGAGCGAGGAGTTGCAGCAGCAGACAGTCCCCACCTGCATCTCCAGCTGCATGTCCACCTGTGTGTCCAACTGTCTCTCCACCTGTGATTCCACCTGCTTGTCCAGTTGTCTCTGAGATGCTCCACATGCCAGTCCACCGCGTCCCAGTGCCACTGTCCACTCCCAAAAGGCCTCGACCCTTGCTGAAAATTAAGAGAACCACAAACAGTACTTTTCTTTCACGTTTTTTTGTTATGCTGTTCAGCAGATGACAGTAGAGGCCCAGGGGGCTCTGCTCCTGCTCTCTGCAACACCAGGATGCAGTGCCAGCCAGAGTGCAGAACCACAGCGCAGTGCGTCAGGTCCTATTAATGTTGCCCGGACATGTGCAGTTAACATGTCACATGATGCGCCACAGAACGGCTGCACTCCTGGCAGTTGGTCTCACAGTGAGACCGGAAGCTGAGCACCAGGAGCGGCCTCAACCCACACTACCCCCCCACAGTCATTACACAAGTATGAGCCACTAGTCACATCGCACCCTCGCACCACGCAGCCTCTACTGGCTCCCTGGACATGCTGACTTGGCGCTTTTAGGAACTGTGTGAAACATTTTTTAATTTTACCCTCTTCGTTCACATGCCACATGTGTCCATGCTGAAGGAGACAGTTTACTGGCTGTGGTGTATGTTAACGTTTACACTTAAACATTTCACTGATGCCTTTCTCCTAAGTAACGTACAACTAAGAGTAAACAGTAGTGCATCAACAGCAGATGAAGAGAGAACCAGGAGAACGAGAGCACAGCTTGTGTGTCTGATACCACCATTTTGCTGGTTCACATCTCTCAAGCAGATGCCTATGGAAGTGACATTGAAACAGCTCCTGCTGGGGTGGGATCAAATCCAACAGACCCTTTCATGGTCCTGCTGGTCATAGCAAGTGTCGAACTTGATCAGGCGGCTAGAGGCGGGTTAAGCACAACTCAAGTTGCAGCATCTCGGATCAGCAGGAAAGCTGAAGATCAGACAGACAGAAGGGAGTTGCAACAGACCAGCTGGGACATCACCGTGGCCTACACCAGGAACGCCATAGTGAGAAGTGTGGTGTCACTGCAAGGTTGGCCTACAGAAGATGCAGGGAATTGAGGTTTAACAGGCAACGTGGCTTTCAGCTGCCTATAGAATATTAAGCAGCTCTTATCGTCTTGAGAATTTGTTTATGTCTGCATGGAAGCTGTTGACCACTGTTCGTGTGCCACTGATTCGTGTTCCTGCCAATCTTCTTTTTTCATCTGGATCGCGCGAGGGCTTGCTGTGAGCTAAAGCCTAACTCTTTTAAAAGAAACTGCTGCATATTTTGAGACCTAGACTTACAGGAACTCAATAGGCCCGAGCTGGAATAAAAAGGACCTGTACTGGACCTCAAAAAGAAATGAACAGAACCTCAACAGGAAGAGTCAAAAGAGGAAGCCAGCAGAGTAACACCAGTGAAATTAATTTTGGAATGTGATGAACCTTCTGAAATAGGTTTGGTCCTGCTGTGGCTGCAGTGTAAATAGCAGTTTTCAAAAACACCTTCTTCAGCTTGAGCTGTGAGGCTCTGAGACCGGATGGTGCTGCTCCGCCGTGTCCACAGCTTCTGTGAAGCCACCATGTATAAATGTGACCAATATGAGAAAGAAAGCAGGCATTTGCATACAGGCTTCCTCCCTCTGCAGGGTCTCGCTTCTTGCTCTCACCTTTCTCACAAACTATACACGGTGAAGACGGGGTCTCAACTCTGACAACAACGCACCGGATCATTGTTTCGCAACTCAAGACCTCTGGAACGGGGGTTGTGGTGAAGGTCACCACATATTCGCAGTGCAGGAAGACAGTCGGTGGTACAACCCCAACAGTGGCATCTGCAGGAGTCAATAAACCTCCCTTCACACCTCCAGTGTCTACAAGCCCTGGTGAAGAGGGTATAGGACTGTACTCTCCTGTCATTGTTTCGTTACTCTTCTTACCTTACATACAGCAAAGCCATTTTCACTCTATCTGTTCAAGGTACGTACCTTGCTTAAGGCAACTTGGAGCAAGGATTTGAACCCCAGACCTCTCATAGGACAATTCAACCAGCAGATAAACAGGAAAATGCACCGGATGACTGGCTTCAGCGGAAATTTCAGAGAGCAGGAAGAAAATCAGTGCAGCATCACAGACCTTCCAACACAGAATTCTATAAGCAAAGTGTATGACCAGGAAGTGGGAAGAAGGCAGGAGTGGAAACAACACGGTTAGGCTGACACAAATCATGTAGCAGAAGAGGTGTGTAAAGTGTTACTTTTACTCCACAGCATACAGACTGTCCCTGACTTGTGACATACTTGACATCCGTTGAACTTACGACAGTCAATAATAAACATATAATAGTAATAATTTTAAAAAATTTTGTATGATTTCCAGAAATGGAAGCAAATGAGAGTCTGATGACTAATTAAATCATGTGGTAATATACAATATAAAGCACACATATGAGGTCCGCGCGTCGTGGCATCTGCTAACGGCAGGACGAAAAGTATACATCCCAACAGGACCGAGTGCTTGTAGCTCTTACTGTAGGTATTTTTTAAATGTTATCAAAATGCATTAAACCTTTACATTGTACCTGCACAACACGCATGGGACATCACAGCGTAATGATCGCATGAGGTGAACACCGTACGAGACTGTGTGCAACAACACAACAGCAGCGCCCCACCCCTTCAGCCACCTGTCCTTTCGTCTCCACCCTGGCGATTAGCATGAGGTGCTGCTGCGATGGGCTGGACAGATTTACCTAGCGCATCTCTTGGAGACAGGACAATTCCCTCTCCCCTATGGGCAGCTCCTGCCATACAATGTCACCAAGAAGGCGAGTGACCCCTGGGAATTGACCCCTGGATGCTGGCCGATCTCAAAGGATCCTGTGGAAGTGAGAGAAGAGGGAGGTGTTAAAATGCCATGTACCAAAACCCAAGAAGTCTCTTCTCGTCAACACCCCCCCAAGCCAGCTCGATAATACAGGTGACCCCTCTGGTGCTTAGAGTTTAGCAAGGTTTGGACAGCACAGGTTGGAGACCCAACTGTTGGGTAATCTGTAAATATTCCAGGTTTTTGCGGTCAGTGATCCCTACAGATGGGTGAGTGGTGCCTTCCAGCCAGGGCATCCATTCTTCCACTGCCAGCTTAATAGCTGGCAAGTCCCACTTCTGTTACCTGACAACTTTTACTGCTGTGTATACATGTAGGAATTTAGAAGTAGCTCCTCACAGACAAGGGGACGGTCTTTGTGTGACAAACAATCCAAGATGCATCTAAGCTGCTTGAAGGACCTCTGCACCTCTCTTTACCACAGACGGACAGAACTGTATAACAAATGCTCCAATGAAACAAAAGGGTACGAACTGGGATCAGTTGCTACCCTTCTGCAGGTCTGCCATGCATGAGGCATCCCAGGCCTCCACAGGTTCTCCCCAGTTTAACTTCTGCATCTCCATTATCTACAAACACTCATGGAACTTATTAAGAAAGTCTAGGTCTCCTGACCCCCTCCTTGTTAGAGTGTCAACGAACACACCGAAGGGGTCAGACTATAGCCAAACAAATGGGCCTGGGTGTTGGGACACATGCAGCAAGTGTAGAAGGTGCAGCAAGAATATTACAACCACACCACACAACCCAGAGAAGTCACGCTGGGTGGGCAAGGCTAGTCATAGTCCCACCAGCAGAAAATACGTTTTTGGCCAACTGACAGGGACTTTATACAATAACAAAGTAGAACCCCTGACCTATAAGGTGAGTCAACAAAGCTGCCATAACCCAGAACAACTTAGGTTTAAACAAAAGTGGATTGAACAAGCATTTCAAGATGTCATGTAGCAAGCCGCCTCACAACTAACCCCCACCAGCAACTGGCAGGTAGGTTCAGTGTTTCATATTCATCAGTGGCAGGAACTACTAAAAATTCTGACTGATTTTAAGAATATTTCCTCCTTTTTTTATCCCAGATGCCTTGTTCTACTACAAGGTTTTGCCATTTGGAGTCCATGGAGCACCAATCACGTTTTGACACCTGAGGGATACAGTGGCCATATCAGGACTCTTCCTAAGTCATAAACTCCTCCTGAGAGAACAAAAGTACCCCTCCATCAAAAACGAAAACCTTGCAGTCAAGTGGGCCCCTTATGACTTTCGCTATGGTCTCCTTAGGAGGTCCTTCACCTTCTTCACTTGCCACACACCCTAACAATGGATAGCAAAACACCATGATTCCACACCTCACTTGGTGGCTCTCTGCAGCCCTTTTTGCTACAGTCTCATCCAGCCAGATATCTACAAAGCAAGAGGGGTGTTATCATGGCAGATGATGGTATGCTGCTGAGGGGGGTGGTGTCTGTCAGCAGTAGCCCCACCTCTGGGTTCTGGAGTGGGAGGGACAATTGATGTTGCTGTGTAGACTTCTGGTTCAATGCAGGACCTATCAGCACCTGGGACAGCTCCCTGATGGGGCACGGTCCAGATCCGAGATGCGTTCGGCACCAGATAAAGAAGTGCAGATAAAGGGCCGACAGCAAGCAGCGTGGTGTTGGGGTTCAAGACAGGCGCCACAATGGACACAGTTTGGTGGTCCTGGCTGTCTAGGGAACAGACCCCGCTCCAGGACGGATCGGCTTTGTCTGGTTCGATGCGCTCAGGGGGTGGAGGGGTTCAGGTTTGGATCGTTTGCTGCAACAACGGCAACTCGGTCAAAGAAACAGAGAGCAGAACAGCAATGCAGAAATAACAGACATGGATTGCCATAGATGTCGAAGTGATCAAGTACCACTTTTATAGAAACTTCTTATAGGAGCCTCTTATACTGGCCAAATTTTAGCAGAAGAGAATTAACCGCAGACAGGAAAGAGTGAATATCGGTCTGCAGAAGAAGTTCAAAACTTGTTAAAAAAGACTCATGTGGGTCCTATAAAACACAGCTTAGGTTTTGTTTTGGGATTTTGTCTGTTTTCGCTGATTATTTTTCCTGAGGAACTTCATTTTCTTCTTTTTTGCACTTTGTAAATATTCTCCTTCCCCTTACTGGGTTCCTTCTGTCCTACAACTCACAAAAGCCTTTAGTGCTTTGGCAGACCAAGGAGGTCCTCCAGTGTTTCCTCGAAAACAAGCTCTAAGGGGCCGGCTCCCTGCTAGGGGGCAAATGGGGATCAATGATACGAGCCCGTTCATGATGGGGAATCAGTGCAGCTGCCTTTCCATCACTAAAAACCCCCCCAAGTCCTGGCTCCAGGGCAGAACAGCCTGTGGCTGCTGCAAGGCTCTCGGCTGAGGTCGCGTGTCCTGGAACCAACAAACCCTGGACCTTGATGAGCCGCCGGCCGGAGGGATCCCCACCTCGCTGGGTTGTAAGGCCACAGCTCCCTTGGGGCGGCAGCACCACGACTTCAGCAAATAGCAAAGGACCAGGATTTAAACCAGGGGAAACGTCACAAAATGAGGAACTCATAGAGATCGTCATTATGGTGCATTTCACACTTGTACTGTTGGCTAAAAACAGCCAAAATACATGGAATCTTATTCAGAGCACATGTTCCTACATAATAATGGTTATTATTATTATTATTATTATTATTATTGTATTGTTCAGTTGTAAAGTAATAATACAGACACTGATAAGTGGACAAGTGAAGCTAAAAAAAAATAAAAAAGGAAATATTAAAGAAAAGTGAATTTCTTCTGGAAAAAGTAAAGGTGACAAAAGGTCCGTCATCCCTTCAGCATCATTTCAGCATCACTTTGTTGGGGACTCAGTCATGTAGAGTAACAATATGGGGTCATATGAGGTCAGCACCACCCTGGTCTCTGTACTGTCATTATCATAATTTATGTCATATTAGACTTCCAGCAGAAATCTATATGGCAGCCTGGACAGAGGGGACAGTGGGTGTGCATATAGGTCCCTGCTGTGAACATTTCCTACATCATCATAATCATTCATAATCATAACACCTGGAAGCAAAAGACCAAACTTAGAAACTGGGGGTTCTAGAAGGTGCACGCGCACACACACACACACACACACACACACACACACACACACAGCACAAAACCCACATAAAAATCAGAAATCAGGCACTTAAATCACAGGATCGGTGAGATGTGTGAAGTGTTCAGTCCGTGTCAGATTCCTTATGTGTGTGTGAGTGTGTGTACAGTAAAGTGTGTGCTACTGAGTGTGGATCCAACTTCCAGACCACGGAGGCTCAAGTAGGACTCGAACATTTGACCTGCAGGGGTCAAGGGTTCGGGGTCCCTTGTCACTGTCCAGCAGCGCGGACCCATCGCCAAAAAAATAAATGTGTGTGTGTGTGTGTGTGTGTGTGTGTGTGTGTGTGTGTGTGTGTGTGTGTGAATGGATGAGTGTCGGGCGGCTCCGGTGTCTCCCACCTCCCTCGACCCCCCCCCCCCCGCCCCCACGCACGGCTGCCCCGGTGACGGTCGCTTGGTCCGCCGGGCGTCCTTCCTCCGTCTGGCACGAGACGAGTCCCGCAGCGTGCGCGCCCGGCCCGCGGAATAAAAGGGGCGCGCGGGCGGGCGGAGCGGGTTGCGGGAGCAGGTGCGGGAGCGGGAGCGGGAGGCGCGCGCTCGCGCACACAGTCGGACATGCTGGGCTGGAAGGAGGAAGTGGAGTGGAGGGGGGAGGGACCCGGAGTCGGAGCCGTAGCCGGGCGGCAGCTCAGTAACGCGGCGCATGGAGCGGCGGACGGCTGGAGGAGCCTCGTGCTGCGCAGCGCCCACGGACTAGCAGGTACACACACGCACACACACTTTCGCGCACACACCTGTAGCCCGGGTGCCCGGTGCGGCGACACACAGGAGGGGGCGTGCAGCCCAGCCGCGGAGCCGGCTGCCGGGGTCCGAGGTCTCGCGGACGGGTGCCCAAGTCCCGAGCAGCGCCACGTGTGAAAGGTATAAAGAAGAGTGACAGTGACAGCGAGTTCAGCGTGTAAGTGACACATTATGGCGGCGGCGGCGGAAAAGTAACACAGCAGTTCCAGAGGAGTCTTTTACTCTGTGTTTTGCTGTGTTACTTAGTGTCACTTGTTCTTTCTTTGTCTCACTTAGGGTCAGATATTGTCAGTGTTACTTTTCGGGGCGGCGTGCTACACACACAGAGACACACAGAGACACGCCGCACTCAGCGCACACGGCTGGTGGGGGAATGTGGACCCGAAATTCCGCTAAAACACACACACACACACACAGGTGTATCGCACAGCCGCACAGGTCTCTGCTGATAAACTGTGGAAATTAATAAACTGCAGTTATAACCCCCCCCCCCGCACCTGTTGAACCCGGAGCAGCGCGGCCTGTGGGGGACCGTTAGACAGGAGAGAAGGAGGTAAAAAGGAAGTAAAAAGCAGAGAAAAGAGACGGAAAGAGAGTGTTTTACAGCGAAAAGAGTGTCAATAGAGGTGAATTTTCGTTATTAAATATTTTACAGATTCGTTTCCAACAGAAACTGAAATCAACGCCGCGATGTTGTGACCAGATTCTGGTTAAACGAATTTAAACATATTTACTCATCAGTCACAAAAATAACTTTCGTAATAATAATAATAATAATAATAATAATAATAATAGGAACGGATATGTGACGACTTTACATAATTAAGTCAATCGAAAAGTGGGACTATTTTAATTCTATACAAAACAACAATCGAAACGAACTGGGTTTATTAACATACATCGTATGTATCTAATGTAAACTGAACCGTCCGCTATCCATCGAATTTATTCTTTACAGATTTTTAAAAAGACAGGAAAAGTGTGAGAACAATAAATAATGAGGAAATACAAACACACACGGCCCTCTACGTATAAAGTGAACAGAGTTCTCGCCACTTAATTCATTTTAACGGTTTTATCCACTTGTTTCTCCGTTTCCTCCTCTGCCACATATTAAAAATAACCAAAAGAACGTTTATATAATCTAAACATATTGCATTTAAAAAGATTTCTGTCTTAATTGCAGTGTTGCGGTTTACTTCTCCAGAGAGAAACTCCACACTCGACGATCCATCTTTTCCACTTAAACGTATTTAACAATATGCAATTTTTTAAAGAAAAATTAAACTTTGTGTAAGAGGCGGTGAAATGAGAATAAAGTCTGAGAAACGCGAAATCGGGCGGATCATAAACCGCCGCATTTTCTGCCTCGAGTGGATCAGGAAACTTCCTCACGTTTTTATGTCGGGTTTCCTCCTCATTCGCACTTGATCTTCATATTCAGCTCATCGTTTCACTTTAGTCAAACATCATCGATCTCTTTTAACTGTTCGTTTCACGAACTTCCTTCAAACTAATGTGTAATTTCAGACCCACCAGCCCCGTTTTTTACAAACGAAATGACCTGTTAACAAACGAACTACGTTCCTCTTTAGAAACAAGTCAGGAATGACGCACTTTGTGGCTTTAAACAGACATAAAGTGTTTGAAAAAGGAGGTTTACAAGCTGCTTTGAGAAGCTGAAATGCGGTTCCTCGTGGATCAGTTAGAGTGAAAAATTCACTTTGTCCGTTTCGGGGATTTCAAGGATAGTTTAGTGATAAAGATCGCGAGATGCTGTGTGACTATCGGCACAAAACACACGCCGATACCGACACACACGAACACAAAGAGGTCACCTCTCCGCATAAGAGGATGATTTATAGTTACATTATTCCTACATTTTCTTGCAGTTTTTTTGACATTATCGTGTGTGTCACAGCGAGACGCGCCGGGCTCTGCGGCGTGTGGGGGGGGGGGGGGGGGTGGGGGGGGGGGGTGGGGTGGGGGGGGGGATGCTCAGATAACCACATAGGCTGCAAGNGGGGGGGGGGGGGGGGGGGGGGGGGGGGGGGGGGGGCTGAGCGCTAAGGTGCAGTTTCTGAACTGTTTCCACAGCACACACTGGTGTACTGGGCTGTGACACATGCAAATGTGGACAGTGTAGGAAACCCCCCCACCCCCAGTCAGCCATTCCTTCACACACGTGTGGAGAGAAACCTGCAGAAACACCCCCCCCCCTCCCCCGCGTGAGCTCCTTTTTCCACCTGCAAATATCCACAACCCTAAATTCGCTGCAACCCTACACACACGGCACACTTTTTGTTTCCAGGGAAGCACCGTGTGTGTGGGTGTGCGTGCGTGTGTGTGTTGGTGGTGTGTCGCCGGTCCCCCAGGTCCCTCGGCGCATTTTGTGACTGCGCTGCATTTTGTCTGTTTAACGGCCTCACTGCCACCAGCTCCCACCCCTCCTGACCCTGTTTTGTTCACACTCGGCTCAGCACACACACCCTCCCGCCCCCCACCCTGCGAGAGGTGGGACTGGAAGGCGCAGCAGCGAACCCACAGCCCTCTTCCTGCCTCGCCACGCAGCACAGTGCAGCTCAGAGCCCTTCCTGCCTGCCTGGAATTCCCCGATGCCCCGGCAGGGCTGCGCCACCCGGGCTAGGATCGCAGCGTGGAGGGCAGCAGTGGCTCCTCGGTGGGCTCAACTTCTCCTTACTGACCCCCAGCAGAGGACCTGAGCTCGTCCCCCCATGCACCTGCAACTCACCTGCCCTCTGTAGCTTTTATATAGCAAGGGTTGTGATCTGGGTCCTCCTTCTGGGGATAGGGTTAGGGTCTGACCAGTGGGGGGAACTTGGGTCAGACTGGATGGGGAGTGTCAGACCAGTAAGGGCTGGGGGGGTCAGGGTCTGATCCTGAGTCTGACCTGGGGAGGGGGGGGGGGCCATCAGGATCCAAAAGACCAATTAAGAGTCAGGGTCAGACCAGTGGGGTCAAGGTCAGACCCGTGATGTTCAGCTACGGTTGAGCTGCAGAGCAAAGCAGCTATGACGACCCAGAGTCCCTCAGAGATCTTTACATTCAGACTGCGGCCCACTTCCCAGCATCCCTCAGTAGCCTGTAGAAGCCATGTCCCAGCATGCACTGCATGTTTATTCACTTATCTGACACTTTTATCCAAAGCAACATAGCATGTTATGCTTTTATAGTAATTTACACAAATTTTACAAATTTATACAGCAGAAAAATTGTCACTGTGTCAGTTCAAAGCATGCACCTCTATGAAGGGTTCTATAGCAGGAGGTGGGACTCGAACCCACAGCCTAACCACCTGCTGCTACCTCAGAGAGCCAGAGACCACCTTTCTTGGGGGGGGTGCGAGTGACAACTGTGGCCCGAATCCTGGGATTCCCCTCCTCACTGCACCAGATGTGCAGTTACCCAAGGACTCGCACTGCCTGCACACAGCTTCTGGCTCCACGCGCGAGCGCTACTGCCCCAGGGCCCACCTCTCGGTACCCCCCACCCCGGCAGGTTCCCAGGGCCGACCTCAGCGGAGCGACCGCTTGCTTCCCACTGTTTGTTCCAGATCCGTGGAGCCATCTGTCAGTGAAACAGGAAGGCCTGGGTTCCCCTCCTCCCCTGGGCTCGGCACGCTATTTCGGGGAGCTTCACTTCTCCCTGTGTGGCGCCACGCGGCGCAGCCTGTACCATGGTACTCAACTTGGAGCCCCGGCACGGCCCATCTGCCGCACACCCCGCTGCATTATTAATGCGCCCCGCCATGCTGGTAGCTGCTCACATATGCAGGGCTGCCTGCTTGGTCCAGGGCAGCGGCCTGCGCAAAATTGGCTCCCTCTTCTCACACCAACCTCTCCCTGCCCCCCCGCCCCCCCACCCCGTCACTCTTCCTCTCTGCCTTTGTCTCCCACCGTGTCAGTAGCCGGAGTGTGGCGCACCCAGGCGTGCTCAGTGAATTAGTGGCGACAAGCGCGGGAGCAGCCGGCCGGGGGGCGATGCCAGCCACCGTGCCCCTGGGGCCACTTAATTTTCCGCTTAATTTTGTGGCAGTCAGTTTGTGTCTTTGGATGATTATGCACTGGGAAATTAACAATAAATAACAAATGTGGTCCATGGGCGGCAGCCCTGCCCCCACAGAGCCCACCTTGTGGAGACCCCCTCCTTGTCAGGCTTGTAATGGAAACGTCTGTAAGTCCAGCACTTCACGGTCTCTGTGGCGGAGACGGCAAATTTGATGGCAAATTAGGGCTCTCTTTAATCACCTGCCCCCCTGGGGCGGGGGGGGGGGGTCACACACGGCACCCTGCCTTGATTACATGTGAACTCATGTGTGCGCTGTCCCTTGCAGAGTACCTTCACCGGATGGAGACACAGGAGAGCCAGGAACTGTCCCAGATGTCAGGTGAGGTTCTCCCCCACATCCACACACACGCGTGCACAGGGAGAGCCTGGCAACAGGACCCCAGTGTGTGTTTGTGGGGGTGTCACTGGGTGGTGTGGCACAGCGTTAAGACAGCTCTGGTGACAATGGGCCATCAGGGGCCACAGGGGCCCGGAGTGGCTGTGATTCCCACTGCTGGCACTGGGAGAAACCCTGTTAGCGCCTCTTAGCGCCTTAAAAACACAAGCACTAGAGTAGGAGGCAGGAGGCAGAAGCAACTGCAGGTCGAGTGGAAAGTGCTCCCTGGTCACAGATGGGCCACCCAGACCACAGCGCTCTGAAGCTGCCCTCCTTTGGCGGGGGGCAAAATTAAAATATGTTAATGGGTCAGACGCACAGCTACTAGCTGCTAAATCTAAACTAAATAACGGCATTTGAGGTCAGCGGAAAGCACTTGAAGTGCAGTTTGCTGTTCGCCCATCCACTAGCGCTGCTTTGCCCGAAAAAGAAGAAGGAATATTGCTTCACTTCTCCCTGTGGCCCTTGGCCATCTCTGGTGATGCAAGAGGCCTCACCGTGCTCCCCTCTTTAGGCAGGGACAGTCCGCCCACGAATGAGGCGCTTGAGGAGGCCGACGAGCCCATGCCCGTCCCCGAGGACCTGTCAGCGAGCTCGGGGCAGCAGCAGCAGCAGCAGCAGCAGCAGCAGCAGGCCATCAAGGAGGAGAAGGCGCTTGGTGAGTGCAGCCCGGGTCCCCGCCACACATGTATGTGTCCCGCCCTGGCACGTTCACGTGTTCCATGCGTCATCAGTCGGCTTCCACCCATTGGGACCGTGTGCTTCGCTTGTGCCGCGCGCTGCAGTGGGACGCGTTGGGCCGGACGGCGCTCAGGGCGAATGCACAAACAGGGTGAAACGAGTACCGACAGCGGCCCCCTTCTGGGCCTCTGTCCTCCAGAGTTGCCAGCGATCGCTGTCAGTCGATCCCTGTGGGGGAGCTTTGATGTGAGGACGCTCTCGATTTTTTCCTGGTTTGGCCCACAGAGTCACGGTTCGTCATAACATTAAATGTAAGCAGGTGTCAGTGGCCTACGAACGCGTGGCTGTGATGCCGGTCGTCCACAGTTGACACTCAGCTGCATAGGACTCGTCCGTGTCACTGTGATTTGCTACAGCTCAGTGACGTGACGTTCCGAGGCCTGGAGTTTTCAACACTACTCCACTGTTTTTTGCCATAAATGAAACAACTCTGGTTCTGTTTGTCTAAAAATTCAAGTAAGAGTTATGGCAGAGGGTGGGCGCTGGTGCAGATCGCAGGGCAGTGGAGGGCACAGTGGTTTGAGTCGAGCCAGGTCCAAATCCCACCTCCTGCTGTCCTGCTCTGGTCAAGGTACCAAACCTGAATTGGTACAGTACAAACTGCCAAACCGTATAAATGGCTAAATCTTCTCCTTTAAGTAAGTGAACAAACCTGCCATTGTAAGACATCTGAGAGAAATGAGTTAGAGACATAAGTATTATAAATGTTATCTCACATTTTGTATGTAAGTGTTACTTATTTAAACTCCGTGTCAACGGCATCCTGCAGCACTTCGGCCCTGTTCTCACCTATCCAGTTAAACAAACTTCAGTTGTATTTTCTGACATTTATGAGCACTTGAACTGTGATTTCATCACCAAGACCGCTGTGCTATTACAGAAATATTTAATTTAGAAAATATGACTCTATAATATAATACACTACTGAATGTCTCATCTCATTGGCATGTAGTAAATTACATATGGAGGAAACTCTCAGTATAAATAGATATAAATCCTGTAAGCGCCCAAAGTGCTGCTTTCACGGTGTTTGCAAAATGGGGCGTTTAAAAACAAGTGACTGCAGATCATGTTTGCCTCCCATGTTGCAATGGACTCTTTGATCGCATTTCCTGCCACAAAAGTAGAACAAGCAGAAAGAAGAAGAGAGATGGACTGATATGAGCTGAGAAGAAAAGTCCTGGATTTGGAGAGGCGCCATCTGTGGCCTCTCGATGTGTCCTGAGTCCTCAGGTCCTCCACACACTATTGCCAACAGAAGTGCGGCTACGCGGCCTGCATCAGTTCCTTGTGAGGCCCTTTGGTTTGGGTCAGCACCCTGTGGGGCCCTACAGCTCCACATTAGGATCACGGTCAGGGTACGTACAGATGCAGACACACACACATGCACGCGCACGCACACACACACACACACACATACACACACACACACACACACACACACACACACACACACACACACACACAACTCGAGGCCTGCTTGTGGCATTTAGCCCAGCTGCTGACACATACACTGACAAGAGGGCCACACAGACCAGGGTGACACGAACCTCCTGAGACAAAACTTATCTTTTTAAAGGCAAACAGAGCCTAAACTTGTATGCAGCTGCCGATAAGCACAATGCCGGCAGCTTGTTTTATTCACAGAACAACACCTTTAACACAAGTAGCAAGATGGAGATGTCGGTTCTCCAAGGTAAAAGAAAAAGAGCACAAAGCCTGGGCCGCACTGTGATTGGGACTTTTGTTTCTGTCTGTTCCGATTTCCATTAATATTATTTTTTGCGTTAAATTAGCAAACAGCTATACTGATAGCTAAACTACAAAATAAATGTATGAGGTCAATTAGAGGAACATTTTGGAAGCCGGTGCCTCTGAAGACAAACTGAGTAACTCTGCCTTATGCTGCTTGTGTCCAGTTCCGTGGTCCAGACCATAGGACACCAGCCTAGTTAGGGTTCCACCCTAGAAGAGACACAAGTCCATCCCAAATGGCAGAAGTTTAAGTAAATTGAATTTTATCAGACGCATCATTTTCACAAGACCTTGCTGTATTGATGACGGTGAGAAGAGACTGAGAAAGTGAGGTATAAAACAGCCTTGGAGTCCACTGCCAACCCCTTCAGTACTGACATACGTCTGTTTATCATTAGCAGAGATGTTACATCTCAGGATCCAGTCCAACTCATTCCCATACAAACTCCTACAAGCAAAGTGGCATGATTCACATAGGAGATCCCCATCAACGCGAGATGCAGGGATATAAATGCACAATCTAGCTGGATGTTACCGTGACAAACTGCCACATCAGGGGATCTCTGACAAGGATCAGCACTACACCGCTGGCTGTGACGTGAGCAGCTTGGGTGGAGCACATAGGGAAACTTAAAGGGTTAACAGGTGGATTCATTGTGAGGAAAGACAATGACAGGGATTCTGCGCTTATTCGATGCTGTGGTGCCATTGCTCCTCAGCTGATCCCACATATGGATCCTCTCATAAACAGAGTGTAGTTCAGCACAGCAACACACTGAACCCGAAGGGGAAGGTACCATTGCCATGAAGGCCCAAGGCCACGGTGCTCAGATCTCTCTTGGTCAGGATCTGATGGCTCCCTTTCCAGCACCCATGATGAGAAGAACAACCAAGTGAGTAGATGCCTAAGAGCCACAGAGGAAGTCATTCTTGAAGATTGATGGAAAGTAGCTGAGGACCAGTCTGAATCACACGAAAGATGATTCTTTAAAGAAAGTACGAGTAGGATGTTGACCTGAGCTTCCTGCCGGTGCAGCTGCATCATGTCTTTTATCACGTCTGCATTAAACTCGTTTTTACTTCCACGTAGCATTTGGGCTTGAAAGTTAGAGGTCAGAGTCAGGATTGTCTGGACAGCTGGGAACACCAGGCTGTGTAACATGTGAGCTGCCAAGGTGGCTTTGGATGATGGCAACTGAACACAGACAATAGAGTGCGTGTGTGCGCGCGTGTGCGTGTGCGCGCACGAGCGTGTGTGTGTGTGCTTGTGTCTGTGCGCACACGCGCATGCGTCAATGGAGAGCGTGTGCTAAAAAGTGAATGTAGCCAGTGGAGCAGCATCTCTGAGACGTTGGCAAAAGGAGTGGCGTCTGTGCTGCAGGTGCCATGAGCTCCGAGCGAATGGCTGGCCGCCCTCCTCAAGCCCTTATCTCCAGGGTGGTGAAACTCGCTGACAGCCACTTAGGAAACTCTTGCACATCCTATTTCAGCTTCCTCTCACATCTTGTTTTGGTCTTGCTCCGGCTGCAGAGTGTGCCTCGTTTTCGCCCTGGGCTGCAATTCCTCCGACGGTGCCTGGTTTGTGCCTGGGCTGCTGACCTTTGAAATGCCTCCTGCCCACCTGACACGTGAGCGTTCAGGTGCTGCTCCTGCCCCTCCGGCTGCTTCTTCTGCTTTGGAATTTCCAGCAGCGGGTTTCTGCAGCGCCGACTGCCCAAGAGACGCCTGCGGCCGCAGCATCCTGAGCAGCCGGAGCAGGTTCCCGCCTGCCCTGCAGCTGTCCTCCGTGGCTCTCTTGCACAGAGCTGGAGTCTCATCTGCGGGAGGCTAACCGCCAAACTTTCCGTTTGACTGTAGCGCTTCGCTCGTGCCTCGAGCCGTTGGGGCCCACGTGCTCCACAGCTGCAGCGAGTCAGAGCGAAAACGTTAGGAATGTTAAAGGCGTCGGCGCTGCGCCGGCGCCCTCCGAGAACACTGCTCTGACTAAAGAGCAGAGTCTCCTCACAGCATAGCCCCTGTCGGGTTGTTCAAACAGAAAATCCTCATCGCACACGTGGTCTTTCCACATAAATGTCACAGTTGCTTTCCAGTAAATAACATGAGTCAGAGCGTCATTTTGAGTGTGGCATCAGAATGTGCCGATACCCAAGGTGCAGACACGGGGAAAAGCAAAGAACGAACAAAATGAAACGGGGACTGGGACTGTTGCCGGGGATGACTGGTGGCGCTTAGCCAAGAGATGGGTGTGGGTCTCACAGGGGCGTCTTCCAGGCCCGGCACCTTTCTGCCATGTATCAGTGCGTTGATCAGTGCATCATCATGTCTGTAAAGCTATTTCAGGGCCTGGGCTGTAAGATATTCCAACTATGCCAGATAAATGAAAGTCAACAAAAGTTGTTTTTTTGGATTCCTTACAACGAAAGGTAGATGAGAAGGTGCACGTGGCGATGGTCGTAGCCACGTGTGGGTTAGGCTCGTGCGTATGGTGGCTCCCAGAACCGCTGCACTACACAGGCAGTTGCAGGCACTGACTGTCAACAGTTTCGTAGGTAAATGTCAGTGCTGCTGTTAGATGGGCCTGGTGCTTCTCTCTGGCCCAGGATGTGAGTCCTCCTGCCGCTGTTCTCCACAATGTAAACTAACGCTGCAGATGAGGAACGCTGCTGAGACAGGAAGACTGCAGTGTGCTAAATGGATCATGGCAGAGAGCACAAAGGGACATGATCTACTCTGTGGATTCGGGTATGAGTCTCTGGAGTTCAAATGTGTGTTTGTGGTTTGTAAGTTTATGTTTATGCAGGGTTTGCCTGAGTGTGTGTCTGTGGGTTGTAACTGTGTGTTTGTGCACAGTGTTTGCGTTTTTCCAAGTGTATGTTTGCGTGTGGTTGGTTTAATTGTGTGTGTGTGTGTGTGTGTGTGTGAGTTGCCGAGCCTGCAGATCTAATCGTCAGCGTAGGAGGAAGTGACTGTTTTATCAAGACGTTGCACAGATACGCTGATAACCCCAGACACACTGGGGGGAGCTGAAGTCATCTAGTGGGGTCCAGAGGCTCCGCCCTGCTGCTGTTCTCTGCAAGAAGAACTGACAGAGGGACACAGAGCTCAAACCCAGGTCCGGGAGTCGTGCAGCTCCAGTTCCCGCTGCAGCGGTATTCAGGCCAGCTGCCCTTTGCCCTCAGAGAAAGGAGCTGAGCTGTGCCTCTTGCTGTAGAGTGCAGCCTGTAGAAGAGGGCACACAGAGTATGGAGTTAAACCAGAGCCATGTCTGCAGCGGGAGGGCAGGAGGGTGGTCACGTGTACGTGCCAGAGCAGCTGTACGTGTTGTCGCACACACCTGTATCCTGCCGCACAGGAACCACCGCTGAACTTCACTGAACACGGCGTGAAGCGGTGTTGTACCGCGCGGTGCCTCCTGGCTCGCCGTACGAGAGCCGGAGCCGCTGCTGCCAGGCGGAGGCCACGAGGCTGGATCGCAGCGGCGCGCAGATCCGGAGGCCCTTTGTGCCACTTCAGCTTCAAGTTCCCAAAAATGCAAATCAGCTACAAAAAAGTGTGGAAGAGCACACTCCCTGTGAGAGGCTTCTTGCTAATCTGAGTGTTCCTTATCGAGACTGGTGCTCTCAGAACCACATCGATAAGTGTCGCTACTGCGTGGTTTCGCTCACTCGCTCGCGCTCTGCTCCACAGCTCAGCTCGCAGGCTTATTTTTAGCATGTGAGAGTCGGCGCGCGCAAACAGGAACCCGCCTCAAACCTGCCATTTTTACTTCCAGACTGGCTTCGCTTGCTTCATCTGTGTCAGCAGCCAAGGTGGCTGGTGCAGCATGTCTCTCTTTTCCAGTAAAACGTCCTTTTTGGCGCACCTCTCCAGTGGGCCCAGGGTGGTCGGACACGCGAGCGAGACGGCAGCGCGTCGACTGGGGCATGGAGTGGTGCCCCTCAGACCATAGGCTGCAAACTCCGTTTCTCCGTTGCTTCATCCATCTTTGCACGGTCATACATGGCCAACTAACCCGCGACGAGTTCACACCACTCAAGTGCCCTGCCGAGCTGCTGTCCCTTGGTGGGAACTTGTTGACACGTGATTCCCGTAACTGCTCAAATAGGATGTGTGACAAGAGGCCACATAAAGCAAAAGCACTTCTTCCCATGAGGGAACATTCCTCGGTTTAGTCACGACTTCCCCATATTCCTGCTGAGCTGCGGGTCAGCAGTACTATTTCCCTCTCGCTCGTTGGCACCGCGCACCACCCTCGACGCTCCCTCTGCACCCTCTCCCTCGGCAAACCACCTGACAGAAGTTACACTTTGCAGATACTGACCGGTTTCAGGTGGAATCCAGAGAATCGATTTCTTACAGCAACACATGTGATGGGATGTTTGGAAATTAGCAGAACGTCTGATTCCTCCTTCCTGTGTGAGATGCTGACCCCCCCCCCCCCCCCCCCCCCCCCCCCCCCCCCCCCCCCCCCCCCCCCCCCCCCCCCCCCCCCCCCCCCCCCCCCCCCNCCCCCCCCCCCCCCCCCCCCGGCACACCTGCCCCTGAACCGGGGGTTAGACTTCCAGTCGGGCTGTGTGAGAAAAACTGCTCAGGTTGCCTCACTCAATGAGTTGCACAAAGGGTGTGTTTTTGGAGCCGGCCACGGGTGAAAAGCTCCTTTCAGTTGGTGTTGTACAATTCCCTGTGCGAGCTTCCCTTTCGCTCACTTCTCCATAATTCTTGGTATTTCGGTTGGGCCGTCCGTGTCCGAAGCTTCCTCTTTTCCCTGGATTCCTATATTTCATTATTTCCACTTGTTCCTCTTCGCATCGCACAAACAGGGGTGGGATGAGGAAACACCGCTTCTACTTTGACATGCAAACCACGGGCTGCAGTTCTGCTCCCCACTGACATGGAGACGTGGCGGTTCTGAACACACCAAAACCGTTCTCATTTTTTAAATAAGATTTCCACTGGTGCGTCTGCGGCAGGCGACACATCCCGTAGTGAAAAAAGTGCACCCGTTCGCCTTACAAATGAGCTCTTAATCTAGTACAGGGTAAAAGAGGCTATTTAAAGGCAGGTAGCTAAATGTGAAAGATGTGCAAGTCGTACACATCGTGTCAGACACAAGAAGGGCATCCAGGGGATCGAGGGCAGCGGATGGGGTCGCTTCGGCAGCATTTAGCCACGCGGGCCAGAAGTATGGAGCAGACGTTGCTTGTGAGACGCCCTGCTTGTGCACTGTGCTCATCTCCTCCGGGTGTCCTTCTGCACAGCGCCAGCATCACACCTCTTCCTGCCGCTCTGCTTCCTGTTTATGTGCCTGTCACTTGCTTCGCGAGGGCCATGTGACCACCCGCGACGGTGGCCCGTCTGAACAGTCAACGAAAGGAAGTGGCACCTTTCTCGTGACGGTTCAGAAGGCACCAGGCAGGGAGGCAATGCTACGTGCACAAGCCTGTAACCACCACGAGTCCCTTTGGCGTGCCGTCCAGGACGCAGAGCATGCGCTGCTAGTTACATGCATGTAAGAGAGCACAGCGTGTGGCGGCAGGACAGGGGTTTCGTCACTCACTGTGCCCCGCAGCACCGCCACGCACCTCTCGCTTCCTTTCCGCTGGCGGCTCCTGGGCTCTGCAGCTCGGCGAAGTCCCCGAGGGCCGACAGGCGCTGCCCTCCCCCCTGAGCCGAGCCGCATGCCGCAGGAAGCCGTCACACCAAACCGCTCCTCCCAGGCGCCTGTGATGTGTGCGTGTGGCTGAGCATCGCCTTCCGTGTCGCACGTCCCACCTGTCATGTGCTGAACGTGGTCCTGCTATCAGTGACTATACCCTCCTGGCCTGGGGGCGACTCGCACGGGACAGAATCCACTTGCGTCGCGTTCGGTCCCTCTTCTTCCCTAAAAACTAACAGCTGATCGTTTATAGAACCGCACTCTTGTTTGAAAACTGATGATCAGCACCTGCTCAGATGACCAGTTACTTTCATGTAGGACCTGAAGGTCATACGGCATCCTGTTGCTTCCTGTGGCGAACCGGGGGGGTTGGGGATTCCAAACTTAAACTGCCAGCCCTTGACATGCGGCCTCTGCCGTCCAAGCCCTTTAGCCACCTTTAGCCACCGGGAGCACGAATAGATGCGTGAGCTGCCTCGGTGCAGCAAGCAGCAGAGACTGCAGGGCAGCTCTACAAGCTTTCGAGACGCCGCCCCACAGAGGTATAGTCACTGACGCAGCCTTGCGGAGACGTGTGCCTGTGCTAAATGCAGCGCTGCAGCAGATGCCTGCGGCCCCCTGCATTCGGCCCCGAGGCCCCGCGTGCGTGTAGCCGCTGCGGGCCGCCTTGCAGAGAGACGTGCCCCTTCTAAACACGGCCCTGCTCTCTCTTCCAGCCGCTAATATAAAACTAGAGGCTCAGAGTGACGAGGAGAGCGCGCACGCCTGCGAGGCGAGCGGCGAGGACGAGAGCGCGGAGGACTTGCGCATGGGGCTCCACGGCCCGGGGCCCAAGCTCAACGGCGCCCCCCCGGGCTCCGACGCCAAGGCCTACTCCCCGGCCGGGGGCATCCGCCTCCCCAACGGGAAGCTCAAGTGCGATATCTGTGGAATAGTTTGCATTGGCCCCAATGTGCTGATGGTGCACAAGCGAAGCCACACCGGTAAGGACCGAGACGCCCTCTGATCCTCCACCAACACACCCACGTTCACGTACACCTGGAGCTGCAGGACACACACCCCGCGGCGGGAGGTGGAGCACAGGGTCAAGGCGCGGTATGTAGGCGGCACAGGATGTAGAGCGTAACTCAAGTCTGGTCCCCCTGTGCAGTGGTAGGACGTAGCGTGCAGGGTTAGAGGTGTGCAGTGTAGGCCAGGTGTGTGTGTGTGTGTGTGTGTGTATGTGTACTGTCTGCATTGTTGAAGAGTATCAAAGGAAATCAGCGCGCGTAGTCGAGCCCTTATTTTCCCGTGCAGATGTGCACGTGTACATAAAAGAGGCTCCAGTTGCGTGTGAGGAATCGGAGGACGGGGTGCAGGGCAATCGGTAAAGTGTGCTGTACACACCACAACATAGCAGGGTTTGTTATTTCACAAGGAAAATCGTGCGCACGCTGCAGTACCGTTACGATACGTAAGCCGTGCAGCGCTTGTGCTGCAGCCGGGAGGGAATTAACAGGCCGGCACACCATGGACACGCTGCCGTGCAGACATCAGTAAAGGTAGACAATTAAATCTCGATGAACACTCTGCAAAGGTTGAGCCGAAAGAGTGAATCCCCTGAATCGGTTTTCAGTTGGAAAAGCGAATGCTAGAAACGTCCTCGGCCTCTTGTCCGTCCGTTTCGGCGTGGAGTAAACGGTAACACCATTAGCAGTTAATAACAGTTTACGTTGCTCTCTGGTTAGCGTTGGCTGGCACAAGAGAAGCACGGCGAATGGTGTGGACACTTCTACCGCACTTTAGAGAAAAAACGGCTTTACGGCGTGTGTCGCAGAGTGAAAATAAAAGATATTTGTTTGCGGTGATTTCCAGCCACTGGTGGGTAACATTTTTCAAAAGGTTCTGAACTGCTGATCTTGATAGACTAATAAAACCAAAACTGGAGCAAAAAGAAATGGAAGGAAAATGTAAATGGTCGAGAACAGATAATAACACATATAATGAAGTGGCTCTCATTTAAATATAAAATATTCTCTGTTGCAACTGTGTGCCAGAAATGCATTTTTAATGAGATCCTTTATATATTTATTTAATATATATTTTTGCTGCTTCACTGGTGAGACTTTTTTCATAGAGCCTGTGACAAAAAGGCGCATTAACCCTTGCCGCAGTGCCACACTGCGCGGAGGCCCCAGATTGGTTTATTCCAGAACTGCTGTTCAGGAAGAGTGCCTCTCAACACAAAGTGTTGCCTTCACTATTTAAATGAGTTTGAATTTGCATTGTGATGTGCCGCTCTTATTTTAGAGACGAAGAAGAGGGAAAAATGAGATTTTCAGATCAAATTGACCCAGGCAGCGGTGCGTTGCGAAGTTGGCAGGTTGAGTCTGAAAGCCGCTTGTTCGATCACGGCGGCGGCGCGCGGAGCGCCGGGGAGAGCGGCGAACGGAGATGCACCCCGTGCGAGACCCCCTCCCCCGCGAGGCTGTTCTACTGCTCCGAATCGGTGTCCAACAGCGACCCCCATTCTCCGCTCGTAATGGCGCCGTCGCTCTGGAAAGGCTTGTCAGCACAGGGGGATGAGCAGAAGCCAGCGGCTGTTTACTGCCAGGCGCCTGGGTTGCGGCGAGAGGGACCGTGGCAGAGGTCCGAGCTTCACGCTGGTGTGGGACATCTGAGCGCACCAAGGGTGGGGTCTCCCTTGTGTAATTGATGGAAATGCGGCTACGTGGATAGCAGGTGTTTGAACTGTGGGGCCGCAGTCCACATAAAGAATGACGTATCGCCTCTTGTTTATTTGGCTTTTCTGATTTTGTCACCATCGACACGCAATTCCACGCCTGTATTTTCCTGGTTACTTTCGTACACCAACTCGGGTTAAGCGACCGTGGCAGGAGCTCCCGTGCAGCCTGAGTGCCAGCTGTCAGGTTATCTGCTCGTGTCTTTGGTCGCATTGAGACCTGCTTCCCGGCCTGCTCGGCTCTCCGTATTTGTGTTGTACGGATAAAATGTTTAACGGTGAGTGAGAAACAAGTCCTTTGTGGATGTGCTGCAAGTGCGGGTGAGGCTACCAGGGCAGAAGCATGGCCGACTGTAGAGTAGACAGGAACCACTGAGAGCTTAGCCAGTCAGACAGTGGCGGGAGTGATGGGAGTCAGGACAGGAGCTGCCGCAGGTAAAGGGCACGGAGACCCAAGGAAAGGAGCAGGACCTGAGGTGAACTGAGGGACAGAGAGACTCGTCTCCTGAATGAGGGCGGCAGGGGAAGGGTTAAGCACCCGAGTGACGATAGAGGAGAAGGTTTAGGCTCCCAATGACGGGGAACACCAGGCTTCTGTGTGATGGTACTATGGGAAAGAGTGGACACCTCAGTGGGAGAGCGGGAGACAGAGGTGTGACGGTCTTCCTGCATGTCCCCACAGGTGAGCGCCCCTTCCAGTGCAACCAGTGTGGCGCCTCCTTCACGCAGAAGGGCAACCTGCTACGTCACATCAAGCTCCACTCTGGGGAGAAACCCTTCAAGTGCCACCTATGCAACTATGCCTGTCGCCGCAGAGACGCCCTCACCGGACACCTGCGCACTCACTCAGGTAGGCCGACCGCCCACCGAGGGCTCGTTCCGCCCAAAGCTGATAGCCAATAGACGTGTTTTCTTCAGTCAGCCAGGGAAGTACTACTAACTGTCAGCTGATCCCTCGCTCTTCATCTGTCTCTCCCACACCTGGCGACTGACAAACGGCTCGTCTCTCCGCAGTTGGAAAGCCACACAAGTGTGCGTATTGTGGGCGGAGCTACAAGCAGCGCAGCTCGCTGGAGGAGCACAAGGAGCGCTGTCACAACTACCTGCAGTGTATGGGCCTCCAGAACAGTATCTACTCAGGTGTGTGTGGTGGGCGGGGCTTCTCAAACACATCTGATGACATCACACAACCACACCCATTATGCAGAGATGAGGCCCAAATACTGGCTTTACACTTCTGACACTGTCCAGCCACATTTTCAACAGCTCTGGGGCCTTAGGAACAGTGATCCCAGTGTGAGCGTGGACTTCTGCAGGTCACAGATCAGGTTGCGAACAGGAAGGAAATGGGATCCAGTTCTGTCATGTTTAGCCATTTCTCTGGCATAGATATAAACTCTATGATCCAGATATATTTTCACAGACAGGGAATCGCAGCATCCAGAAAGGTCATTTGTAAAGAGAAAAGAGATCATGACAGGACCTTTGTTGAAAGCACGTATGTAAGTGGAGCCTATAGGGCAGGGAAGGAAGCTGGTGGGCGTGGCATCTGACACACTGACCCACGGAGCCTGGCTGTAAATTACACTGGATGTACATGGTCCGGGTGGGCGGCGCTGCCTTAAACACGACACTAAAAAAAACGCCCCCCGAATTTGCTGGTTTGTCACATGTTAAGCCGAGGCAGATGGACTCTCATTCCGACCCCCACATGAAAAACACTGAACATACCTGTGAACTTTGCTGAGACGGATTTGACCGCCTGAATCCTAAATGTGACTTCTCTGTCTTGCTTTCCAGTAGTAAAGGAAGAAAGCAACCAGAATGAGCTGAGTGAAGACTTAAGCCGGGCGGGAACAGAGAGAGCCCTGGTGCTAGACAGACTAGCTAATAATGTAGCCAAACGTAAGAGTTCTATGCCACAGAAGTTTGTGGGTAAGGGCGAAGTCTGCTTTCTTCTGTGTACTTAGATACAGGTGTGCTTGCAGAACGCAGGTGTTCACTGCTGACATGAGTGAGGAATGAGCATCATAAGGCATACGGTTACCTTACATGCTGCTGAGGTTCACATGTTGTGTTCCTCTTTGCTGGTGGCCGCCTCTCTGCACAAGCGGAGCAGTTCACCCCGGGAGACGCCGGCACCTCCGCTTACAGCCACAGAAACACACAGCACACAAAACGCTGCTCGCAGTAATTTGCGAGCAGCAGCGATGAGCTTCCAGCTGGGCTGCTGGATCTCGCAGCTAATGAATGCAAAGACCTGTTTCATACATCATCACTGGTCTACCAGCCAATATCTCTGGAATACTTAGGATAAAACATAAAATTAACCTGTCAGAAACATACTTAGATGAAGTCTACAGACTCACAAATCACTAGCACTTCATGCCACGGTGTATAGCTCACCTTGTCCAGAGATGCTGCACCTCTTTTGTGTGACTCAACCCTGTTTGATCCACTGACCATGATCACCGGGTTCCCGGGCTCTTCATCTACGGCCGTGGGGAGCTGATCCCTCCTGGTTCTTACTCCACCTCGATCCAGGTTACTGTCTTAGAGGAAGCCGCTCACTTTGAGGGCTGAAAAATCAGGCAGACCAGCCCCCCCCAGGCTGGATGACGGGAGGAGCGATTCTTCGCACCAGGAGCTTTTAGCTTGCAGGCAGAGTCCTGAGGCTTGAGGGGAAAACCATTCTGTCATTACTGCTGGGCCAACAATAGGCAGTGTGGGTGGGGCCAGTCCAGGATCACGAGGCCTGTTCTGGCATTGCTCAAGCCCCCATGTGCCTCCAATTCTTAATATCCTGGGCTTTGTAGTCTCTGACACCTCCCACATGACCCTGTGAAAAATAAGTGCAGGACAAGGGGTCTGTTCACCAGGGAGGTGTGGAGATAATGGCCCGATTAATCCTGCGGCCTCCACACCTTCCATACCCAACAGTGACAAACAGATGAAAGAGGTGGATGGGAAAAGATCAGTTATCAAGCAAGTGTTGAGGCTCAAACTTAAGCCGATTGGTGAAAGAGCTCTTCGGTTTACCGAGGATGGAAATGTCACTGGACCAAATGGGAACCGCAGAGCAGCCACTAAACCCCCATTGTAAAGAGGAATGAGAGATGATTTGCGTCTGCTTGTTGAGAAGTGAGGTGGTGGCAGCAGCATCTCCCGTAACTGTCACCCCACTTCCCTTTTTGCCCCCCCACCCCCCGCCATCCACAGGTGAGAAGCGCCTGTCCGACCTGTCTTACAACAGCAGCTCGGCCAGCTTTAAGGAGACCGAGCTCATGCAGCCACATGTCATCGACCAGGCCATCAACAGCGCCATCAACTACCTGGGGGCGGAGTCGCTGCGGCCACTGGTGCAAACCTCCCCGGTCTCTTCCTCTGAGGTGGTCATGAGCCCCATCTACCCTCATCACAAGCCCCTCAGCGAGGCCCCGGGCAGCAACGGCCTGTCAGCCAAGGACAGCGCGGCGGAGAACCTGCTGCTCCTGTCCAAGGCCAAGTGCGCACCGAGCGAGCGAGACGGCTCCCCCAGCCACAGCGGCCACGACTCCACCGACACGGAGAGCAACAACGAGGAGCGGCCGGCCGGTGGCACCGGCCTCATCTACCTGACCAACCACATCCCGCCGGGGGCCCGCAACGGCGTGCTGGTCAAGGAGGAGCCGCGGCAGTACGAAGCCCTGCGTGCCGCTGGCCTCGAGCTGCCCAGCGACGGCTTCAAGGTGCTGAGCAGCGAGGGCGAGCAGGTGAGGGCGTACCGCTGCGAGCACTGCAGGGTGCTCTTCCTGGACCACGTCATGTACACCATCCACATGGGCTGCCACGGCTTCCGGGACCCCTTCGAGTGCAACCTCTGCGGCCACCGCAGCCAGGACCGCTACGAGTTCTCCTCACACATGACCCGAGGGGAGCACCGCTTCTGAGCACTTGCAGGAGGCGCCATGGGACACGCACGCACGCACGCACGCACGCACGCACACACGCATGCTCACATAGGATGCCCTGTGCTGTCACTCCTGTCACCCTCACACTGCTGCATGTTTCATTTTACAAAGTATATAAAAGGACTAAAGCTGGAAGTGTGGAAAAGCCTCATAGTGAACTGATACGAACTGAAAGAGCAACAGCAGTATTATTGACATTTAAACAATTCACAGCAAAGGTGAGAAAAAATGCTATGAATTCTGGGATGTTTTGTACAGGTGTGTTTTTACCTTCTCTCTTGTCATCGCTGCATGTCAGACCTTATGTTTCAACAAAGAAAAGTGTAGATTAATGCTTACTGTACGATTCAATGTTTTTATATTCTCTGCAAAAAGCATCCAGCGGCCCCCAAAATGTTTGCCGGTTGTCTTTGCTTTCTCCGTTCCTGCACAAGCTGAGATATGCAGGAAAAAGCTGTGCTGAAACAGGTCCATTTGTTTGCCTTCTGCTCAACGCATTTGGCAGCTCTCTAGCGCCCCCTGCGGTGCCCCTTCCCGCCACAGGACAGACGCGGCTCGAGTTGTGCTTTTAGGGGGATCTGGCACGACCGGTGGCCGTGTGTGCACGGCAGCCATTTCTGCAGAAAATGGTTTTCTCAATTAAAGCTCGACTTCGGCTCGACATTTATTTCTGCTCCGAACTTCCTGCACAGCGTTCAGTGTTTACGTGTGTGCTGGCAAAGAGAAACCGAGGGCCTTCTCCACAACTTATTCAACACTTCTGTGGCCTTTGAAGTGGAGAAAACAAGTGAAAGGTGTAGAGGAAACGGAGGGATGGCGGCGCGCGAGATCAGACTGCACTCGCCCAGTTTCCATTCACCCTGCTGCCCGGCAACAATATAGTGCGCCGTGTTTGCTTAGGAGACCCCTGACGGTTCGTGTGCTGGGGAATCTTTTCAGAACAGTTCCTCAAACCTGATGCATGTGGCCAATGACTGTGATCGGTAAAATGAATTAAGATCTGCTGTTCAGGTGCCACTAGGGAAGCTCCTCAGTCTGGATTCATCTGCTAATATTTTACCAAAATATCACAGACTAATAGCCTGGGAAGCGACTACCTTGGTGGCAGTGGGTTTTGCTCCCTGTGCAGCGTCACACGTCCCTCTACATGACATTCCCTGTCACACGTGTGCTGGACCCGGCTCCAGCGTCGCCATTTCTGGTCTGTGGCGTTACATTAGATTCACAAGAAAACCATTTTGAAAATAGTATTTTATTTATATGATGGCTGTTGCCTGGCCATTTTTTTAGTTATCTATGTGACAATATTATAAGATGAATTATAAAAATGTATACTTTCTGTGGGCACAGTAAAACTTTACCTTACATGCAGTAAATCACAAGGTGGCAGTGGCTAAACATGACTTTTTTCCTGTTTCCTGCAGAATTTCTCTGGATAAAGATACAGAACAAAAGGTCATTTTGAAAAGAATGCCATGCTTTACTTTTTATGGTATTTATGTCCCGAGCATGTTTATTTTTGCTGTTTTAATTTATTGTTTTTTTTTTGGTTTTTTGAGTGGAATAATGTAGTAAATGTGTATCAGCGTGAGACGTGTGCACCACAGAAACACCGCGGTGTGTGAAGGAGCCCTTGAGAGGCGACCCGTCCTGCAGGATTTATTTAACTTCATGTGTTCCAGAACTGTAGGAAATAACTTTATACCATCTCTGCTGGATTATTTGACTGTAAATCTATTGCGAAATACATGCTTGTGAAATATTAAAGGTTTTTATATATACAAGTAACTGTGTGTGTTGTGTTACTGCTCCGAGTTTTCCTTTCCTTTAAGGAACGACCATCATGTAGAGCCGACGAAACGAGAGTCTTGAGCTGCAGCTTTAGGTGAGCATCTTCCCTCCTGACCGTCATCTCAGGAAGAACACCCCCCCCCCCCATAGGCGACACACACACCACATCACCAGGCTGACTGCATTTAGAAAACATGCAGTAGTACGTGATACTCCGAAATGCCTCAATAAGTACAAACTTTATGCAGTCGCAAATTGTCGGGTGACAAATGCTGAAAGGCCGAGTGTGCAGGAACACCGAGGTATGAAAATAGCAAGCAGACCAAACGCTCCCGTTGTGGACACGAGTGGAGAGGCCAAGAGTGGCGCGGGGTGGACCTGTCCAGCGGGGGCTGTGCCAGGAGCCCAAGCAGCTTCGCTCCACTTCACGGGGAGACGCCGGCCAGATGGGCTCCCGCCCGCCGCTGCTCGGCACAAGCGGAAAGCAGCTGCAGCGAGATGGGAGCGGCTCGGGGACGAGGGACCGGGGCGGAGGCCATTTGCATAGGAGGGAGAATCGTCCCCTGGTGTGGATCAGCAGCCCGACTTGGACTCTCACTTCCCCTTTCCCCTGCACAGTGTGTTCACAGGAACTGGCTCCTTTTTCACCAGCCTGGGCCACACTGAGGAAGCCGAGAAGCTATTTTACCAAAGATGCTCAAAAAGGCCAGACTTCGTCACAGAGCACCTGCATGCCACTGTTACACACACGCGCACGCACGCACACACACAAACACACACACACACACACACACACACACACACACACACACACACACACACAACTCCTTCCTCCAGCAGCAGTCGGTGTGACATTGCAGCCGGACTTCTCATCTCCTGGCCGCACAGAGATCATCACAACTGAGTAGAAGAAACCATGTCAGTGTGACCCAAATAGAACTGAATCAAGGTAGTTTCTCCAGAACATTCCAGCCAGTCACAGTACAATGTCCCAAGGAAGCTATGTCACCTGTGTGGACCTGGCAGTGACTCGTCTCTCCTGCATCTGCGCTTCATTTGCCCTCGACCCGAGTCTTGCAGACATCTTCCTTCTTCACGCAGGTCGGTTAGGACATTTTCTGTGGTCTGATCTGCAGCAGGTCATCATCCTGGAGTGTGTGAGTTCAGAGTGAGTGGGACACGAGGGGGAAGTCTGGTTACAACATGGTGCTCACAGTGCTGTGAAATGCTTTTTTGGAAGATTATGAAAGGTGCGCTCATATGTGAGGAAGAACTTTAATGAGCTAAGTCGTGATTAAGTGGGCTGTGGGATGCGGTCCTGTCCTGTTCGGTCCGAGATCATCCTCCTCTACTTAAACCCTCAACAGCATGTGTTAAAACAGAGATTCATATAGACTCATCATGTGACTCAAAGGGAATTTCTAAAGACCTCTGGAGAAAAGCTGCTGAAACCTAGCGGACCAGACAAGGCCACACGGCCATATGTTCGGCCCTGAACCTCAGCTGAACCACGGTCAGACCGTAGAGATCAGATGGGCAGACAATGGAACCGCATCGGATCTCCGTAGGAGGGGCTGTGCCATCAGCGTCTCCCCAGGCAAGACGTCAGTCAGCACTCATGACTCCAAAATGGGAAACAGAATTTTCTGTATTTTCCACACCAAGGAAATGACATCAGTTGCTAGTGTCACTTTTTTTCTCAGGTTCAATTTATTAATGATTTGATCTGACAGAAGATCTCATCAGATTCAGTGTCTAAATGCTGCAGAACCTCCGAAAACTGCAAAGGGCAAATATCTTTCCACAAAGAGCAGCTGAATTCAGTTCAGCAGGAGGGACAATATCTCTGTATGCTATTAAAAATCCTGTATACACTCACCGGCCACTTTATTAGGAACGCTGTTCTAATACCGGGTCGGACCCCCCTCTGCTCTCAGAACAGCCCGACTTCTTCGTGTCAGGGGTTCAACAAGGTGCTAGAAAGTTTCTTTAGAGATTCTGCTCCATGTTGACACGACGCATCATGTAATTCTGAACACTTGTCGGCTGCACTTTCATGCTGTTGACCTGCTGCTCTACCGCATCCCAAAGGTGCTCTATTGGGCTCAGATCTGGTGACTGCAGAGCCACCGAAGTTCGCTGAACTCACTGTCAGGATCGTGGAACCAGGATGAGGCGACTTGTGCTGTGTGACATGGTGCATCACCATGCTGGAAGGAGCCATCGGAAGATGGTAAATTGTGGCCATAAAAGGTGCACGTGGTCAAAAGCAGCACTCGGAGAGGCTGTGTCTCGGTTGGCATCAGGAGCACAATTCTGACCAACTGTGGAAATGAAGATTTGTCAGACCGGGTGACGTTTTTCCACTGTAGCCTCAGCTGCCTGTTGTTGGCTGACAGGAGCAGAACCCGATGCGGTCACCTGCTGTTGTAGCCCATCTGACTCGATGTTTGACATGTCACGTTCAGAGATGCTTTCTGTCACCGCTGTGGTAAAGAGGGGTTATTTGAGTGACTGTAGCTGTCCTGTCAGCTCTCATCAGCAAGGGGTTTCCACCCACAGCCCTGCAGCTCACTGGATGTTTTCTGTTTTTGCACCATTCTCTGTGACTCTGGACCCTGTTGTGCGTGAAAATCCCAGGAGAGCAGTAGTTTCCGAAATACTCAATCCCCCCATCTGGCATCAGGAACCACGACAGTCAAAGTCATTTAAATCTCATTTTTTTCCACTGAATTTCGTCACCTGCGTCTGGGTGATTTTCTGCACTGCGCTGCTGCCACACGGTGTGCTCATTAGATGCTTGTGTGAACAAGGGGGTGTACAGGTGTTCCTAATAAAGTGGCCGGTGTGTAAGTGAACTATCTTTTTGCTTTGATTATGATCTGTGTCTTGCATTTGAACCGCTGTTCCCCGTGTCCTTCAGAGCTGCTGAATCCCACCCAAAGCAATCTCTCTGAGAGCAATTTCTCCCCCATCTCCTGACAGCTACATGAATGAGTCCAGCAGCACCTGCTGTTATCATCTGTGCATTTGCTCTTTTCCTGTTGCTTGTACAGGCAGCGGCTGGAGGGATGTGAACCAGCAACACGATGGTATCAAACACAGAAGCCATAAAACGAAAGAACCAAAATGCTTCCACGTCTTCAGCCTGAGCCAACCTATGACCTTCAGGCAGCCGTGCTTCACCTCTGCTGCTGCGTGACAGTGCAGACGTCCTGGGCTGTTGGCCATTGTCTGAGTTTTCAAGCACGTCTCACCAACAGGAGAAGGTGACGGAACTACAGAAGCCCGGTGACTGCCCCCCAGGATGAGGCAGGCCGGTGCCCGGTGGCCAGCGAGGGACGGGAAGGGTGGCTGGGCACAGCTGCCATGGGGCCGCCATCCTGCCTGGCTTTGATCCGTCCTGCGGGACAGACGCTGCTCTCGCGCTGCTGGCTTCTTGTACAAAGTTTGGACGCTGCAGCCAGCCACCCAACTTGGGCTCCATCTGAAATATTCATCACCGACTTGACAAAAAAAATGAAAAATAAATGAAACCTTTTTTCATGGCTTTCCAGCTTTTCAAAGATTGTGTCATGAAAATTACATGACAATTTCCTTCCATGTGTATCTATATCATACAGCAGCCCCAGCACCACGGCCCATGTATGACTGAGCGTGGACACCACAACCTGCTGGTGGGCACATGCAAGTCCTGGTCCTGGATGGAGACTGGCGCTGTCCTCAAAGGGCAGGCAGGCACGGAAAAATGTCTCAGCGTCACTTGGGACTGTGTCTGGGGCACAGAGGCCCCCTGGTGGTGCAGCAAACTCACTACATGTCCAAAAGCCCCGAGTGGAGAAGTAGAGCAAGGAGTCGATTCACAAACAAGAACCATGTGGCCACAAATAGAGCAGGTCAGTCTTTATCCAGAGCACCATCACATCTCCTGCTGCTTCTGTTCATACTCCTCACAAATGTCGTGTCTATTCCGGAAAGAGCTTTTCTCATTCAAGACTAAAAAGGTGTATTTGCATTGACTTCTTGCAACTTTTTTTCCTGCAGCCAGTTGTCATTTTACTGTAATTCCATTTTGAATCATATTTTGACCACAACCAGCCCCGACACCAGCACTGCCCGACACAGAGGGACAACTTTGGGGACCGTAATGTCCAACCTCCACTGTTGGTCTGGACCTCTACAGCAGCGACCTTCTCTTCAGGTATTTGTGGCCCCATCTGGGACAGTGAGAAGCAATCAGAGAAAAGCTACGCTGCTGTGCCCTCCATCCTGATTGACTAGGCTGTGTCCAGCATCTGCAGCGGGACACTAGGAGCTCGGTGCCAGGGTCCTAACAGGAGAACCCAGCTGGGCCGCTGCTGGGGAACCACTCAAGTGCACCATCATCACACATCTACTGAAGACAAGACAGAGTCCCACAGTGTGTCCTACACCGAGGTCTCATTTCCCACACACACCGTCCTACACCGAGAGATGAACTGAACATGAAGCGGCACCAAAGTTTCCCAACACAGCGGCTGATGGCAACAAACAGATAAGGCCGCTGTGGTCAGAAGAGCAGTAAGAGTTCGCAGGAATGTTTGCAACTGTGTCATGAGACGAGGACAGACGTGGCATTGCCCAACTTCCCCAAGCATCCCCACCAGTCCCAAAACGGAACAAAAGCACAAGCACTTTAACGGGGGGCCTATTGCTATGATCCATGAGCTTTAAGGAGACAAACAGTGACCTGAGGACACACACAGCTGCCATGCTGACTGTCAGGAAACAGCATCTACCTGAACAAGAGAGAAACTGCAGATCAGCTGGAAGAAGCCATGAAAGGTCAAGCTGTTGAACTGCAGGACAGGAGAAAGAAGAAAACAGCCAACAACCCCAAGTGTCCCAGAGTCTCACTGGAGGTCTTGCCCAATTTCCTCTGCTAGCAGGACAAGAGCACTTCAGCAAAGGAACTCAGCAACTCAGAGAGAGCAACTCAGCAAAGGAAATGTGACAACAGTCAACTAATCAGGAATAAAATTCACACAACTCATAACTCTTTGAACTGATACAAGGCAACCTATTCCAGTTGTGTGGTTTTACCTGAAGACATAACTAACTCTCATATAACGCTGTGGTCACCATATGAGACCCTGCTGGTTCCTGTTTTACTGGGTCATTGGCAACAGGGGCAAAAATGATCCCAAACACACCAGCGAATCTGGAAGAGTCTGGAAGTCCAGACCTGAGATATCGCGGTGGTATCTCAGGAGAACTGGGTGTAAAGAAGAACCCTCAAATTTCACTGAGCTAAAGCGGTTCTTCATGCAAAACGTCAGAAGCCAGAACAATGGGGTTAAAGAGGCTGAAGAAGCCATACAGAAAACAAAGGAGAAGGTTTTAAACTCTACTAGGTTGTAGCGATGGAGGTGTTTATGAGGATGGTGACAGCAGAGGTGGATATGTACCCACAGGTACAGCCCCTGTTTCACTAGGTGGAGAAAGAGCTGTCCTTCTTGGTGCAGTGGCCAAAGTGAAGGGCAACGGCAAGACCAGGAGGAGAAGACGCAGGAAGGGCAACAGCAGGACCAGGAGGAGAAGACGCAGGAAGGGCAACAGCGAGATCAGGAGGAGAAGACGCAGGAAGGGAAACAGCGAGACCAGGAGGGAGAAACAGAGGAAGGGGAACAGCGGGACCAGGAGGAGAAGATGCAGGAAGGGGAACAGCGAGACCAGGAGGGAGAAACAGAGGAAGGGGAACAGTGGGGCCAAGAGGGAGAGATGCAGGAAGGAGAATAGTGGGACCAGGAGGGAGAGACACAAGAAGAGGAACAGCAGGACCAGGAGGGAGAGACAAAAGAAGGGGAACAGCGGGACCAGGAGGGAGAAACGCAGGAAAGGGAACAGTGAGACCAGGACTAGAAGACACAGGAAGGAGAATAGCGGGACCAGGAGGAGAAGACGCAGGAAGGGGAACAGCGAGACCAGGAGGGAGAAACAGAGGAAGGGGAACAGCGGGACCAGGAGGAGAAGACGCAGGAAGGGAAACAGCGAGACCAGGAGGGAGAAACAGAGGAAGGAGAACAGCGGGACCAGGAGGAGAAGACGCAGGAAGGGGAACAGCGAGACCAGGAGGGAGAAACAGAGGAAGGGGAACAGTGGGGCCAAGAGGGAGAGATGCAGGAAGGAGAATAGTGGGACCAGGAGGGAGAGACACAAGAAGGGGAACAGCAGGACCAGGAGGGAGAGACAAAAGAAGGGGAACAGCGGGACCAGGAGGGAGAAACGCAGGAAAGGGAACAGTGAGACCAGGACTAGAAGACACAGGAAGGAGAATAGCGGGACCAGGAGGAGAAGACGCAGGAAGGGCAACAGCGAGACCAGGAGGGAGAAACAGAGGAAGGGGAACAGTGGGGCCAAGAGGGAGAGATGCAGGAAGGAGAATAGTGGGACCAGGAGGGAGAGACACAAGAAGAGGAACAGCAGGACCAGGAGGGAGAGACAAAAGAAGGGGAACAGCGGGACCAGGAGGGAGAAACGCAGGAAGGAGAACAGCGGGAAAACATTTTTTTTTACTGAGATATCCGTGAATGGTGTTTATGACACCCTTTTGAATGATTTGAAACGAAAACGTGCTGTATTATTGTGTAGATGTCGATTAGCTGGTTTTAATATTTTATTGGAGTTTAAAAAACTATGGGGGAAAATATCATTGATAGTTGAATAAATGAGTGCAAAATCTGTCAGGTGCCCCTTCCAATACAAAATCAAGAATTGAAAGTGTCAGTAACTAACTAATAGGATATATTTGAAATAAGATTATCATCATCGTGCTTCCAGGACTGACCCCGGACAACGCCATCCTTACCACAAAATAGCGGTTAAGGTTCACGAATGGTAATCCTAAGGCTAATGAAATTTAAATATTTAACTGAGAAACTAAAGGTACATATAAACATCTCATCACGCTCTCATGTCTTCGTGTGAAACAAACTAAAGCATTTGCATTTTTGAAAGCATTTGTTTGTATGTTTGCAAAGGCGACACACAGAGAAGTTCTCGACACACTTCACAGGACATGCTGGTCAGTCTGGGTGAGAATATCAGGTCTTAACTGCACTTTATTCTCATTTCCAAAACAACAACTGTTTAAAAACTGAAAATGCTCACAGAATCAGAGAGATTTAAAGCTAACAGTATCGTCAATATTGTCCTTATGGCCAAGAGAAAATAAGTAAGGTGTCCAGAGACACTGAGCGGAGAAGAGCAGAGCTTCCCAAGGTGCTGAACTCTGATCACCGGCCGCAGCCAAAGGTCTTGTTCCACTCTTCATACAGCTCCAGGTCTTTCGGGGAAACGCTGGGCCGCACTGTCTTCAGGGCCTCCTGGAAGTCTCCGCACAGAATGGGGCGGACCTGTTCCGGCGAGATGGTGGCAATGTCCGTCAGCTGGATGCTCCGGATGGGGCCCAGTGCCGCCTCGCGACACAGCTGGGTCACGTCTGCACCAGAGAAGCCATGGGAACCAACCACGATCTGCTCGAGCTCCTCCGGCTGCAGCTGGCACTTTTCGCGGGCCATCAGGTTGACCACAATCTGGCGGCGGGCTGCAGCCTCAGGCAGGGGAACGTAAAGGCGCTTAGCCAGGCGACGGCGAGCTGCCTCGTCAATCTCCTGCGGCCGGTTGGTCGCCCCCACCACCAGTATCCGGTCGTCAGCCGAGGTGGTCGCGCCATCGAGCTGCACCAGGAACTCTGTCTTGATTCGCCGTGAAGAGTCATGCTCACCATCGGTCCTCTGTGAGAGCAGAGAATCAATCTCATCCATGAAGATAACGGCAGGCTGGTGGCAGCGCGCAATGGCAAAGAGCGCCCGCACCATCTTCTCCCCTTCACCAACCCACTTGGAGGTGAGGGATGAGGCGCTAATGCTGAAGAATGTAGCCCCTGACTGGCACGCGATACACTTTCCAATCAGAGTCTTTCCAGTTCCAGGAGGACCAAACAGCAGAATACCCTTGGGGGGGCCACGCAGCCCAGTGAAGATGTCAGGTCGGAGCATGGGCCACACCACGATCTCTTTAATGGTGGCTTTGGCAAACTCGAGCCCTGCAATGTCATCCCACGAGACTGGGGGACCGTGATCCATGATCTCACTCATTATCAGCTCAATGATTTTGGGTTCAAAGTTCTTCAACCGCTCATCAATGGGCTCAAGTGGGTCCCCTCCCCCACCTCCACCTTCTTCCTGCCTAGGAAGGGGTGACACAAACTTGGAAAAAGCACCCCGGGATCTGTTGGCACCCAAGGACTTCTTGACTCCAGCAGATGGAGCGGAGGGCTGCGCTCGCTGGGACTGGTAACTGTGCTTCTTTTGCTGCTCCACAAACAACTGCTCCCTGGCCGATCTGAAAGTGGCCCCACGGCCCTCCTCTGCTCTCTTTCCAACAACACAGGGGGCACCGCGCACCTCCACTGCTTGGGTGGGCAGCGACCCCCTGCTCCTCTCCTCAGCCAATCCATAAAAGGCTTTCCGCTTGCAGGGGTTTGAGGAGGGGTACAATACCGGCTGGTGGCCAGCAACATTCTGCCCCTGGGGGGGACAGTTCCCCTTGGCTGAACCAGGGCCAGACCCAAACAGTGGAGCCACCCCAGGCCGAAGCCCGCTAGTGGACACCAGAGGTGGCTGTACAGGTGCACCTACATCACACTTCACTGTCCCATCTCTCTGCGGGTCCCCAAGGGCGGCAACACCACTCTCAGGTTTGGAAAACAAGCCACCCAGGGCAACCCCCTGTGGAGAAGAGCGGCCTGCCTCACTGGCCCCACAGTCTGCCTTCCCCACCACGACATTTACATCCCCCCGGGCCGCAGCTGCACCACTCAACATGCGCCGCACACACGGCATTTCCCGGATGTCCTCTGGCGTCAAGGCCGACCTCCATCGAGCGCTGTCATTCCTGTGCCCACGGGCCAGGTGCAACACGCTGTCGGCATAGTTGTTGAGGCCGGCTTGTGGGTCGTGCGAGTCCAGCACGGCAGCGTAGCGCTCTGTGTGGGTCCTGAGCAGGTGGCCCGCAGCCGCCCCCGACAGCTCCGAGCTCGACCATGCATACTGGATGTCCAGGATGTGGCCTCGGATGGCATCCGCCTTCTGTTCAGGTGTGCAGGTGCCAGACAAAATGTCAAAGGACCTCCTCTGCCACTCACTCAGGTGTGCAGCGCTCATGCCTCCCCCTGGCTCCAGTGAGGAATGGCAACATTAAAAATGCATGACCAAAGCACAGAAAAGGGCGACATCAGCACATTCTGAGTTACACGTAAAATAAAGCACTTTTTGTAAAAATGTTGAGAGCTGAGAGGCAAGACAACAAGGTCAGGAGCTCAGGCACGAGAGAAGCCTGGAATCACACTCAATTATTATTTATTTGATTGTCAGTTGCCCCCCCCCCACAGTCACTTACAAAACTGAGCAATTCACATTGATTTACTAGACTTTACTGAAGTATTTCATGGCAAACATCTTGACAGAGGGCAAACCAGATATGGGGGAGGGGGGGTCCCTCAATCGAGACAGGATTTCATTCAGACAGGATCTCATTTTACCTTATTTCCAAAAATGTTTTCTGTTATTCAATTCTTTGCAGCTCATCTTATATGTAGGGGGCTCAGCGAGCAGCAGCAGTGCCTCACGGTGCCTGCGCTGTGGGTTCAGTCATGGGTTCTCATCTGCCTGTTTGGGTGGAGTTCGCACGTTCTTCTGTGTGGGTTTCCTACCACTGTCTGAAAACGAGATCAAGTATAACCGCGGCTGGTGACGGAGCTGCAGCCACTGCAGGGGACAAATGTCACAGCGTTGCACTGCTCTCACATACTGAAAACTGTAAACTCTATTAATGTCCAGTTCCCCGTCTGTGACGTCGACATCAGCAGAGCGCACGGGGAACACAGTGTCCACGGACAGCGTGGGACAGTGAGGACGTTAATGGCGACAGATGATGTCCCACAAACCTCGTTTCACTTTCTCTGCAAACTGGCTGCTGCCCAACTCCACGCCGCGGGCCATTACTAATATCACCGTTTTTACTGTTGCTACCGCTGTCTGTCTGACTGAAATGGATCAGACCCCCAGTATCTTCCACTGCTCATTGGGCGGGCGGGAAAAAGCCTCTTTAGCAGAAAGCTGGCTGGTCCCACACAGATGTGAGTCATTTTGAGAACGTTCTTATCTTTAATACTTACAGAGTCCGTTTAAAGAGCGCGCTTTGTCCCGCTGTCCTCACGCCGCCAGGCAGCTCCTCCCGCGGCCGCTTGGCGCCATATTTCCACACGGCGCGAACCGGCGCCTAACACCTGATTGGCCGATGTGGTATCACGTGCACCACAGAGGCGATTGGTCGGAGTTCCATCACGTGTCTCGGTCTCTGCTGGGGATGGACAGGGCACCGCTCGGGGCTCGTCATCTGATTGGCAGGCTTGTCGTGACGTCACTCAATGACAAACGTGTCGGCGCGTGGATACGTTCACGTACAATTTACTTACAATTTGTTCATTTAACAGATGAAGAAAAAAGTGCAAACGACAAACAAAAAGACAAACAATAGTGCGTTTGACCCACACAGAAATGCAGTCCCTCGGTCCAGCACGGAGAGTCAGAACTACTGCGCTTCACGAAGCCAGGTGTGTCCAGGAACCTCCCGGACTGACTGTGGACGTAAAGGCAGCAGAATTTAGTAGACAAAGACAGAAATATCTTTAATTACTACCGTTATTGTCCTTTATTATCTGTGTCGTTTGTTATTATTATTGCTATTATGAGCGAAGACCTTTACTGAAACCAAATAAAGCTGCGGGTCATTTGTTATTATTATTATTATTATTATTATTATTATTATTATACGACAATTGAATCACTTTTAATATTTGGGAATAAAAGTCTGACCAATCCGACCAACCCTGCTGTCGGTACCGCAGCGCCCCCTATCGGTTCTTCTCTGACTTTCCTGCGGTCCGCGAACCGGCTGGTAAAATTCAGGGTGACTGAAAAAGACATTTATTATTATCACTTACCGTTACAACTTATTATATCGACATGTAGTATGTTCAGCATTTGTAAGATTTAGAAAATGTTGCATTTACTTTACACTTTGGTTTAGACTACGTCATTTTTTTATCATTACATTTATAAATGTTCGGTTCTTTTTGAATCACCCTGTTCCTCGAATGTTCCGGTGTCTGGCGCTCTAACAACAGAGAGCTGACCAGGAATCTTGTCAAGTTTTTTTTTTACGTGTGCAACACAGTTCCCATCACTCTGTGTAACAACCAGCGTTGCCATTCTGGTAAAAAAGTCACGTAGGCTTGTATATGGCACCTGTCACCTGCACCCAGCACTTGGTTTCTGTTCCTGACACCTGTCACCTGGCAGCGGTGAAAAACGGAGTAAATATGTAAATAGCTGTGATCATCTCTGCCGCCAGAGGGCGACACACGCAATAAATTACAATAGGAACCAGTGGCTCCAAACTGTTAACCTCCGACTATGGACTTTTTCCAGATTAGCACTCCTGGGTTTAACAGCAAAGAGAAAGAGACAAACTATCACTGAGTCCTTTATTTTAACTTTGCAGCATTACAAAGATAAATATCCAGCTTTAACATGAGCTTGTGCACCAAACAGAAATCCACAGTTTCACTCTGAAAACACTCAGCCACAGTAGTTTCTGGTCGAAAAGGAGAGCGAAGCTGTGACACGGTGACAGCAGTGACAGCATTCTGCTGCAGGGACACTGGTTTACTCCTCACTCCTTTGAGGGCCCCACCACCACCAGTGGGTTAGGGATTATGTCTCTCCATCTAGCAGAAGAGGATGAAGCAGAAGCCCAACCCTCCCCCAGTACTTTCACCATGAAGCCCCGCACTGTGAACCCCAGGCCAATGCTCTCATCATGACCCACAGTCTTGGCCTGACCCCTGGGAGGAGGTTTCACACTTTCCAGCTCACATGACGATGACGACGAAGCGCCACCTATTTTTAGTGTAAGACGTACAGCTCCACGTGAACCATCGGGGAGGGGTGTTATGTATGCGTGGCCTAGACAACACACAGCCACAGTCAACAGCCTGTAAGAGGAAAGAGCAGCACAAAGTAGCCAAAGGGAACGAACAGAATCACCATGTTGGTGACAGTTGATGATATAAATCACAATCAATTCACATATTATCTCCCTTGGTGGTACAGTGTGCCGGCGATGGTAACATAACCACACTCCCCGACCTGGTTGCCACCACGTGATAACCCTGAGGGCTCCCTCAGTTGAGCTCCACAACATTCAGCAGGCGAGCGGACTGGCTGCGGAGCGGAGGTCCCAAGTGCCAAGTGCTGTGTGAGCTTCAACCCCAGGGGAGGCACAGTAGACCCAGCAGGAAAGAGGCTCTATTCCTCTCCCAGAATAAAACTTTACATCAAGTTGGCCAGTTGGTTTCGCTTCCTCACACCAGCATCTCAGACCCCCAAACCGTCCCCTTTGTGCGCTGGAGGAAGACGCCACAGAAGCATCTGGGAGGGAAACCAGACATTCAGCTCAGCATGCAATTTCCATCAACAGCTTGTGTGACAGGAGGCTGGAGCTGCTTCTGCATGAGGCCTCCATCCTCGACACCACTTAAACCTTAGGTTTCTAAAGCAAAGAGCATCACTTGTTCATCAGTCATCAGTGCTTCATACAAAAACAGACCCTTGGTGAGCTTGGAAACGCCACTCAAAGCTGTGTTCAATATGAAAGGCATACGTGTAAAAAAATAAATCTCGCTAGCGAAACGTTGAAGCCCTGAGAGTTATCTTCTATAGTCCACTGTTGGTGTTGGGATCTCTGCGGGGATCTCACTCCTTTGAGGGCTTTGAGCTCCACTCCGCACAGAAAATCCCATCTCAGGAATAGGTCCCAGCTGTGAGCTTCCCATGTTCAACACCTGCCCCTCCCCCCACCCTCAGTTCCCCCAAAAACACATTGAATCTCCAGAAAACCTGGAGAAGACTTTTCTTCTTCCACATATGGAAGATGGCAGGAGCCGGGACCCGTCAGGTGGCGGGCAGGTCAGTGGGCCTCCGGTGGGAGGGCAGCAGCTCACTGGCTCTTCTGGACCCAGTCCCAGCTCTCGTCGCTGTCCTTCCGACTCTTTTCTGCCTCGATCATCTCCTTGTAACGCCGGCGGAAGAAGCCCATCTGTGGAGAGAGACAGGAGGCTCATTTGCTCACTGTTGGGTAGAAAACTAGGTTCTGCCTGACAGACTCAACAGGAAGGTTCCGAGGGGCCCGTTTCTCACAGGTGTCCTAATGCAAACCTTAGAATTGCGGCCAGGCTGAAGGTTTATGGTCTCATGGTTTCACTATTGACACTAGAACTCAAACTCACACCAATGAGGGTTGCTCTGCTCTGCCAGGTACATGCAGCTTCGTGCCGACTGTCTGAGAGCGACGGGGGGGCTCTTCCCAAAGAGAAGACCCCCTTAAGTACAGCCCAGTCAGCTCCACTTGGCCTCCATGTGCCCATTTGCGCGCGCGCACACACACACACACACACACACACACACACACACACACACACACACACACAACACTGGCATTTCCTGAGCAGAGCTCTGCTAAACATGTGTTGCCTTGGCAACACTCGGGGCACCCATTCCCAGAATTCCTTGTGCTAAGGGGGATTTGTCTTGGCAGGATCTGAGAGTTCAAGAACTAACATTCGGGGGATTTAGATGTGGTTTTCTGAGAGGAAAACGTGAAAGGGAGAAAATAAAGGTTTTTGGCTGAAATCTTCTGTCAGAATTCCAGTCTGAGGATCAGAGCTGCTCTGCGAGGCTCAGGATTATGGGGGCAAAATTATGAATCAATGCATCACAACATGCACAAGAAATGGGTAAATATCACTAATACGGAAATAGCACACTAACGTTTATTTCTGTACGATGATCATCTCTCCTTCACACAGGATGCCCACTGCGTGTCAACGGAGCGACTGCCTCCCGCAGCAGTCGCTTTGTGAGGAAACTCTTCTCCTTGGGTCTGATTAGCTCACCCAGCACACATACAGTTCACCGTCTTCGCTTTCTGTTTCTGCAGCTTTTTGACAAATGTGATTACGTGTGTGTCAGTTCCAGAGGCGTGTGAGTGGAGCCCGAGAGAGAAAACGTGACAGAATTATTAATTTTTTTCCTTGTTTCCTGGGGATCGAAGGCATGGAAAAGCCTCTGCCCTTCCAGTCACGGACTGGTTGCAACTAACGCTTCCTACAGCTGCTGACCAGAAGACTTGCACTGTACCTCGAGTCTGGCTTAGACTTCTTTCCACACCAGCCCTCGTCTAACTGACTCCTTGTCTTTTGTCTTGTACTTTGGCTGCATGAAATGTCCAAAATCATTTATTTAAAGGTTTCCTGTAGAACACGGGGAGATGCCAATTATTGCGATTATTCCACATCTCAGTGTGTGGAGGGAGGAGGTGACGTCATGGAAAGATCTCCATTACTGATGCCCAGTTTCAGCTACGTCACATGGGTTTGTTCGTTGGCTGCAGACCATGACCAGCAAGTCAAAGACCAACCAATATGACTGACACCCTTCAGCTGTGTGACACAGGTAGCTGGAGGCCACCTGTTGATGGTTCCTCCTTACCTTCCAGAGCAGCACAGCCAGTAGCAGGAAGATGAGGATCCCCACCAGAAGGCTGATGGCTATTATCCAGCCCACCACGTACCCCCTGGGCTCCTGGTTGTGGAGAGCTTCAAAAACCACCTGCAATAGTGCAATATGGATTTAGACATCATGCAGACTTTAGAGATGTGTGTTTCAAATTCTGGCAAGATTACAGAAGGTGGGACTGAAACGCTTTCAATACCAGACACAGACCTCGTCTCAGGTCCCCATGCAGCCCCAGCTGTGGTGAATCAGAGTATGGTTCTGCAGAGCACTGGCTGACAGAGCAACGCGAGCCCCGCATGCACAGTCACACATTGTCCTGGGTGGGTCACAGGGTTTTCAACCCCAGCCTTTGGTCCCTCTTCCTGCAACAGGCGCAGTACTTTCACTACTGTGTGTTTTCACTACTCGACCCACCTCTGGGATGTGGTGTCTCTTTTTGTCCTCAGAACATTTAGAAAACGTTGGAGATCTAATAGCCCATGAGGTTGTGGGGGCAGAGCCCGAAGCCTGGTCCTCTTATTGACCTGAAGGGTCAAAGGGCACCAGAGACTGTCGAACAAACAACGTTACGCAGTGGAGTTAACTCAAGGAGACCAATGAATGAGACAAGTGATGATACCATGAATGTTCTGCTGATGCACAGCGGTCTTCTCAGCGACTGTGTCGAGGGAAGGTAAACCATGATGGACATTTCATGTGTTTCACGGTTTTCACCACTAATTGCCTGCAGGCTCTGTGTTCAGGGGGGTAAACCTCACAGGAATTCTTCCTGCGCTGGGCCCCTTGAACAGCCTGCCCAAGGAGGATATATAACCCACAGCGAAGCGGCTGGCGGGCCTCTGACAGCGAGGAATTTAACCTTTGTGAACCATAACGCAGTGCGAAAAAACAGCCTGCGGTCCGACCTCCTATTGGCTGTTTAATGTAAACTCTGTGCGAAACGCAGCTGATGACGACCGTGGAGGAACTCGGACACATCTCACTGTTTCCCACAGTAAAATCCTCCTTTGGCTAACAGAGGACTATGAACACAGCATGGTGAGCAGTGACCTCACAGGGACCACAGGGAGAACAAGCTACGCGGCTCTGATGCCACCGATGGGGAGGGTTCGACAGCCACCATGCAGTTCATCTGTCCTGGAGTTTGTGGTGGCTCTCAGTGACACTTTTCAGGGACTTTTTATAGACATAACAGTGCAGCAGGTAGCTCACAGCTCCTAGGCTGCAGGTTCAAAACCTCATCAGTGTGTTTGGCTCTGTCTTTGTGTGATTTTTATCCAGGTGCTCCAGATTTCTTAACAGTCCACACACGTTTCAGGTCCATCTTAGTTTGTGTTGATCACATGGGGAGAAACCTGGGGATCAGTAGTGGGCCCTGGAGAATAAGGAGGGGGCACCAATTCCTTAATTGAATTATGCTGAGCACCCAAGTAAATGAGCTCCACCCCCCCCGGAAAGAGCCTCTCGATCTGAAGGTCAGCTGTGGTCCTCACGACCCGGACTGACACAGAACCACTGCCGTTCTACGTCACAGTGGGATCACTCACAGACACGTCCTCTGGCAGGCCACCGGGAACCTCCACCGCCACAGGGTCCACCCGCACCCCAGCCCGGGACACGAGCTGGATGACGGACGAGCTGTCCTGTGGGACAGAGACACACACAGTGACCCTCTCTGCACAGTCTGCCACACACACACTTATTCACACTCCTGCTATCCTGCAGGATTCTGGACACACTGACCCTCTTGAGGATCTCTGTGTTGAGCAGGAGGCGCAAGTCCACGCTAACAGTTTCCTCCTTGGCCAGCAAACCCACTGTACAAGTGATCATGAGACAGGGCCTCCCTGGGCGGTCGCAGTCCTGCCACATAGAGTCATGGCCATGGTCACACACAGTTAGCGCCGCAGTGAAGGTTCTGCAGGCTGAGCTGAGCAAGCAGCACCCCCCAGCTCACCAGGACGCGCCGGCCCGACTTGGTGAAGAAGCCCAAGATGGTGTGGAAAATGCTCTCGTGGTCCTGGTACACCGTGCAGGGTGTCGGGTTGTTGTGGGAGGTGCAATTGCCCCGGTTTCCTGCCACCTGTGGGGGGGGGGGGGCATCAGCTACAAGAAACTGAATCGGATCTCTAGTTTGGTTGTTTGGCTCAGGTGTGTGTGTGTGTGTGTGTGAGACTAGGTGTCCTACGTCGTATGCTTTGCTACTATGCACATTTAAAGTATGGTCCAAACCTGGTTCACCACTGGTAAACTGTTCTGATCATCTACTGTGAGCCATTTTGGTTCACTCACATTATTACTGAAGTATTATTACTTCCATACAGTCCTGGTAATTTTACCCCAGTACAGGGTGACTCCTAAGAACCAGTCAAGTTGAAACCGTTTATGAACAAGACACGTCCATAACTGGACATCTCTCCTTCACATCTCTCAGCAGTTCTGGAAACTTCTCCAAGCAGGAAGGAGTTGTGAACAAATTTGCATATCTGCTGAACCAGTTTCCTCCTCTCTGCCCAGCCTGAATGATCTGTCATACTTCTCATGTTTGCGTAACTTCTTAGACAACATTTATGGAAATCTATGTAAAAAAAACTTTTTGGAAACATGTCTGTTTTTCCCTTATATTTCTTCCTAAAAAGCTGGAAACAGTTTTGGAAAAGACACCATTCACTCTGCAGCTATAACAGTGGCACAGAGCCAAGGCCGACAGACACGGGAAGATGAGTGCAGCGTAATGTGAACAATAGCTGAAGTGGATGTTAATAATTTTACAAGTGTGGATTTTTGTTAATTACTGTAGAAATGCTATTCAACCATGAAGACCAAGTGAAACAGCCCACACTTTAGAGCCAGAGTGGTTTGGTAAAGTCAGCGGTTATAGTGTAGAGTTGCAGGTTGTGTAGAGTCTCCCACCTGGCTGTCCAGCACATGCAGCATGTCGGCGCCGCTGCCCACCAGCCGGTTGGGGATGCGCAGGTCCACTGTGGCTCGGGGCAGCCGGCTGGGTCCGTTGTTTATCACCTGCGCAGAGCAGGTGGGGACACAGGTGTGAGACACGTGGGGGGACTGAGGGACACCAGTGTCCCTGCAGCACAGAAGAAAACCAATCTGTGCCCTAGCTCAGATTTCGGAAACGGCGCCATCTGATGGCCACTGTCACGTGGGAACCTTTTACAAGGACGAGGACACAGAACACTGGCAACACGCTAACCTCTGGGTACGGTGTGAACATACGGTGTGTGTTTGGTCCAGAGCAGGAGGGGGCACTAAGAATAACTGCGAGGGAGAGGGGAGATGCCACAGGAGGACAGACAGGACAACAAGCTGCTGGACAAGGGATGCAGGAAGAGACAACAGGATGGACGTCCAACAGCAGACAGAGCAGTTCAAACAGAGGCAGCATCAGTCCATCTTCCAGACAGTAGTGGACTGAGGACTGTAACCATCAGTCTCACCTGGAAGGTGAAGTTCAACGGCTGGAAGCTGCACTCCATGTCCTCCAGCTGCACGAAGCGGGCGGGGTCTATGGAGTTACCGTAGACAAAGGAAATCGGCGATACCGTGCTGCGGGAACATGGACAATGAGACCTTTACCATCGTGATGGTGACCTGTCCTCCAAAAGGGACATCCAGTCACCAGTCTGAGACCACAGTTTGAAGTTTCCTGCAGAGTAAGACTGTTTTAAAATCAGACAGGCTGTCGGAAGGGAGCAGAACACAGTTTCCCCTCTCAACCATTTTGATGGGAACAAAGGCAGCAGAGAGAAAAGGTGGACGCAAGACACACTGTTATACGCAGTGTCGCTGCTGTTGGGTGCCGTGCTCTCAGGCAGCAGGGACATCCACCTCGAGCCACAAACCAGCACCGTTCACACACAGTTACACTGATGACCACGTGTGTCTGCCGTCTGCAGCCCCCCAGGGTCACGGGTGAACTGTGGATCCCAGAGATGGAGAATGTTGTGAACAAATTGAAAGCGATGGGAGCTTTAACCGCTGCCTGGGGACGTGTCCATAGTGCAGGCAGAACATTTAATCAGCAAAGAGGGGTCAGAGGTCACTCATTCATCACTAACAAGATCAGCATGAGCATCCTGGGGAAAATATGCTGAACAAGCAACAAAAAAAAAAAAAAACTAACTTCAGTGTGGAAGCCGAAATAGGGCTCGTGGAGCACATCTCCACAAGGTGACATCAGACCAGAGACGTGCCATACTGCTCAGCTATTTTTTTATAGTTACAGCTGAAGGGCTTTGAAACACAATTAATCATAGTTATTTACCAAATTAGTTGTGCAGTGCTTGATAGCAGAAGGCTGGGGAGAAGCCGTCTGACAACGTGGACCAGAACGAGTGAGAGCAGGAGTCTGGTGTGCTGGGCGGTGCCATGTGACCGATAGCTGGGCCAGTCTTTGCAGAAAATGGCAAAAGAAAAAGAAGAATGATGGTAGAAGATGAACAGATGATAGATAATGGAAGATAGAAAAAAGAAGGATGATGAAAGATACATGATGGAAGATGACTGAGGATGGAAGACAGATGACAGAAGCTGGATGATGGAAGACAGATGATTGATGAAGGAAAATGGAATATAGTGGATGGATGGTGAAAGGCAGCAGATAGAAGATGTCCAATGAAAGATGGGACATGGTGATAACTTGTTGGTCTATTTCTTTTGTCTGTCTTACTGTTTCTGTATCTCTCATCATGTATCTCTCATTCTGTCTGCTTTAAAGGGGCTGTGATCCTCTTGATGTTTGCTGGTTTATGTAACAAAGCTGTTTTTTATTCAACCCCCAGCTACCCATTACAGTCCTATCTGTGGCTGCTTCAACTCGATAATGGCCACAGTGCACAACATCCAAACGTCATTCATGTGTCATAATGCTGTGTTTGCATTTCACATCCTTTGCAGTCTTCAGGAGCCTGAAATTTACACTGGACACCTTCACCTGAAGGGATCCTGCACAGCCTTGTGACAGGGAAGCTGCGTGTGTTCTAAGGCTCTTAGGTTAGGTGTACATCTAAGACTGTGGACAAAGTGGTCAGCATTGGCAAGGTCTTCTGTGGGACCTAAACATCTCATCAAGATCCTCTGCTTAGCACTCCTGTGTCTGGGCTCAGGGTGCTGACGGTCGGAGAGAGGACCTGATTGGGAGCACCCTGTGTGGGCCATCGTCCTCAGCTTTGTGCTTCTGGTGACACCACTCAGCTTACAGGGGCTGCTGCTTCTCACCATGCTGCCTTGCTGCTGGTTGAACTGTCACATGCTGATCCAGAGCTTCATCCCCCAGGGGTCAGAGGTCATGGGAAAAGCTTTCAAAAGCCTGTTTAAGAACTTTCATCCAAAGTACATAACTAATTTCATAGGTTTACCCCATCATTCGTCATGTCTATGCCCCCCCCCAGGGGTTACCGTGCCACAGTACTCACCCAGTGATGGTGGTGTCCACCTCGTGGACCAGAGGGATCGACAGCTCCAGGGTGTTGTCCACCAGCTTGTTGTCGTGCTCCGGATTAGCACTGAACAACAGGCAATAAGATTGCGTGTGACATGGAAGGTCAGACACACACGGCCTGCGTGGGGTCTCCTACACAGAGCCCCCACACACATCACCAGCCACCTTCACAGCGCCACCACACTGAGGAAGAAGCTGTACATCTTTCACGGGTCTTTACACTGTCCTTCCCAGGCTAACAATGGCACAGTGGCACAGCAGGAAACACCATTTCTGCTCTGTCTGTGTAGTTTGCATGTTCGCCACAAATTCGTGTGGGTTTCAGTCTAAGGACATGTGTAGAAGAAGGCGAAGGTGAACCACTTCCACAGCCACCCTTAGTCTGAAAGTCAACACTTGCCGGACCCGCCTTCACCTTAGTCTCAGTGAATAAGTTCTGGTTCTACCAGCTCCTGGACAATGACCTTTGTTGGGGGTCATGTGAGCCCATGTCCACGTGGTGTTGGGAAATGACAGTCAGTAAGCTGGTCCCTTGGGACTGGGTGGGTTGTGAAAGGACCTTCTGTGTGAAACTGCCCCCAGGGGGGCTAAGTGCATTTTCTCTTACTGCTTCACACACACACATGCACACAAAAAACACACACACAGGGAAACTTTTCACTGCTAAATCTTTTCTGACATATCACGATCAAATATGCTGGTGATATTTTCCCAGCTCCTCAACAGGACTGAGGCAGGAAGTCTGATCTGATTTGTTTATAAGTCACTTTTACCTCCACTCCTCACCGTTGAGCAGCAGGTAATAATACAGACATCCCTGGATTTATGTGTTGGGTGGGTTTTGTAAAAATCTTGGACACAGCTATAAACAAGGAAACAAACAAATAAATAAATGATAAATGATTGACCACTAAAACTCAGGGACATCAGACTGGAGCCATGACCACTGCAACAGCGTGCTGAATTTAGGTCATCTCTGGCACAACATGATTTAATCTGTTTCTGGGCATTTTAGTCAGTGGAACCTGCCATGTGGGGTCTAACCCTATACACCCCACTCCTGTGGTCAGAGGACCTGCGTTTGCAGTATGTTTGTTATATATAACCAGGAATTGAGCTTCCACCATGTTGATCTGCATCCCTGACATGTCGCCGCACTGATGCTCACACTCACCTCTTTGCCGTGACGTGGAACCGCAGCGTGTTATTTTCTCCAGACAGCCGGCTGGTGTCAAAGATGACGGCCAGGTTGTACTGAGGACACAGCAGGGAGACGAAGCACTCAGCACGACAAAAAGTAAACAAGCACCTCGTGGGGTCCACACTGTGTAAAGCTGGGTTTTACCGTGGTCTGGGCTCGCATGAACGGAAACCCAACGCTGCACCTGAGGAAGTCGGGCTCCACCAGCTCGCAGGAAACGCCCTTCTCCTCCTGCAGAAGACAAGGCAGACAAGCAAGCGGGTGATGAGTGGAGTCACCTGGCAGGAGGGACGGGACACACACACACACACACACACACACACACAGACACACACACACAGAATTTGACTGAAGCTCACTCTCAGCTCCAGGGAAAGTGATGATGCCAAACATTCCATTTGGCCGCTTGTCCAAATTCTGTGCTCCACAGCCAGCCTGGGTAAACATCTGCTCCCTAGTACCCACAATGCTTTGGGAAGAGTGTTCTCTGTTCTCTCAGGTCTCACTTTGTCAGGAAAGTGAAGACAGCCAGAATAACACCAACAGCAATGACTGAGGGGCTATGTGCCATAAATTGGAAATTACAATAGGTCATTAATCATTCATTTAAATACTATTTTTATCTTATGGTTGACACTATTGAAACCCAATTTGAAACTGGCACTAACTCTCACTGTTATTTCCTTGGTGGAGGATGAACCCCCAGCAGGAGCAAATTGTCAAACTGAGAAAAAATGGCACCGCTCTGAGGCAATAAGGCCACATCGTGACGATGTCATGCTAGGGAAAAGGGCACAACAACAACATTGTTCTTCTTCTGTTTATCCAAACTGCAGAATGTCCAAAAACAGGAGTTGCCCAAACTGAAAAATCCCCACAGTCCAGACACATATCTTGAGCAGGTACGAAAAACGGGAACCATAAAGGGCCTCACTCTGGGTATTTATTGCAGACTGTGGCTCCTGCAATAAATTGTTTTAGAAAAACACTCACTTGGGACTTCAAACACTGAACTGGCAGCAAGACAGTCTGCACAACCGTACAACCGCAATGAGTAACACGGAGGAACCAGGAGCTTGTGGCCCCAGAGGAGATGCTAACCGGCGAGCAACAGACACTCTGGCTACAGCAGGGCAAAAACACAGTAAAATCGTGCTTCCTTCCAGCAAAAAGAGCAGTTAAACGAACTGTTTAAACATTTCTGGGCGACATCTGAAAGCACGAGGCATTTCTTCCACGGCTGGTCATCTGTTGCTGGTGAAAAGCACTTCTCTTCCGGACACATCTCAAGCTAAAAAATGGTGAATGTCCGAAAATGTAATGTGATTTGCGACGCAGAGAGCTTCTGTCTGCCAAGACAAATAGGCTGCTGGAGATGTGGAAGATGAGTCTACAGGAGGAAATTCTCCCTTCCGAGTGGCAGCACTGCAGAGACGACGTCCATCCCTGAAGCGGCTACCTGGTCTGGAGCCAGAGAGAGAGCAGAAGAGGAGGGCTGTCAGGTGCACGCCCTCCCCATTTTGCCCCCACAAAGTGTTACTGTGGTAGTTGGTGGGAAATGGAGAACTAGAACACATCAGTCAGTAGTTTCCAACGCCTGTCCTGGGGATGGTTGTGATGGCAGCAGGCTGAGAAGGCAGGTCCACCTTCCAGTTCCCTCAATGGTCTCCAGGGGGTCCTCAGGAATTCGCAGACCGGACGAGAGAGGTAATCCCTCCAGTGCACCCTAGGTCTGCCTGGGGTCTCCTCTCAGTGAGATGCGCCCAGTGCAATTCAAGGCCAATTTTCTTGGCATCAACTGACTCCTCTCGATCTGGAGTTAGCAGTGACTCTATTTTGAGGCTCTCTGAGATCAATGCACTTCTCACCATCGTGAGCAGTGAGCCCAGCAATTATGTGGGAAAAATCTCACTTCAGCCATGTGATCTCCTTCTTCCAGCCTTCCAGTCATTAGCTAAAGCTCATGACTACAGGTGAGGATGGGGATGTAGATTGAATAGAAAACCACAAGGCTCACTGGAAAGGTCAGCTCCCACTTCATGGAGACGTACAGCACTAGTAGGACCAGCTGCTCCACAGGTCCTAAAAGCCCTTGTTTCATCACTCGTGTACAAGACCCCTAAAGGACTTCAACTCCACCACTAGAGGCTGATGTTCCTCCTTCACCTGGAGAAAACAGCTCAGTCAGTACTGGCAGAGGACCATGACCTTTAGACAGACAGTGCAGTGTGACATCAATTCAGCTCCCACCCCTGACAGAACTTCTCCATTGTCCTGAGTGAGGAGGGCAACATGGACCCAAATTTCCACCATGTTAAAGGCCTTAGCTGTGGACACAGTGACAAAGAGCTATAGTCTGAGAGCAGCCTTAGATCCCACAGGTGGCCACTGGAGGTGAGGGAAGCCATTTAGATGAAAGTGGAGACCTTCCAGGCAATGATTTGGGCATTTGGAGAGACCATGGGGAAACACTGCGAAAGCCGGGACCAGGGTACTGGAGACCAGACTCCATCCGATTCAGCCTCAGGTTCAGGAGGAACGATGGCAATTTCTTCAATGAACAGTGGACTGAAGTATCAGGTGTGAACAGCTACACAAGCAGTGCCTACCGTTTCCACAGATATGAACTGAACAACCTCTGTCCTTTAAACCCTACATTGAGTTCCTTCATGAAGCAAGTCTCGCTTAGAGGAGCAATTTGCAAATCTCATCTCAAAATGTCAAAATGTAACATTTCTGTGCTGTTGTTTAGCAGCGGAACTTTAAATGTCACTGATACGGAAAGAGGAAATTGTTCACGGACGGTACCCAGGGTTCCACAGCTACACTTAATGGAGCTGCACATTTGAAGGTATTTTTCAGGAACTAATGAACCCCAGGAATGTGGGGGTGGAACCCAGAGACCTTGTTAAAAAACAATGCTTTACTGTGAGGGAGAGAGCACTGCCAGCCAGCAGGGGCTGCCTCTGTGGTAAACATTTCCTGAGGCTCACAGACTGAGGAGTGCTGAAGAAGCAGTAGGATCTCAGTAAATTGCTGGATCTGGGCAGAGCTGCAGTCGATCCTCTGCAAGCCAAGTGCGTTTGCATGCTGGCACAGAGGAAGTGCGCTGGTTTGTTGTTTGCCTTCCTTGGGACATCACTCACCCCCTCCAGCTGAGGACCGGGAGACAGACCATGTACAGCAGCTCTCAGCGAAGCTGTGGGCCTCAGTGTAAGAAGCAACAGAGACCCCTGGGTTTCGTGATCATGGTCAGGAGGAACATAGCTGGAGGCTTGAAAGACGTTCATTTGCTGATGCGGTAACCATGTATGACGGCAGTTGAAGGATTTAAACAGCAAGACTTCAACAGACTGGTGCCAATCCAGGTGTACCTGCCCTGCACTCTGTGCTTCAGGACAGGCTTGGACTGCCAGGACCCTAACGGCTGTTGAGCAGTTACTGACAGTGAAAGAGGGAGGAGTGTTGACCTCAGGCTGCACCCTGGTATCAGCGAGTGCGCAAGCGGCTGGAGAAGCCCAGGTGGGGCTGGGTTTGTAATAACATCAGCCAGTTCCTGTCCTTCCAGGGGGCGGTTCCCTGGTCGCCTGCACCACCCTGCTGTCAACACACTGTCGAACCAACACACTCTCGTGACACTGTTATTACCCTGGTAACCTGAAACAATATTTTGGCAAAAACCTCAGTAAAATATTTTTCTGGTGGTGCTGCCAAAATGGAAATCTCTATTAATAAAGTTTAAATAAAGGTCTGGCCTGCGTGTTGTGTACTAAACATTCTCAGTGCTGAAACCCATCACCGTGTTGGACTCCTACCTTCTGCCACATCTTGATGAAGTAAAGTTCTCTGGAGAAGTTGAAGAAGATGTTGGTGTCGTATGCATCATCACCAGCGTTGGAGAGGGACAGGTTGAGAGAAATGTTCCTGACTCCGCCCAAGGCGAGGTAGGGCCGCCTGGGGACCCTGCGAGAGACATGGTCGGAGACGCCATAAGCAACATCATGACAAATCGAACACACAGTGGGACATGAACGCCCACACATCTTGATGCGGCTGAAAACCAATTAGAAACAAGCTGCTCTACGAGAAATTAATATCCTAAATATAGGGCGAGGAACTCAAATTCTTGCAGGAAACATTTTGACTTTCATTCATCAGCTAATTTGATTTTGACCCCTCACAGTTTTCATGGGGAACAACACAGTGCTATGTCAGTTCAGCGCCGCAGCACCAAATGCTGCACAGTGGACAAGTGCTGAAACCCGGAGAAAAGTCACGAACAGACGGCAACTCCTGCATCTCTGAGTGGAGACGCCAGCGTGGAAGCCGGGAGTGCGACTCAGGAACAGTGTTTCTGCTGAGAGAAAGTGGTTGTAGGTCCTCAGAGCACCCAGGACACAAGGTGAGGAGGAACAGCAACTTGACAGAAGGTCCCTGAAAGGACCCAAAGGTATCGCAACCTCAGCACTGATGTCTACAGTAGATCCGCGAGGAGCCGACAATGAGCCACAAATGTTTTTCCTGTGACTCAGTAGGATACAAACTCAACATTTCAAATGGCTTTTTTCCAACACCACTTTATCTGGGAATTTTTCTCAGCCACGATAACAAATAGGCAAAAGCATGTTTGTAATGTCCCGAAATAGCGCACAGATACGAAGAAAAGAGCAGCACAAATTATAAAAATGATTACTGAGGAAACAAGACTGCGGGTTCGGTAAACTGTCAGCCTTCTTGTGTTCCTGTACATGTGGGCATGTTAACAATCTGTGACACGTTACATCTACAACATTCCTAAGATTGAACTTTCTGGAGGTCAAGAAATTCTTAGGACATCCATATGGTTCTTGAGGAGTTACTAAGCTTAGGGGTACATCCACAGATGTTCTATGTGGACTTTTGCATGAAATGTCCTTCAGGGCAGCTGAAATCTGAAAAGAATATTATTTGGTGATATTTTATTTAATGAGTTCTCAGTCATTCCACCAACAAATTCAGGAAGAACAATAAACAGTTCAATCTGACCTGATAAATGTGACGATAAAACTAATTACATTTTGGTAACTCCATCTGGTGACCCAGTGCACCTGGGTTCAGTACTACTACTTAATGGAGCCACAGGAAGGGACTGAATTACAAACACAGCAAGGGAACAAGTCTCGCGCGCGCGCGCGCACACGCACGCGCACGCACACGCACGCACACACACACACACACACACACACACACACACACACACACACACACACACACACACACACACACACACACACACACACACACAGAGGGGGCCGGCTCATGAGGACCTGTGCCATCTGCCTCAACAGACTGAAGCTCCCACCAATTGGGCTCATCCATTGTGCTCCATTCCGTGTGCCCCAGGGATTAAATGTTAGCTGCTCTGGTGCGTGTGAACTGAAGAAGACCCAGTCGAGGCAGTGAAGACATGTGAAGGGGTCTTACCCTGGCAGCAGCAGTTGACCTTGAAGCCGAAGATCTGCAGCGCAATCCTCAGACAAGCAGTTCTTCTCAAACCAGGTCTGTGAAGGCAAACCAATTGCTTCTCAGTTACTTCATACAGGTGCAACACAGAGCAGCCAGTGTAGAGGCACCACAAGCCAAGTTCAAACACTGCAAGACTTAGGGGACCTGCTGCTTGGTGGACCTCAGTAAGGTGGTACCCTGGAGTGGCAACATCACACCGTGAGAACAAGGGAGCAGCAGGGAGGGCTGCTGTGAGTATAACAAGCTCCTGGGTTCAAGACATCAGGGCCCTTCTGTCCATCTACCATATACGCACTGCGAGGCCTTTGAGCTGGCTGGCCTCGCAGGGGGGGAACCGGATGAAAACGCACTCTTCCACCTGGACTCTGCAGAACACACTGAGAGCTCGCATTCCAGCAGGAGCCGGCCACTGACGGACCCCGCGAGTTTATATACACACGCCATACTCTGGACAGCAACGCAGTAAATTAGTGCCAGTCCTGAATAAATTGTTTACACTTATTTTACTTTCAAAACCATTAAAGTGCTCAGAGTATCATGCAATGTATGGATTTCTTTCTCACTTCTGTAATGAGTAAACAGATGTGCCAGAACGTTCTCAGCAATGCTGGTGGAGACTCAACAGGGCACTGACAGCCCAGCTGACACGAATGTGATCTACTGGTATAAAGCTTTTAAAGGAGTTTGGAAAAGAAGCACCTTCTGACCCTGAGGAACAGCGCTCTTGGCACATGGCCCAGAGGACGACCGCAGTGACCACAGAGGACGGGGATGGCGTTTAGGAAGACCCATGCGGCTCAGCGTTACAGCTCTGGCTGTCGTGGTGTCGAAGAGGCGGATTCCAGCATTGGGATGAGGAGAGCCGCACTGGTCTGCTCACTCGGCCAGACATTCCTGGACCCCGCTGCGCCCGGGGAATCCTTTGCCGGAACGCAGTCGCGTCTCCGAGGGACAATTTCATGCCAAATGTGTTTGGGTCATGTGCGGCCGCTGTGGCGCTGACCGGCTCTTGCTGTGAACATGTAAGCAGCTGTTGGGGAGCCTGCTTTCCTGAGCCTACCTCCCCCCATCCGTAGGGGTAACCTGAGTGGAGAGGGAGAGCAGGGGGCTTCGGGGTCGTGGGAGGCCACACAGGACTTGAGACATGAAAAGAAAACACGGCCATTAAAAGAGCGGGAAAGGATCCCGTCCTCTTTCCTGCTCCAGTATCAGGTGGTTTTTCTGCATTCTTTCATCTCTCTCCTCTGGTTTCAACTATTCCACTGACCCCCCAGCTTATCGCTCTCCTCGCAAATACAGCCTGTGAGGGGCGCCGCAGTGCTAGGCTACCTCCATGTTCGCTGCACACGTAGCACTCACAACAGACCACTTGTTCCCCTCTGCTGGGAACCGCAGCTGCCAGTGAAGCTTCACACACAGCACCTTTCTCCACATTCCCCACACTTGGCCCATGACCCAGCCGCACCTTGACAGGACGCACTTTACAGCTTTACATACAGCACTTCTGCTTACTTGAGCAGAATAGCAGGAAGCCGCTAGCGTGACTCCCNAGCCGCACCTTGACAGGACGCACTTTACAGCTTTACATACAGCACTTCTGCTTACTTGAGCAGAATAGCAGGAAGCCGCTAGCGTGACTCCCCACCCAGTCCACAGAGCAGTGATGTACAGCGGGGCATGGGGGGGGGGGGCAGCAGGACCAGGGGCTCTGCTCAACAAGTGTTTCAGCTGAGACGGTGTGTGTGTGAGAAGACGAAATGCCACTCTGCTGATCCACTGTTTTTGTTTTTGAGAGTCGACAGATTTGTGGATCCATCTCAAGGTTCATTCACTGGGCCCATTTATAGGATACATAAAGGGAAAGACTAATTTCATACATCAGTGTGAAGCAGATGTATTAGCCTGCTGTGACACTTCTCAAAGAGCAGAGACACATAAGGCAGCAATCAGGAGCAACACAGCTCCTACAGATGTTCCCACCATCAGATCTTAAGGAAACCCCTCCCTGTGGCTTTACAGCATCCACATTAACACAGGCACTTAGTCTGTGCCCTCTGGTTAACCCCCTGCACACTGAAAACACCATCCAGACACACGGAGAAGCCAGGCTGGTTCAACAACATCGCAAAGAATTTCTACCAGAACCCAACTGTTTCAGAAGAAAAAATCTAAGTGCAGAAACTGCTGTTAGAGTGTGGAGAAACATTGACATTTGTACCATCCCTGTCAGTGCAGTCCTCAGAGCAAATAAGTATGAACAGGTTTCGATGGAAATGAGCCATTGACACCATACCATGTTCCTCTGGGCCATGCGGTCCCCCTTCCTCCAGCGCAGCACGGGGGACAGCTGGGGCAGCTCCCGGTCCCTCGGCTCCTGCGGTACGTGTTGGCCCAAGCTGTAGGCTGCCTCAAAAATGATGGGTGAGAAGACATCTTTCACCTCTCTCTGTGGACACACAAGTGAGCACAGAATGGTGAAATGGACCAAACCAAATACAAGCGCAATACAAGTGCACCAGGTCAGATACAAACCCCCTCCCATCCCAAGAGTTTGTCTAAATAAGCATCAGACTATGTCGGATCAAACAAAAAAGTATGCTTTCAAATGTTATTTTCTTAAACCTTTTTCACGTTAACATGCCATCTTATATTTCTGCTTAACAAAAAGGTAAACAGTAAGGTGCAGAGCAGGCCAAACAACTAGGGAAATTATTTTATTTGGATTGTCCTGTCCTGCCTTTGGCACCGGACAACAGAGTGTCGTTTTCACTGAGAAAACCACCACTACAGTGCGCAAGAGCATCCTATTGCTTATTGTTGAAGAGGATGGAGTTTTTCAAATCGGTACGACATGTTTCCCACACTGCATCGCTCCAGACCAGTCATTTTTAACTCGCGCTTGAAGACTCCTCCTTTGGTGCGGCCTGAAGGTGTGTTGGAAAAGCTGGTGTGGGGTCCTCACAGCCAACCTGTGTGACGGAGGCCTTCCATCCTGCTCACTAAGCCTCAAGCAGCAGTCAGAACTGTCTGAACCACAGGGGGCGAGCCCCTTACTGACAGAGACATGGCGACAGGGGTCACCAGTCACACACCCGAAGCCATGAGGGCCGTAAAACCAGGACAGTTTTCCCCACACCTGTGTTTCCTTTGGCACGGACCGTGGAAATGGCACAGCAATTTGCCCAGTAAAACCCACCCCCAGGGTCTCACTAGACAGCCAGCGCTGGAGATGGAACAAAGGTTAATGTCTCCTGTACATTCAAGGAAAGAGACTGTTCTGTCCATCTACTCCTCCAGTGCAGAGCTTGGCATCACAGGTAAACATGGTCACCCTGACCCCTCGAATTCCCCCATCCTCTTCTTTCTGAATAATATCCCTCCCATCCATCCCTCCCATCATTTTTGGGGTTTCCTCAGGCGGAAACAAGCAGAGGGTGGACAACCCTTCTGCCCCCCCCCCCCTTCAACCTGGCTCTGACAGCCACCTCAACTAGGTGTTCACCTGGTGAACTCTGGAGAACTTAGCTGAGGTGGGGTTGCACATAACCTATAAGCCCTTAGGTTGCCCATCCTCACGTTAATATCCACATTCTTGTATGTGGAGGTCATGAATGTCAAACCACAGTCAGTTTATCCAGGACCACTGTTCCTGCCTGAACAAATTGCAGAAGTATCTGCATGTGGAACGAATAGGAAATACAAAGACAAGAAAAACAGGCAGATCCTGCGGATTTTGCACAGGAGCCATCCTCCAACTCAGGTCACATGGGTTTTGGGTGTGAGGAGAAGCAGAGACTTAAGTCTACTGCCACTCCAAGGCTCTTGACAATGATCAAGTTTACCAGTGTAATAGAGACCTCCAGACAGGCTGACAGACCTGCTGGGAGATGAAGGATCTCAGTCTTCCAGAGACTGAGCTGTGGATGTTCATCAGTCATCCAAACAGAGATATGTGGGAGAACAAGAGGAAACATCTGTAGCTGCAGAAAAGGAAGAGAAGCAGAGCTGGACGCTGTCAGAGCAGCAGCAACAGGAGAACCTGTGGGTGGCAATGACATAGCCAAGGGAAGAGGAGGATATGGAGAAGCATAAGGGGGCCAGTCCTGAGCCCAGTGGAACACCATTAGAGAGAGACTGAGGGAAGGAAGGAAGCTGTACCAAACCACCCGATGAGCTCTACCTGACAGATATGACTCAAACCATCTCAGTCGTGGTCTTTCGATTCTAAGTTGTAATAGGGAGAATGGTGGGGTCCAGCAGCTGACAGAAAGGTCCTGGAAACGAGAAGGGAGGAACCGAAAGCATTTCCGGCCGAGCGGACAGCTTCCGATGCTGGAATTACACCGCAGCTCGTGCTTTAATTAGCCTGGTATTAACATTCTGCCCAGCGCTGCCACCTGCGCTGCAGTCATGTCGCCACCGCTCCTGTATTTTAGGAACCTTTCCAGGCCTGGGACTCCAGCAGTCTAGACTGACTGGTGCTGAGGGCCTGTTTCTAAAGGAATGGTACACAGCAACTGTGGGAGACTTAAATAGAGGCATGAACACAAACAGCAAGGCCCAGCAAATGGCCCACGACACATGAAACGGGTACATTTGTGACAGCAACTCTAACAACTGTAGCCTTTCTTCTCACCTTTCCACTAAGCAGTAGGAGGGCAACAGGGTTTGCGATGATACCTCCCAACTGCTCTGTGTTTCTGTGTTCACTGGAGCCCCCGAGAACCCGGATGTAGAGACTACACAGTCAGACGCAGAACATGTCCCCTTGACCAGGCTGCTGCTCTCAGATGTTTCCCTTCAGGATACAGCCGTCCTCAGTGTGAGTCACTCTGGTGAGGCTGGACAGGACTGGTGCCGCACGGCTCCTCCCAGTTCATCAGCCTGAATTTAGGCTCACTGTAGCTCCACCACTGGCCGAAACCCTCTGAGGGGCCGCCGCCATATGGAATCAATAAAACCCCAAGAGGAGGGCAGGTATGTCCGTAAAAGCGCAAGGAGCCCCTTGTGGTTTCAGGAATGGAAAGTGAGCGTCACTGTTTAGCACTATTCTTCAACCCTGCCGATTATCTAGGTTGACTGTGCTATCTTACCTCAGCGGCTGGTTTTTTTTTTTGGTTATGCTTTGTCTTTGGCGGGGAGCTGCTGGAGGGATATGGGAGGAGACCGGACTGTTCCTCAGACCACAGTCTCTGCACTTTCCACTGGGAGTCCTAACCAGTGCTAAGCAACAGGCAAAGCAAAGAACAAACCAGGAAGGAGCCAAACTTCAGGGCAACTGGAGGGGCTCAAGGAGGGTCGGTTCCAACACAACACACACCACGCTGCCATTCCAACTTGTCACATCACCCACAGACACAAGCGTGTGACCCCTGGGACCCGTAGTGAGCTAAAGAAACCTGATCATTGATCCTGGATGAAGCAGCACAGAGCAGAGCGGTCAGCTTGGTGAGCCTGCAGTCGCCGACCATAAAACAGCACAAAAGCATTCTGACCATCACTCTTCTACAGTTGTAAACCACAGTAAAATGAACATAATCGACCAAACGTCTGAAAAGCAACACTTTCACCATGAGATGTAACGGCTCCTTTCATCCAAAACAGACATACAAAACTCTGTCATGTAAACATTAAACACAGCTTGCTGTTGCTACAATAACGTGACCCTCGGTGCAGAGAAACAGATGAGACGTTTGCCAGCTCCCCGTCATACAATGGGGTCTGCAAAGGTTTGTGATGTATGACCCCGGAGTTCTCACGTTATTTACTACACGTAGAAATTCTGACTGAACACATCAACACAAGTGTGCACAGCTGCTCACAGCTGCTCCTCATCCTGCACTCGGACACCGCCAAGCGTGAGATGAAGAGCCGTGATGGAGCAGACCCCTCCCCGGGGGGCGCACACGTGCCGACACACAGCGCTGTTTGCTGCCTCTCATCGTGACTCACTGCACTCGAGCTGGAATGCTTCTTCTGGAAAAAACAGCCATGGGGGGAGGTTGCTGTTTGTTTAAAGTCAAACTTCTAGCTAAGAATACAGATAAAATGGCAAACTTTTACTCATGGAGGTGGAACCGTAGAAACATTTCAGCATTACAGCTGTTCTACAGGATCCCCTGTGCCATTTGGAGGGATGTGTGAATAGTGCTCAGTGTATCTTCAGGTTCTACAGGGTTCAACGTCCACCAGGGCAATATGACCCAGCTCCATTCCACAAGCAGGTGCAGACAACAACATCCCAAAGGTCAAGGTACCTCTGCAGCCTCCATCCGCCAGGCCGCAGGTTCAGCGGAGGTTCCAAAGCAGTCGTCATTACAAAAGCCTTTGGTTTCGTCTCTCATCCGCTGACACTTCTGCACACGGCGTGATCCGATCCAGGCAGACAGACTGACCGAGGGCCGGCAGAAGCGAAGGCTTCGCGTGCTTCTGTGCCGAACACAGCAACAACAAGCCTCAGTTCTCTCTCAAGTCCAGATGTGAAAATTCCGTTCCGCTGTGAACAAACTGTACACAACGTGGGCCTCCTGGACATGACAGACAACACTGCCCACCTGTCTGCTCAACACACCTGGACACATGACAACAGACCTGTGTTGATGACACCGTAGACCTCTCAGGCTCAAAAGTACCCATACAAACCATGCTGTAGACCAACAGGACTCAGCTGAAGGTGCCAACATAGACCACACTGTGAACATACAGTAGTGTGCAAAAGTCTTAGGCACCTGTGGGAAAAATGCTATAAAGTGAGGATGGTCCCAAAAATAATGCCACGAATACTTATTAATCAATAAACCTTCTAAAAAGTGCAGTAGACAAAAAAAAAACCTCAGGCAGATCAATATTTGGTGGGACCACCCTTTGCCTTTAAAACACCATCAATTCTCTTATGCAAACTTGCATGCAGTTTAAGGTAGAGGTTGGTAGGTTCTTCCAAACATTTTGAGGAACTGACCACAGTTCTTCTGCAGACTTTGACTGTCTCTGCATGTCCTCCCAGACTGACTCGATCATGTTGAGATCAGGGCTCTGTGGGGACCAGATCCTCTGTTGCAGGATTCCTTCTTTTTGCTCAACATAGTTGTGTATGACTGAGATTGGGTGTTTGAGGTCATTCTCAGGCTGCACAATGAATTTGGGGCCAATCAGAAACCTCCCTGATGGTAGATAAGAATCTACCTGTACTTCTCAACACACAGTCAAGTTGCACAGTACTGCACTTCATCTAACTCAACATCACCAGACAGACACTGTGGCCAGATAGAGGTGTAGGTCTGATGGAATAAAAAGGAGGCAAAACACAATCTTTTCTAGCATCAGTATCTCTCTGAAACACAGAATACATCTAAGACCAGGAAAGACTAGGAAAAAACATATCAGTAACGCTGGAGGCATCACTGCAGCTCCAATGCCCAGAAAGACCGAATGGCTTCTGCAGCGAGTGTGTGCCTCACGCCGTCTACGGTTCGCTCATCAGGAAGAGACACATATAAACACTGCAGCGGCGATGGAAGACAGCTAATGGTCCCATGGTCTCTGTGAGCAGATGATGGGGGTGGAGAAGCAAAAACTCTTTGGCGTCACAAGAGCTGAGAGCAGCGGATGAGCTAAGTGCGTGCGGGCGTGCATGCGGGCGTATTCCCGCATTTGGGAACCACAGGGGAAACAGACTGAACCAATATCACTAAACCACAGAGGGACCCCACTTCTGCAGAGCGCATTCCTGTGGACCATTCTATCATCAGCGCAACTTGTGCACTTTCACACTGGCGACGCGGACATGCTTTCCAACATTCAGTGAACAGAGAAGCCTGAATGAAGTTCTGAAAGGACAGGTTCCACAGCCGAGCGAGGCGCCCTCTCCGCGTGGGAGTGGGGAGAGCTGCACTCGGCTCTGCTGCACAGCGTTCCATTCCTCGCATTCCGGCGCCCCGTGTCCTCAGGCCATTGCTGGATCCAGCTGTGCTCCGTTACCCAGCACTCCCAGGGTCGCAGCGAGGACAAGCGCCCTCCTCTCCAGCTCCCATTTTCTGGGCCAAACAAAAACAACTTGGGGGTGTACTGCTCCTGGGGGTGTTCTTCTCCATGTATGGACTTAGGCTTGTAGCCTGGGGGGTTGGGAATCCCAGGCCGAGTACAGGAGGTTGAGACTGGAGGACAGTGAGCATCGGGGTGAAAGCAGGGATGAGCGGGGAGGATGTGAACACCACGGCCACAGCATCGGGGCGCCTGTAGTTGGATGCTGGCACAGCCTTTGTTTTGGTTGTGCACCCTTGTCATGAAAGCTCTAAAACTTCCTCATGGAGAGAAATTAACTTTCTTTAGGAGCTCCTCCAAAACAGGCTCTGCAAACAGGAACTACTACCATTGTTCCCGCCATTAAACAGACGAACCACTTCTGGTCAGTGGCCAAATGCCAAATGATGACTTACTGTCAAGCGTGCAAAAACACAGAGCCTGATGTGACATCTTCTCAGGACCCTTGATGGGACTGTGACCAGTTCCAGAAAGTAGCAACAGAACGTATATATGTCTGCTGAACAGTTCAGATAGTGAGTTCATTCAGCTTGTCTGCAGATCCATGACCCACATACCAGTTTATGTGCCAAGAGCTGCACCAGGAAGTAAAACCGCCCTAGTCCAGACAGTAGTGTGGCAGAGTGTCTTCAAGTGAAGATGTTTGGGGCCCTTCACTTGTGCAGTGTACAAGGGCCCTGGGAAGCAGAGCCAAGTCCGACACTCTTTTCTCCTCCCGCAGCAGTTCTCTCCAGGTTGGACCAAACTGTGTCCTCATGCTAAAAACGGCAAACATCACACATACTGCAGGTGTGTCAGAACACTGCCCTCTCAGTAAGATGATTGTTCCTGTGGTTTTTTCACTGGAAAACAGAAAAATAAACTCAGGAAAATCAGGTATCTGATGTTCTCCCTTTGTGGCTACAGCCTGGCTCTGGGACTGAAAGCAGACTCCTGTTTGGAGAGACAACGGAAGGTAACACCCCACAGGGATAAACAGGAAGGTTGATGCCGGGTAACCCGAAAGGACAAGCTGCTAGGGGCCACGATGAGACACACCATCAGCTCCCATGTCACGTGTGCTCTGCCTTGGACCTGTGGACAGTGAAACACAGCCAAACACCCCATCACTTCCCACATGCAGCATCCAGCCGGGCCTCTGGGAAGGAAGTGTGGGGGAGCACGCAGGGCCGCAGCTTCCTTCCTCAGTCCCCCCAGCAGCCTGTCCATCACTGTGTCAGGTAGCGGTCGCTCAACATGCTCCTTGCTTGCTGTTTTGTCATCGTGTCATTGTGTTTCCACTCTGCTTTCACACAGTCAGCTGGATTGGTCAAGTGTCTCCCCCCCGTAGTTTAAGAACAGTGTGTAGATAATGCAGTGGCTTGGGGGGTGGTTCACGTTCCTGCCATCTGACTCCATTGAGTTGCTTCTTAAGAGGCTGGAGGCCAAATGCATTGAGGGACACAGCCGGCAGAAGCAGGTATCACAGACATCTCTCAACTTTGTCCCCAGAGCAACTGTCAGTCTGCACCTTCTCCGCAGAGACGTGGCTGTTTTCTCTCAGGGGTTCTGAAGACTCTTGTGTGGTTCGCAGTTGAAAGGATGCAGGGATTCACAGCTGTCAGAGGGTTCCAGCAGCCAGCAAATGACACAGCTTCAACATGGGCCACTATGGTCACGGATCACAGAACAGACCCCACCAGAGCGCGGAGGTCGAGCAACTGCATGGAAAGGAAGTGAAGTCAAGTTAAGTTGTGGAAGTTAAACCTGATTGTTTTTTTTGGGTGGGATGCTGAGAAGCTGGTTCATGCCTTCGTGTCAAGCGGGACTGACTACCGTAATGCTCTGCTATCAGGCTATATTCACACTACAGTCAACACAGCACACTGGTGCTGGAACTACGTCCATATAACACGGGTCCTCCTGCACGGGTTTCTCCGTTACTCGTGACTTAAAAGGCAGTACGTGGCACTGCTCCTGTGCCCTGTGTACTGCTCAGATCATCGATTTTCATGTTCCTCGGTGTTGCCTTTGATCATTAAATGCCGGTTATGTCACAAGGAGGCCGGGCCTTCGGCTGTGGAACACCAAAGCTTTCAATAGTTTGCCAGATGTTGTCAGAAATGCCCCTTCTGTCTCAGCAATTAAATCAAGACTTAAAGCTCATCTCTTCTCCTTGGCATTTCCAACAAAACTGTCAAATCCTGCTGCTTCACCTCTGTCTCATCTTTCAGTTTATAATTATGTTGCTTCTTAATGTCATTAGATTCCAACTCCCTCTTGTTCTGTTTGACTTTGTACCACAGGCGCAGATTAATGACCCCCCTCCCCTGACCAGCGGTGACACCAATAATCCATGTTGCTGGGAGCTGAGGACCCCCGGCCATGATGATGTGATCAGCTCACCTGCTCCTCAGCATCACTTTATTCAGCTTTTACTGTCCTCCACAGTGCTGTTCCTAGCAGGACAACCTGTCTCAGCCACTACTACTGCCACTATTTTTCTATATGTAAAATTCCCAGGATTGGGGACAGCTGCTGGCACTCGGACCCCCAGAGGTTTATTTTTCTCTCTTGCCTTCTGGTTGGGAGTTTTTGTGTTCCTCTCCTCAGTTGCTGGCAGGTTCACCGCATTACAGTTATACCCAGTTCAGCCCTTTCTGCCTGTTTCTGCTAAGAAAACACATAACTGAATAGTTAAGGCACCTCCATCAGCTCTGGCAGCTGTAAACACGGCGTCAGCAGTTATCTGAAAAAAGTCCGTTGCACATCTGCTTTTCCTCAGAAGAGGCAGAAGGAGCTGCAGTGAAAGTCAAAGAAAAATCCCAACAAATCGTTACACTTTGGGGAAATTTGAACACACGGAAGTGTTTGCTACACTTGTACATGTGATGTAATATAGTGTTTGATGGTCCTGTATGAAACAGGGCCCTGTGTGCATGCGTGTGTGTGCCCGTGCACGCACGTGTGTGTGTCGTCTGCGGAGACAGACTGTGTGTTCTGGCAATTTCTCCTCAGCCAGACCCACAGTTCTTTCCTGTTACCCTGGCCCTCCAGGGATGCTCTTGCCCCACCCTCACGCTGGCAGATATGTGACAGGAAACAGCAACCCCCCACCCCCTCTCAAAATACCAGCCATTTCCACCGCAGTCCCACCAGCAGACCCTGGTGGGCTCTGCAGTCAACTTTCACATCGTTTCATAAAACCTGATCAAAAATTATTGTGTGAAACAACACAAGTTATGCAGCATTACAAGATATTAACTCTGAACACCTGTGCACATGTGCAGCAGCACTAAGAGCCACTTTTTCCAGAAAACAAGAATGTTTTAACAGTATCTTAATTGTTCTGTCACTAGTGATTGTTAACATTATTAAGATACAAAAGAATAAGCCATAGCACCACCGGGTCATAGCTGAGCCACCACTAAACAGCAGCCGACCCGCAGACAAACTGCAGACACACTGCTGAGAACTGGCTGCTCACCTGCCACACACATCCTGCAGACGCTGTGCAGACGTGTGGAGTCCCTTCATCCACATGTCTAATTAGACAAGTGGCTGTAATTTCAGGGACAGCAATGACCAAGTGGCCGGAGAACCATCCTCTGTATATCCCAGACAAAACATTGAGGCTTTAAAGTACAGAGGATGTTGTAAGACCTAGAAGGTCAAATCTGGGGACAGGAGGCAAAGATAGAGGAAATGGGGTATTCAGAAATGTCCAGCCCAAAGGATTCTGGACCCTGGCAGTGGTCAAAGCTCACATCGGTCTCCTGGTCAAAATTCCAGCCCCACAGACATTTGGTCAGACCTGCTGATCATCTTTGTACAAGTCTTTCATTTTCATACATTGCAGCAGAATGTCAGCTGTGTGTCCAGATGTCTTGGATCATTTGCCTGCAAGCTGAGATACCTTGAGAAGGTTTTGACAAGTTTATATAACAGGGAATGCATACACACTTTTAACAGGGGCAACTGCACACGTGCGCAACCTTGAAACGTTTGTTCAGCCATTAATCTACAGTGACTGAGCTCGTTTTTTTAGCACAGGATTTCCTCCTCAAGGGCATCGAGCCCTGGCGCCCCTTTAAGGCCACACTTGGACAAAAAAGAGTGTGCAGGAGTGGCGTGATGGCAGATGGACTGTGGAGGCCAGTGCTCTCTTCACCAGCATGTTTAAAGGAGTTTAATCAGGCTCACGCCAGCTGGAAGTTCTACCAACGAGCAGCATCCATACAGAGACCCATACAGAGATCGGAAGTTCTACCAAGGAGAAGCAACCACTAAGAGAGTGAAGGTCCCACCACAAGGAACTGTACAGTGACACAATCCAACCATAGAGTCCTACTCATGCAGGGTTTAACAGGAGTAAAAACCTCCTCTACTGTGATATGATCTAAGCCCCACTCAGTATAACTCAACGGTTGTGGGTTTGTGTATCTGTGTATCTATCTACGAGTCGTGAAGTTTGTAAATGTTTTGCAGACACTGCCTGGCTTGAACGCTGTTCATCTGGGCTACGTTTGGTAAGCAAGTCAGAGTAGTAACATTCAGCAAGGCGTCCTCTCCAAACTCCCATTGAAATCTGCAACATATTCACTGTCTGCTCAGTTCATGAACTGTTTGATGACTAATGAGAGCACAATGTTATGTGAAAATGATCCAGAGCTGTTCAGATCAAATGACCACTGCGATGGTGTAAAAAGTGGACAGACACGGGCCTTGTTCAGTGTATCTGGTGTTACTGGGTCTCTGCTTGATGTAGAGCGCATCTGGTCAACAGAACCCTGATGTAGACCACACTGGGTAAGCAGGACCACCCTGGGTCATCAGGACTCACCCTGACATAGGCCACATAGCTTTGGCACGTCTCCTTCCCGCTGACCAGCCTGACCGTGTTGCTCACGGTGCCCATCAGATCCCCGTTCAGTGCAAACAGCACCCGGCTCTGCTGGCTGTTCAACCGCTTGTCCACATCAGCCGTCAGGTTGTACAGCAGCTCTGGATGGGAGGACGAGAGAGAGACGGATGTCAGAGAAGCAGACAGAGACCAGACAGCGTCCCCTAGAGGCTGGAGCAAGGACACGGGAAAGCCAGGCGTGTCCTCAGGTCAGCGCAGTCTTTCTGTCGGAGTCCAGCATTGCAGTACCGCATTTCTAGGATCCCTGGGGCTCCACAAGTCATTTCTATATTAAGCCAAGAGTGAATTTACAGTTAGAAGGTCATTTTGAATTCTACTTAAAAGAGAGCAGCTAAATATAATACCATTAATATCTGAAGGTGGGTGGCCTCAAAGTCCATGGGGAATTTTCTTTGCAAACAAAACATCTCTTTGAGCATGTGAGCCAAAGCAGTAGATGCTCGGGTGCGAGTGAAGGCTACAGCGGGTGGGAGAGGCCAGTGACTCCATTTGGGCCCCCAGCAGTGGACAGAAACAGTATGATGAGAAGCTCAGTCCTGCCTCCACTGCAAGCTCAGTTCCAGCTGCAAAGTGGTTTCTCAGAGGCCCCCAAGTACCCTTCCCCTAGAAGAGGGAAGATAAATCCATGGCAACCTTGAACCCCCTGATCTCCATGCCTGTTTCCATAGCAGCCCCCCCAATCCTATCCTGAGATGCCATGACCTTCCACTCCTTTGCTGACTCCTCATCTCTTCCCAATATCACTAATGGCCCCGCTGACATGCGCTGCCTTCACACAGCACAGGAGGACCAGGGGAGGAGCTACTGAGGTCTCAAACGGTAACAGAGCTCAAGTGTGTTCCTCACCACGTCTCAAGCGTTCCCATGGACTCAACTGTGAGCTACTGTGTGCAACTGAACAGGGTCTCTGTGCTCCACAGCCAGTCTCAGGGTGTACAAGGTTTGGGTCCGAGGGCGATCGGCAGTATCCACGCCCTGCTGGGGGCTGGGGGCATGCCTGGGCCCGCAAGTCCCCCTCCACCAATGAGAAGATGATCATGCTGGGGGCTGTAGCAGCAAGCTGGGGTTGGGGCTCCCTGCACTCACACAGGGGTGATGCCATAACTTCACCCCGTGGAGGAAGGGAGGACTCCGGCACAGGGTGCTTTTCTTTCCGGCCTCGTTGCCACGGCGAGTCTGTCTCAAACAGAGCGCCCTTATTTGCTCTCCAGGAGGAGCCCCTGATGTCATGGGACCAGCTTCCTGCTGTGGCTGCTAGAGCCAAGGCTGCCGGGAGTCACTGCCGCTCACATGACCGCGGAGACACGAGCCCACGACACCAACCAAGTGGAGAAGGACCACACCCGCCTTGTCCCAGGAACCCGAGAGGTTGGGAACTGATTCTGTCCCAGCCCCTCACAGGGAGAGGAGCTGCCTGGCACCCATGACTATGATGTCAGCTGCTTAACCGCTGCAGCAGTGAAGCAGTGCGAGTGAAAGCGAGCAGAGCCCATTCCTGTGCCCCCCCCCCCCCCCCCCCCCCCCCCCCCCCCACCCCCCCCCCCCCCCCCCCCCCCCCCNCCCCCCCCCCCCCCCCACACACAGGCAGACACACACCTATCTGTCCCGGCACTCGCTTGCCGCGGAAGCCCAGGCACAGTGACACGTTGAAGCAGTTGACGTGCTGCAAGCTGTCGTGGCACTGAGGGGCGGTGATGTTGATTGACGGTGGCAGGAATATGGATACATCCACAGTGATCACAGGTCTGGACCTGCAGGGGGCACCATGTTAGATATATCGCATTCATTTCATTAGTCCGCTAACAGACAGAAGATGACGATACACTTGAGGGCCGAAGGTTGCGTGGCTCCAGCTGAAGGCGAGCATCTCACAGAGGACCTCTGTGGCTCTGCTGCTGTGCCTAAGGAGCGGGAAGGTGGTACATCTTGCTGGAACAGCAGCAGAGTAAGGTAAGTCCAGTTAAAGCCCAAATGGGGCAGGGGTCCACCCCTCAGATGGTGACAAATCCTATCGAAACCCTAAGCTGCCTGACAGCCACACGAAGGAACACTTTTCAAATAACATTCCCTTTTATTCCCCAGTTAGTCCTTAAGCTTCAAACATCAGGTGGGCATGCAGGAGCTTTGTGGGCCACAATGGAACTGGGGATGCACTGCACTCTGGTGTCCTCACTGTGCTCTAAGTTGTTTTTCTCTGGAGCACTGATGTTTCACTGATGTCTAAAGATGGATAGGGGAAGATCCTGGGTCTCTGCAAGGGGTACGAGTGACAAGCAGTGGTGACTCGACTCCCTGTCCCTCAGAGCTGCTGAATCCCACCCAAACCCACCTCTCTTAGAGCCATTTCTCTCCTGACAGCTATGTGAATGAGTCCAGCACTATGTGCTGTGATCATCTCTGTATTTGCTGTTTGAATCTCACTTCTATAGGCAGCTGCTGGAGGGATGTGAACCAGCAACATGGTGGTATCAGACACATAAGCTGTGCTCCCATCATCATCCTGTGACTAAAGCTCTTCCTCTGCTGTCTGTGCACCTTGTTCACTCTCATTTGTGCTTCTCCTTGTCAAAAAGTGAGGCTTAAATTAATAAATGTACATTAAAGAGTAACATAGACGTAACAGTGCAGAAGTATGAGCGTTCATGACTCGCAGCGATTACTGGAGATACATAAACCACTGGGGGAGATGAGCACATGTTGGTGAGAAGAGTCATACATCCACTCACCACAACATCACCACACTGTCAGACATGAAGGCTCCAATGGTCACATCTGCAACACAGAGAATACAGACCACAGAATGAAGACATAAGGCTGAACATGACCATCAGAGGGGGCATATGGACAGACCTTTGCTGTGGACAGGAGAAGACGTTTCCAGCACCTTATCCAGGTCAGATACCACAGCAGCCTTAAACAGTGCAGCACCATTCAGACGATCATGTACGACATAGTAAACAAAATTCCACAGAGTTAATGCAACAAGATGCTTTGTTAGCAGGAGGACAAGCCTGAAACGTGAACCTTGGAAATGGCCATCATGTTTCCAGGAAGTCCACTTGAAGTCAGTGGGACTGAGATAATTGTCATAGTCTGATTCTCCCTCATGGTTGGTAAGACTGCCGAGGAGGTCAGTGAAACAAGACTCATCTGTTTTCTCTGGGATAAAGCATGTCGAGCCCTTCATTAAAGTAACCGCATCAGAGGCTGCATGCGTTTGAGTTACCGCCTCACACAGGAGGGGTTCTTGGAGGCCTGACTGTGGGAGGGTGTGGGGAGCAGCACGTCTTTTCTGGAACAAACAGTTGAGCATCTTGTAATATTTGAAACCGATCGCTCTGGAGCCATATTCTGTCAGCCTGTCTTAGATGCGACCGTTCAGCTGTTGACATGTGAAATGTCCTTAGAATCACAGGTCACTGCACTTCCCACCTGGATATCCGTTGCGGTCCATGTCAACTCCCCCAGAGATGGACTGACCAAACATTCGCAAGGAGGAGTGTATCTGATGTCCAGAGATTTTCTGTAGGATGACACAGGGAAAAGGGTGTAAAAAAGAAGCAGTAATACCAATGCTAACATTGCCGATGACTGCCACAAGAGTTCCTTTAACAGTTATGAGAGAATGTGAAAATGTAGGACTGGAGGCGTGCTACGGCAGGGCAGCAGATGTGAGACCAGTTCAGAGACACGTCACCATGGAGTAGGTGGTGATGATCCCTTCTGCATCGCCATGGTAAATGTAGACTGCGCCAACATAGTTGTCCTCTTTGGGGGCACCGACAGCCACATCTGGGTGGAACAGAAGGAACAGAAAGTGAGAAGAGAAGTCCCAACTTTACACATAAATACTGCCCATCTCTATAACTGCCTGGATGCAGAACTATAAAGTACAACTACTATAAAAGACTGGCAATGTGATGATAACGATGCTGCTCACCACCAGCCAAAGTGCTTTGCGAAGGAAATCTCCTGCTCTGGCTTTGAGAATAAGATCTACTGCCTGGTCAGCAATGGCTTTCAGAATGTGACCAGTGGTGGCCAGCAAGGAGACTGTGCCAGAACATTACCTTGGTAACCATCATCATCGATGTCCCCCAGTGAGGCAATGCATTCACCAAAGTGGGCATCATAAGCACTGTCTCCTGTTAATACCCCCATCTCCTCCATGAGGCCCTAGGAAGCACAAACAGCTGAGAGGTGATGCAAACGTGCTGCTTCAAATCTCAGGTACCAAAAACTGTCAACTGCTGGTGAGAAGAGTGAGTCTTAACCAGCACTTTGAGCAACCATGTTGGCTCTGCGGTATCAGCAGGTGGCTCAGGTAACTCACATTGCCTTTGTTCAGGTAGACGGCCACCTGGCCCTCATCCCGGAGCTCGCTGTGCATGGGGGCCCCAACCAGCAAGTCTGACAAGCCGTCCTGGTTCAGGTCAACTGCACACAATGAGGAGCCAAAGTAAGAGCCCATCTGCAACCAAGCCGAGCCACAACAAAGCATTCAGTCAGAGGTTCAGTCAGGTTTTCCCTCCACCTGTTTCCAGGTTAAGCCTGACCCTCCCCCTCCCGCACACTCCCTTGTTCAGATGTACAACGCCACCTAATTCCAAACCACCTACTTACTAAGCACACGTCCAACAGAAAATCATGTCTAGCACTGAATGCTGACTCCAGTCTAAGGTTGCATTCCTACTGTGCTACACTCACTGGAAGGTCCTCATGGGACTGTACCTCCAAGACACTCATAGGTGGGTGACATATGTAATTCTGTAATGGTAAATGACAATAAAGTTTATCATAGGCCTATGAATGGTTACAGTTATGTGATGTTTCATGCAGCTGTCATGAAGGTCAGACAAAAATAAAACAAGTAGCAGATGCCTTTCAAAACACGATTACACTGGAATGAAAGTGCTATTTAAAGTGTACCCAGGACAACACACGACCACATGTGCAAGACCTGCAGCCACCTACCATTTTCCCTGAGGCCTGGAAGATCTTCACAAGAGAGCTACCTTCAATTCTGAAGATATAAACCTGCAAAATTAACGACAACGAGCAAATGAGACAGCAGCTCCCTGCTGGACTGTCTGCAGCGTCACTAACGTCACCAGGTGACGGTAAACTGTAGACCTCTATCATCTACCGCACGTACTTTTCCTTCCCCTCCGTCCCGAGGCGCTCCAGCGACGATGTCCGTGGTTGTGGACGAGGAGAAGTGCCCTGCTGTCACGGCGTACCCTGTGTAGAGAGACAGGGGCGATACAGTGGAAAATTGCCATTTGTCAGGAAGTCGCTCCACACCCTCTGAAGTCAACCCCACATCCCCTCAGCACGACCCCCTCGACCGAGCCCATCCTGGGAAGAGCAGACCACCCAGGCATGAAGAGCTGGCTTTGTGCTGACTCACCTAATGCAGCGGCGAAACAGGAAAGCCAGTGAGAAGTGATCTGAGGAAGAGTGATGAAAAACACGATTCGCTTCTCTGGTACAGAGAACATTTTGAATCCCGAAGCAGACAGAGGGGTTTTATGAGGCTCTGCCAGGTGGACAGATCTTTGGCCTGCCATCTCCCCAATCTCCCCAGTTTTATTTCTGCTTCTCGTTCAGTCAGGTGTTGGGTGTGTTTGTGTGTCACACTTGAAAAAGAATACACGGGATCTCTGGGACCAGTGCCTGGACTCGTCGAACCCTGCATGGTCCTCCACAGCTTTTGATGAGACCACACATCTTCGAGGAATAATTCTACAATGACTCATTTGCAATTTGCCCCTCAACAGCAAAATGCATCGAACTTCACCATCCGGTAACAATTATGACCCTATAACTGACTAAACGGAGCAGTGTGATGGTTCCACGTGCATCTTCTGGATACACATAGGATTGTGATTGCCTGACAAAATGCTAGAGATTCACAGCTGCTGTGCACATGTTAGCGGAACAACTGGCAGTGAGACGCTTCACTTACCCAGGTAGCTGTATCCCTCCGAGCTGGCAGCACCTTTATCGAGGGAGTAGTAGGAACCAGAGGTCAAGTTGAGCACCTTGACTGTCCCGGTCCAGTAGTAGGACCCTGGGGCACCCATGACAAGTAGCTCCTGAAATGCAAACCGAGAGTTCTCACCTGGCCCAGCAAGGTGGCTGCGCCAGCTACTGTGCAGCCACTCGGTCCTCTGAACACAGAGAATCAGAAAATGCTGGGCAGGTCACATGAACCTCCTCCTCTTAAATCTGCACAACCAAAAGGTCTGAACATCCCAAACTGGGCTCCATGTTTTGCCTTCAGTGCACTGGAACACGTATCTGTGTCTGCCCTGGCTGTTTCAGTCACAAAGGAGGTGCAAGCCAGTGATTCAAAGGAGTGAACCAAAGACCTTGACGCCAGAGGGCGCCTGCTGCCACTCGCGCCTCATCAGTTGCCGATACGCCGGGTGAGCTGAACTGCTCGTCGAGCAGTGACCGCTTTTGGCAGATCTACAGTAGGGAGACTGTAGAAGGTGGTGTGTAATTGAGCTGTGAGAGGTCAGTGGCCACAAACCACCCAAGAATTCTCTCCAGACACCACAAGAGCGAGTGTCACGTGTCTCAGACACCATCCGGCTGTGGAGGCCTTTACTGGAGCTTCACCTGAATGTCAAAATAAATGTGTGGATCTTACTTATGTTAGATAAAAGGAAAGATTCTGCCACGTCTGATCAACACGGCAACGATGAAATATTTAACACCACTTTGGTTTTTAGTGTTAAAACAGATGAGCTTTTTCAAAGTGCAGCATCCTGGTCTACTGTATGTTCCAGGTTCGACCACCTGGAGCCCCTCCTGCCTCAAGAAGCTCTGAGACCCTTTTGTCTGTCCGGAAGGGTCTCCCTGGGCCTCGAGCTGCCGGGACTCGTGTTTCCCTTTCCACAACCCGCCCTGTGTGTGAACAGACAGTAGCCGGCGCCTGAGGGAGGGCACTGCTCCTGCAAGGGTCCTGACCTCAGCGAACACACCAGCAATCCCAGCCTGACATGAGCCGTGTTCTTCACCGTACGTCTTCTTGTAGGCTGCAGGAAGAAAGAAAACCCACGTTATTCCACTGCGCCTCTGGATCGCTTCCCGGCCCATGTGGATCTCATCAGGAATGGGGGACCGGGGCGGGGGCAGGGGTGGGGGTGAGGCGCTTGCTCTCTGGTTACAGAGCAGGCGGGGCCAATCCTGGCAGCTCGTTGTCTACCGAGCCCCTGTCACACACTGCGGGACAAGCTGGGAGCAAAGGACACTTCACACCTTGACAGGAGATGCTGCCTGTACAGGTGTGTAAAAGTCAGGGCGGTGTTAGACTGTAACCTGGACAGAGCTTCACCAGGATTTGGTCGGTCACTCGGGGTCCTGCACACCTACCTTCGTAGCAGGGGATGAGAGCTTGCGTGTTGCTCTGCAGGTTCGGGGGGATCAGTGAGCAGTAGCCATGCGGCAGGATCTGCTCCGACTCATAGAAAACGTTCTTCCAACGGTGGGCACAGGCCTGTAGGCGCAGTGGGGAGGGCAAAGGCCACATGCATCATAAACCCCATGTAGAGGATGAAGCTTTTCATCTTCTTCATCATGGCTCAGCGGAAACCAGAGTGCAGGAGGTCAGGGCATTCTGTTGCTACATGCCAACACCGATACTCTGAAGGAGCCCCTCTGAGCCTCAACTTTGCTATCTCCAAACATGCTGATGAGAAGAAAAATCCCCACAGAGGAAGAGAGACACGGAGACAAACGCACCCTTGGCCACGTGTCTTTATCTGGCCTACTTAGAGGCATCTGTAGCTTCACATGGATTAGAAGTATCTGTAAGAACTTCACTACAGACTGACCACAGAAACACACTCTAAGTGGCACAAGGAAGGGGTTCTGGTGAAAACGGTGTGGGTGGAAACATGGCTGCACAGAGGAACATGGCTCAGAGTGAAGTGGATGATGTTGCTCTGCATGATGAGTCTGCTCACCAGTACTTTCCCGCTCGGCTTGTCCTGTCGGGCCAAACTGACGCCCATCCACTCATCCTCACGGTCTGCCTGGCACGTCTTCCCACACGACTCCCTCTGCTTGTTCCCTGGAGAGAAGGACATTGGCGTAAACTTCTTACAGTCCCATCCCTCACCTTTGCCCTTTTGGGAAGCCTTTGAGCTTCACATCTGCAGTTTGGATGAGGAGATACTCAGACATGCAACAACATAAAGACAACACAACTGGCTGCCCATCTCACATTCCACCAACCACTGCATGAGAGACTTTGGTTTTCCAGCTGTCATGGTCTTTGACCGAAGAGCTTCTGGGAGTTACGACTCTACTCCTATTTGGTTCATGTCTCCGACCTCAGATAACCCTGTCCTTTCATAGGTGGGCCTAAACCTGTTCTATCTGTGTCCTGGAAACATCGCGTATGGTTAAGAGGCCTGCAAACTCTGTGTTTACTTTTCACAGAACATCTCTAACGTCTGCAGTTCGGTTTCAAAGACCTCTGCCGACCTCCAGTTTGGAGCACTGGGGACATTTCACACGGAATTCCTCAGCCAGACAGTTGAAACCAGAAACCCCAGTTCAGGTCTTTGTTGAAAAGTTGGCTGACCGTGGCTCTGGCACGCGTGTGTGTGCACGCGCACATGCACACACACTTGGCACGTCCTCCTGATGCATTCAGCCCACAATGATGAACAAAGCAGTACAGAAGACCAGGGAGGGACCACAACCATAGTGATGCAGGAAACACTCTTGTAAGAGAAACAGTTGAGGAACAACACATTTTTTCTGGGGGGGGGGCAGCCTGGTACAGAACTCAGAAGTTTGGCTGCTGAGAGAAACTTGGTTTGCCACCTTCACACACACACGCACACACACACACACACGCACGCACGCAGTCCCAGCTGCGTGTTCCAGGAAGCTCTTGGTTCTGTGTGTTTGTTTGAATGTGGTCCTCGTGCCCTTTGATCAGTGAAGCTCACGTTGTTTGTGAAAGTAAATGAATTGCAGGGCTGGGGGGTTTATTTTTGGGGGGCTGCATTCACTGTTTGCTAAGGCCATTAGACACCAAGCTGAGGAGGTGTGACAAAGAAGCAAAGAGACCCGTACAAAGATCATCTCTCCATGTAGATGGATCCCCTGACTGGTGGTTTCACTAACAGGCTGTAAATTAGTCCCATTAAAGAGTCGTTCGTCCTCAGTTCTGTCCTGAGGGAGCTGTGCGAGCCCCTCCCACCCTGGACCACTGAACTCTGACCATATCGTGAACCCTAAACCCACCATTAAACCCAACCATAACCCAACCCTGAACCCCAACCATAATCCAACTTGAACCCCAACCATAACCCAACCCTGCAGCTGACAGCAGAGGCCATCCAGGAGCAAGTTAAATCAACAGATTTCTGACAAACAGTCAGATAAGATTAAGGAGTTAAAAAAAAAAACCGCTGAAGACACCATTTCCCGCCATTGTTAATCCTGTCCCCCAACAGAAAAGCTCTGCTGGTCTCACTCAAACTGTAATATCATTTGAAAATAACAATTATATCATAAAGAACTAAGTGCCAAATCAGCCATGTGCTTGAAAAGCCATTAGAGAAGATAAGTGACAAAGAAAATAAAAATAAAAAGATGAGAAATAATGTATTGTAAATATTGTAAGATATATTGGCACTATGTATAAAAATAACGTTTATTATTACAGTATTTTAATTAATTTCAAGGATGGCTGTAATTTTAGGTAATTTAAGTTGCTTTGGAGAAGCGAGTCAAATAAAGGAATAAATAATTATTATGATTAACTCATAAGTTATTAATAATTATTATGAGTCATTAACTGTTGCCATTGTCGCAGGGACTTGTAGGGACCAGTCAGAGAGGCTTGAACCACATTCATTCAGCAGCACTCGGTTTTTACCATTTTAGCACAGATTTCACCAGCTTTACCATGGCTGTGGGCAGGATGGCGACTAAAGTCTCAAAGCATTTCCCTGTGCGGAGCTGAAACACAGTGCCTAGTACCTGTATGACCCCCCCACAATAAAGGCTGCATTATGTCACAGATGTGGGGGGAAAGCAAAAATATTTGGCACAAGTCCCTGGAAAACATTCGGCAAAACATTAATCACATGTATCAAAATAACTCCCTGGACTTTTAGCACAAGAGCAGCACAGCGACTTACAGTAAATCACAGAGTTTCAGTAAATTTCTGTCTCTTTCTGGAAAACTGTCACATATTTTTTACATAATTGTTAGAATAACAACCAGCAGACATACTGTAGGTGGCAAAAAGTATGCAAAACAAAACTGCAGCAGAACTTTAGACTGTAAGAGAAGGTTGTTATAGTTATTCATATGATGATGATGATGATGATGATATTATTATTATTATTATTATTAATGAGTATGATGACCATTTGTTGGGTGAGGAAGAGCAGACTTGTGGGATCGAAGGGGGTTTATTTTTGTCAAAATCCAGTGTCAGTAGAAATTGGGGATATGGGCCCTTTAAAGCAGAAACACCTCTAGTCTGTGATGTTCAGCAGAAATCTCCATCCCTGCTTCATGCTGGGAGCCCCCTTTGTCCTCCCATTCCTCTCCCAGTCCCTCCTCCTCTCTCCTGTGTGGTGTGTGTCTGTGTGCGTCATCAGATAAGAGGTCAGTGAAGGTCACATCATAAAGGGCTGCATCCACTTAACCCACTGCACCCAACTGTATGGCAGCACTCCTGTTCTCACCACTCTGTCCATCCCCACCACACAGTTACCAACACCCCCCACAGCACTAACTCTTTCCAGATGCTCTTTAGGGGGGGCTGCATGAGGTCTGGTAAATGGTTCTAACTGTGTGACACCAGAACACAGACCAGCTCTGCACTGTGGTAAAGCTGGGCACTGCAGGACCCAGAGGGGGCTGTCGGGGACAGTCACTCACCTCGGCCCAGGTCCATCTCAGTGCAACGACGGTCGGGGTTACTGCGCACACGGCACTTGAACACGGCACCCGGACTCCTCACGGAGCTGCTGAAGGTTGAGTTGGCCCTGGGTGCCCCCACCAGGACCCTGCAAGAGAGGAGGCCACAGAGTGAGCGGCCCTGCTCCTGCCGACCGAGCATGACCATGTCCCATCCTTACACACACTCACACATCATTTCCATACTGGAACCTTAGATAAGCTGCTATCTGAGCAAAGCAGCTCTCCCTACAGGAATGGGCAGAACCCCCCCCAGTCAACCGGACCAGGCCGTTGCGGTCAGTTGACTCACATTACTGCATGAGGATGAAGAGAAACGATCGTCCATAAATGCACCATGACTGCAAGGCACAGAACTCCAACTGGTCATCACAACCCAATCGGATCAGTGGGGTCACATCAGCATTGCTGCTGCAGGCCGGCAAACAGGTAAAGATCCTGCGCTTCCCTCCAGGGGGGGTTTCACCATCACTGGTTCCTACTGTGCTGCCCACAGTGCTCACACACTGACCGCAGGATGTGGTAGATGCTGGGATGCAGGACGGCAAATTGAAGTTTACAGTTTCGAACCACAACCAGCATCAACTGGAGTTTTCAAACCTGGGCTGTGAGGAATCTGGCCTCACCACGGTAAGCAGACCTGCATCCTGTATTTAAACAAGAACCAACAGTGGACAGTACCGAGTTTTACATCAAAGTCACAGTAACGCCACTGTGGAGGTACATCTCATTCCCACTGAGCAATAACTCTGCTGTCAGTGTTGTTATTCATCATTAACCTCAGACATGACCCTTGTGTGTGTGTGTTAGAGACAGATAAATTTCGCTAAACCTGATGACGACGACAGCAATGAAGACAGACAACCATGTCATGACCACGGTCACTGTGTGTGACCAGAGTTCAAAGGAATAGTGGGGGCCCCTTGTGAACCATGAACTCAAATATGACGACAGATTTTAACATTAACATGTGAGTTGTGTGTTATTGACTTAAATGTTTGAAACCTATTATGGAAACGTGAAGTTCCCTCATGTAAACCGCCATGTCAGCAAAGTAAACGTAAACTGCCAGTGCGCCATGTTACATGTAACGCACACACACACACACACACACACACACACACACACAGTCTGTGTGGGGCAGGACCTACCAGTGTGTGTCGTCGTGTTGGTGCTGCAGCACGGCGAAGCCAAAGAAGGCCCCCTGTGGACCACGGTACAGCACCCCGCGTTCCGGCTCTAAGTTGTAGCAGTACACGGCCGAGAGCCTCAGCAGCAGCAGCCACAGGAGGACAAGAACACACACCCTGCGGGGTCCCGTCCCCCGCGGCCCCTCAGCCTCAGCCGTCTCCGTGCTCATCGTGGACAAGCAGCCTGGCCACAGGAGGAGCACCGCGGTACAGACGAGGTAAAACGGAGGTAGAGCAGTCGTGCACAGTGTCACGCACTCGCAGATTCCAGCAGGTCCAGGGGGCTGAAGAGAAGCACCAGTTCAGAGCGCAGAGATGAAGTGTGTGCTGCGCAAGAGGATGACGGAGGGAGAGAGGAGCGTGTGTGTGTTCAGACCGCACTCTTGGCAGCGTGTGTAATGGGAGGGGAGGCGACCTCTGTCTGCCTGCGTGTGTGTGAGGAGGAGGGTCCTGTGTCGCTGGACAACGCACAGCTCTGCTGCCACCTGGTGACTGTGTCACCTACACGTCCACCACCCACTGCAGTCAGTTATCGCGTCCTTGATGGTCAGCGTCACATAAGGAAAGTCGGTCGAACATTTAGCACAGCGGGAGGCAGGGGAGCCGTGACCACAGCGGCATTTTGGATTCCAGGACCAGTGCTGGACACCTCCCTTCTGCCAAGGTCAGCTTACTCTGAAGTGACACAGTAAAAATTACCAAACAGCAATTCATAAAATTCAACAGAATGATAGTCATTAATAAATCAATAATAAGATAGTAAGTTCACAGCAACCGTCAACTGCACACAGTAAAGCTGCTGGCCCCTCAGTCACACTGCAGCACAACATCGACTGATCTCATTTATACAACAGATTCATTTCACTAAATATGGCCCCATTGAAAAAGCCAATATTGAGAAATGCATATTGAACATCTGGCATTCAGACCAGTCTGCTCATATCACAGTATAATTTGGCTCAAAAGTGGGTTTTTCTAAAACAGTTTTAATCTCTTTATGGCTCGAGTGACCAGGGATGTGTCCTGGTTGTGCCCTGCTGGTCCCCCGTCCTTGAGCATATGGACAGGAGTGCAGGAAGGGGGTCTGGGACGTCATCATTACTTGCCCAAAGAGCCAGGAGATAGCTACAAACAGTATTTCACTGTGAACTTACCAGCTGTAAAATGCTTCAGTGACGAAGAAACCAAAGTCACATGAAGAACCTCTGAGTAGAACTTTGTTAAGTGGAAAAAGCTCTGTGACTGAAGGGTCACGTTAGATCTTCAGATAATGAAGTTAATCTGCACTGGGTAAGTGACATTTGACAGTCTACAATGGTGAGGGGGGGGGNTGTGACTGAAGGGTCACGTTAGATCTTCAGATAATGAAGTTAATCTGCACTGGGTAAGTGACATTTGACAGTCTACAATGGGGGGGGGGGGGGGGGGGTCCTCTGAGGGGGCAGCTGCTGAGGGCCACTCTCTCCTGAGTACTGGAACCCTGACAAGCCACACAAACGGTCTCCTGGCAACCATCCCATCGTGCAGTGGCAAGAGGCACTCTGCTGCCTGCACTAAGCAGAGCTCAGCTGCATTGCCAGGTCGACCACAGGGGGTCACTCAAGCTCTCCTGTAGTGTCAATGGGTCACGTTTTCTTTCATCAGGGTGACTCTCCTTCCAGTGTAATTTATCCATCAGATACTGGGGCAGAATCACTCGCCTCAAATCACCCTGTCATCGCGGGCCCTGGTGTTTAAAATCCAAGTAAAGCACACCTGTAGCAGGAAAGGAGCCTTTTAGATTTGGATTTTAGATCTGTTGTTCTGTCTACCAGACAGAACAACAGTCCATCTGTCCAACAACAGCACTGAGCAGTGAAGCGCTCCTTCACAATCAGAAACAAAGGTTGTGGCTTTCTGACAAAAAAGACATTTAAAAAACTGCACATTTGCTGGTGCAGTTACCCCGGGGAAAAAGTTCCTTACTTCAAATGTTTAAAATACATAAATTTATTACTGTATTTGCCAAAAATACTCATTTTTGAATTTTCATTAGTATAAGGTGTTGCATCTTTCATCTAGAAACCAATTATTTTTTTCGTTAGCAGCGACAGCAATTTGACTGCCTCACAAAGGAAATTTGTCTAACAGGGTGGTTTCAAACAACAAACCAGGTGTGTTATTTGGGGGATGCACATCTATTGGACATGTCAGTGTATAAAGTCAAGGTGTAACAGTGGTTAGGGGGTCTCCAGACTGCTGCCACCCTCCCTGAAGACATGGCTGACCGACACACAGACCTGATCAAGGTGTCTTCAGAGCTGCGGTTCACAAGTGTCCCTGCCAGTCCAGCATGATTTAGACTTTTCCTTCCTGTATGAGCTACTCACACATCCCACATGTCACTCTGGGAGCACCTCGGTGGACAGCTCCTCCTGCTGGGGGTGGGACTCCACGAGTCATGCATCCTGCTGCTGCTCCACAGCTCCCTCACAGCGATCACCTGTTAGGTTGCTGTTCCGCAGTGCTCGCTGTGTCATTTCTATGGCACCAACTTGCTGGCTGTGAATTTGCCCTGGAGACCAGAGCACAAAGGTCCACGTTATTTACCGAAAGTGAGTTTATCCCAAGACATGGTTCCACAGCAAAGATGATGACATGCCGGTTTGACTCAAAAATGTTTATATATTTCAGAGCAATTTAGGTCAACAGCGCCATGGCAACAAATTGAGGATATTAATATCAGATTTGAGGTTAAGAACATGGAATAATTTATGATTTCAATCCCTCTTTTAATACAAACTCTCAGTGCAAAAAGTTACTGCACATTGTAGCAGCACAAAATGTGCATTAAAGTAAATAAAATATGCAAACAACAGTGGGCTGTAGATACTGAACATGGTTAATTGTTACCTGATGATGATGAGAATATGCCTTGTTCCTCAGTCACTCTGTGCTCCTCTCCTGTGTCCTTCCAGTACTGCGACTCCCTTCCTCTGCTACGCTTGTCAGTTCTCATACAACATGCAGTAACACACATTAATACATTTTCCTAATGAGACCTTTTGTGTTTTACAGCATCACCTCACTGCAGCACCGAAGAAAATCAAGGTAAAACCACACCTAAGAACAAGGACGAGGCCAGAGAGAAGAGTCATACTGTAAATAAAACTTTATTAGCTCATCTTCATGTGTATCAATATAGCAACAGCCACAATGTCCCCTATGGTACATGTTCCATATGACTTATTTACAATTTACAATATTATAAGCGTTTCTAGTCCGTCTCCAGAAAATATAAAGTAGAAAAGCTGTAGTTAACAAACGAGGTACTAGGATAGTGTTGCGATCCGTCTGGGACCACGAGTGGGCCTCAAGTGGTCGGGAAAGAGCAGCGAAGGCAAGAAAGGAACCAAACGCAAAATAAAAAATCTCATTTATTGCACAATCGATTCAACCATTAAAAATCTTCAAAAAAAAGAGAAAACAAAACAAACAAAAACCATGAGCCCCTGACAGCAAACCCACAATAAACTGTTAAATGTGCACTGCAGTTTCGTCAGCTACTGGTGACAGACAGCCACAGGACTCGATTCTCTTTGTACTGCTGCAGTGAGACATCTTCCTTGGCGTACCTTTAACAACCATATGCTTTCTTTTTCTCTCAGACACACACACACACACACACACACACAGAAGACACGCGGGCGGCTCCTCTTGTCCCTCGGTGCTGCCGCCACCCATCGCCGTGCCTAGTTGTGCCGAGTGTGTCAGCGCAGCCACGCCTGCAACAGCCCGTTGTGTCAGTACCACACAGTACACAAAGTCTCACACACACACACACACACACACACACACACACACACGCACGCACACACAATGTACAGAGCCACATCACAACCACTGCTTAACATACAGAATGCACCACGTGATTATGCCAACAATCAACCCCCCCCCCCCCAGCAAGCACCTGCAGCCTGACTACAGCTACATCAGCTTATGGGGGCTGAAGAGAGACTCCCAGCCCCCCATGTAGAAGCCCAGAGAAAGTGAGGAAGCCAGAGGATGGCAGTCAGAGCATACAGCACATGGTGAGCCCCCAGGGGATGGCAAAGGGCCAACTCACCAGCACTCTAGCCTTGTGCAGGCCTCAAAAGATGCCACCTGCGGCTGCGCTGAACTGCAGGAGCCAGACAGACAATGGGGGTTAGGAGCACAGCTGGGCAGTCAGTCAGTGACCAAGCAGAATGGAGAGGTCAGCAGCAAGGTTAACGACCAGGTTAGTGATTCCCTCTACATGAGTGGCTTAGGGTCCCAAAATCACACAGTGTCACAGAGACCACACAGGACAGCAGGGCAACACTTACAAGGGTCCGAGAATCCTCCTTTTCCAGAATCTTCTGGGCCTGGTCTTGAGGGAACTTAAGCATGGAGGTGATGACTTTGGCCATGGTCTGCAAAGAGGGGAACAGGAGGTCATGCTGTCATTGCCAGGGACTCACTTACAGACAGGCTGTTGATGCAGGGGGGGGGGGCTGGACTTGCTGCAGTGAAGAACCTCAGACACTGAGACCCTGTGGGGTTAAATACAGTATCTGAGCTGAACTAGGTGGAAACTGTAGTAAATAGTGAAGCGAAACAGTTGGCAGAGCAGCCCTCCTGCCTTGTAATAGGCCTCATTACCTCCAGGGGGGCATTCTGAGTTATATGATCAGTCCCCCCCCCCCCAGTCTCCACCAACAGTGAGGCCTGAGGCAGCTGGACCCCCACTGCTTTACACAACTCACCAATGATGCTGTTACACGGAGACGCCACAGCTCATTTTATGAGCATCATAGTGACATGGGAACCAAACTGGTGCATTGTCAAGGAAACTGAAGCGACTGGGGAGTATGGCCATGATGTGCAGAGTTTGGTAGTGGAGATGTTAAGGTGACAGAGTGCTGTGAAGACCATGTCGATGACATCATATGCAGAGGTGGTTGGTCAGGTTGTTCTCACCTTTGTTTCTCGTCCCATCATGTACTCAAACAGGACCTTCCTCAAGTACTCAAACTCTGTGGGCTCTGAGATGGCGTCACCACCGTGGTATCCAGCATCTGTGGGACAACCATACCTCCATTAACAGTCTCTCTCTCACACAAACCCACAGACAGAGAGAGCAAGAGAGAGAAAAAGGGGTGAGAGCAAGAAAGAGGGCAAGAGAGAGAGTGTGAGCCCCCGTTTCTGTCTCCTCCCCCCATGTGGGAACAGCACATAAAGCACTGCTTGAACCATTAAAACACAGTACAAAAACATTAGAACGGAGCACCACCCCCAAAGCGACACACACACACACACACACACACACACAGTGTTCTCATCCCTGTCTGTTGACCAGATGCTCTAACGAAGAAGCATGGCTGTGCAGTTCTACTTTGAGAAGGTGTGTGTGCGTGCGTGCGAGAGAGAGAGACAGAGACAGAGTGTGTGTCAGAGAGTGATCAAACTTCCACTCTCTTATTATTGCCCTGACCCAGGGAAGATGCTGCTTCCTGTTTCCAGGGTCCAGAAAGGGTCCAGTACAGTGGCTGTTAAACCCACTGGGCGTGGATCAGGTCGCTCACCTCTGTAAGGTGTCCCCAGGTGAGTGACCACAGAGTTCTTATGGACACACCTGAGCTTGTCCTCCAGAGAGTGAATCTGCCCAAGACAAGACAACACTTAATTGACCAGGTGAGTTTATACATGAGGAGTGTGACATAAGGAGCAATCTCTCACACACACACACACACACACGCACACACACACACACACAGAGAACTGCTTCAAAGTGGGCTGGGGACTGTGTAATAACAGGGTTCTATAAAGAGGTTCTCAACAACTGGGCAGTAGACCTGAACCAGGCCATGAATGTTGTTTTGCTGGGCTACAGAAAGAACACTTAATAATTAAATACATTAATAAATAGGCTAAATATTTTTGTGGGTAGCACTGCAAAATTCATGCTATCTATTTATTTGAGTCAAAAAATGAAAAACCCATTAATTGATAAAATAAATCAGTTATGCCTGTAATCAGCTCAGTGCTGCTATGTGACTGGCATTGGCTGTGGTTTTGCATTCATCTGGTTAATTTCATGAGTTCTGGTTAATAGATCAGTCCATGAAAAAATGTAAGTTTAGGCTTCAGTCTGCAAAGCACAAAAAAGGCTGAGAACCATTGCAATGAACATTGAACATGTAAAAAGTAGAAGGGGCAGCATTGGTAATGCAGACTGGGACACTCACCCTCTCCTGGTACTCCTGCTCCTTCAGCCGGACCTCGCTCAATAGGGTGGTCTTCTGGGCTAGCTGGGCCTGGGGGGGGGGGGCAAAGGAAAGAGACCAAATTTCTATTGAATTTGGCACAAATTAGCATTTTGGGACTTCATGTGTGTCTGTTCACCCCAGTAGTTCCCAACATTGTTCATAAAAACCCCCACGGTTCACGTTGAACTTCCTGCTCAGCCTCACATGGGCCCCGTGGCACAATATCACTTAGTGGATCACCACGACTAGTGGCGGATAAAATCTTGTCAAAAAGGGACTCGCCATAGGAAGCAGAACCTTCCGGATCTGTCAAACTGCAGGTATTGTGGGCACAGCTGTGTTTGACTTGCACTGGGAAACAGTTGTGGAACATGAGTGGAAATTGTTAACGAGTGGAAACCTCTGGAAACTAACTATATGTATTTAAATATACCGGGGGGAGGGGGGGGTCATTAGGGGCCACGGGGGGGTGTGTAAATTCCCAGCAGGAAGGGAAAGTTGGAGGCAACTAGAATATGTTGTATGTAGCTAAGTGGAGCAGAGGGAGCTCCCTGCTGGGTGGAGGGTAGCTTTAGCGCTAACAACACAGTAAAACAACAGGGAACCACAAGCCCTGCAGCGCTGGAACACTCCACTATAACGCTGCTTCAGGGAACAGCTCCACAGCCACAATCACAAGAACTACGCTGGAAAAACGTGACCCACCTGGAGCTCAGAAACAGACGTGGAGCCCTGGAACAGACAGAGACGGTGCTGGTTACAATGGTAACAATGGTGTAAAACACAAAAGACAATGTTAACGTACAGCGGCGACAACCAACCCAAGCAGAGCTCGGTACCTCTTCATTGCCCTGGATCTTCATCTGCATCTCGTCCAGCTCCTTCTGGACCTCCCACACACGGGCCCCCATCTCCTCCTCACGGCTCTGAGGACAAAAAAAGCGCCCAGTCAGTCACCAGCACAAGCATCACCATCCACTGCACCATTCATATAGCCCTGAACATGTCATCTGAAGCACCACCATTATCAACATCAGAACCAGCTTGGCTCACCATCAGAACCAAGTCTATCCAGTCCATATAAGTCATGGGGCAGGATGGGCCACTGTACCTGTAGGATCTCCTCATATTTGTGTACTGTCCTGCTGAGGTCTTCCTCCTTCTGGGCAACGGTCTTGAGCAGTTGGCTGACCTCCTCGCGATGGCTCTCAATCAGCTCTGTCTCCACCTCCTGCGCCTTTCCTGACAGGATGGGATTGACAGGAGAAAGTAAACGCTGATGGGGGAGACAGTCAGAGAGAGATAGACAAACCAAACACACATCCTACTTCCTATGTGGGGCAACATCTTGCACAGAGAAGTCACCTGCCTCATGCTAATGACCAGGATGCTAATGGATGTGCTCACTGGACAGATCATGCAACAACAAGACACCCCATCCAGCCGGACCTCAAACTCATTTCTGACAAACATTGGCAGGACATCAGAAGATCGCCACAAACCACTTTGAAAAACTGCCATCTCAGACCTGAAGCCTTTGAGACACCTCACCTATGGTCTCCTTCACTGCCATCTCCAGCTCTTGCTCCTTCTGGGCCATTTTTGTGTTGAACTCCCTCATGAGCTGCTTCAGACCTGAGTTGTGGCGCATTTCCATGTCCTCGAGCTCCAACCTGTTCATGGGAGGTTAGTCAGTCACAGAGCTATGAGTTTATACATTTACATTCGTCTTATGTTTATTTAAGTTTATCTATTCATAAAAGTTGGCTACTTTAAGACAGTACTTCTTCACACCTCTTCTATTGAACATCTGACCTTCCGCACACCTTAACCAAAGCAGCATCTTGAGACTGGAGACAATAAGCTTATATTTCTAAATATACTCTACTCACTTGAGGTTCTTCTTGTTCTCTTCGGACATTTCCTTCCGCAGGAAATCCAGCTCCTGCTCATGCTCTTTCCGTAGGGAGCGGAGATCTTTCTGCAATCGTATCATGTCTTTGCGTAGTTTTTGCTTCTCACTTTCGGCCTCTTCGAGCCTATTTTGCAGCTCCGCCACCCTGGCCCTCATCTCTCCACTGTCAGCATCACCTTGACCAGATTCATACACCTTCAGCAAGGCTTTGCATTCCTTCAGTTGACTATCCTCCGCTAAGGAGTTCTCCCCCTTATTAGCCTTGTTCCCAAGTCCTTCGGAATAGCAGGTCTGGACCTCTTCCACCTTCAGTATCTCAACCTTCTCAGCAGGCTCTGTGTCCCCCATGCACTTCTTGAGCTCCTCTAAGTTCCTTTCCAGTTCCTCAATCCTCTTTTCCTTCTCCTCGACCTGCTCCTGCAGACCTGTGGAGGTCTGGGCACGTACAGTGTGGGAAAGGAGCTCCACATTCAGTCGATCCATTTCAGCCTGATAGTTCTCCCTTTCTTCCTCTGCCTGTTTCAGCTTAGTTATGACTTCCTCAAGTCTGCAGCTTGCTTCTTCCTGAATGGACAGGGTTTCCCTTTCCTTCTGCTCAATCCCTTTAAGAGTCTCTTTGAGTGTGGCTACTTCTCTCTCCAGTGTATTCAATTTCTCTTCATACATCTGCTTCATCTGGTCCAGCAAATTCTCCTTCTCCTGCCTCTCCTCCGTTCTAACAGCGTCCACCTGCTGTTCTCCTTCATTCTTTGCTTTAGACAGAGCGTCTTCTAGGGACTTCACCTTCTCCTCCAGTGTCTCAGCACAGTGCTTCGTTCTTTCAGTGCCCTGCGTTGCTTCTTCTAGCATTTTCTCCAAGACTTTCACAGCCTCTTCCTTTTCCTCCAGCTGCTTCTTCAAGACTCTGACAGCCTGTTCCTTCTCCTCCACTTGTGCAGTCAGCTGCTTGCGCACCTGTCCAATCTTCTGTTCTGCTTTCTTCTTTAGTTCAGCCAACTTTCCCGCACTCTCAGCTGTCAGCCGTTCGTCGACTGTCCTCAGGGCCTCCTCTTTGCTTCTGAGAATCTCAGCCTTCTCCTTCTCAAAGACTTTGCTCTGTTGTTCAAGCTTTTGTTTGCCTGCTTGACTCTCCAGGGCGAGATTCCTGCTTTCTGAGGCTTCTGCCTGCGCCTCCTGCAACTGCTGTTCCATTTCTCTCCGCTCCCTCTCACGCATCGCTAACTGTCCCTCTAGCTCAGTCACCCGGTTCATACAACCTGTTAACTCTGTGGTCAAGGCACTGAGGCGCTGCTCCTTCTCACTGAGGGCCTGGTCCATCTCGGACTTGCTGACAGACTGATGGTCAATTGTAGCCGTCAGTTTCTCGAGCTTCTCGTCCCGCTCTGCAATCTGCCGCTCCATGTCTTCAAGCTTGGCCTGCAGGGACTTGACCGTGTTCTGGTTCTGGGCAAACCGGACCTCTGCTTTCTTCTTCAGCTCTGATGCCTTGCTCTTGAACTGTTCAGCCTGCTCCAGAGCAGCAATCTTCTCAACATTAAGTGTCTCCACTTTCTCCTCCATCTGTTTCAGAAGCATCTGCTGCTGTTCTTTGTGCTGGTGATCCAGCAAGGATATGGCTTCCTCTTTTCCAGACAGAGTTTTTGCCAGCTGAGTCTTCAGGTCATTGACGGTGGTTTCCAAACTGCTGATGTGTAGCTTGCTCTCCTTCAGTGATTGTGAGATAGTGATGTTGTCTTTCTTGAGGTGCTCAATGCAGAGCTCCTTCTCAGACAGTGTTTCCTGGTCGCTTTTTAGCAACTCCTTCTCCGCAGTGAGAGCACTGTTGAGGCGAATTATCTCCTCTGTCTTCTGTTGAAGCTGCTCCTCTAAATGATAGATTTTGCTGCTCTTGACCAGGATGGAGTTTGAGAGCTGTGCCACCTGCTTTTGACTGCAAAGAATTCTGTCTTTCAGTGCATGGACCTGACCCTCCACTTTCTCACCAAGCTCATTTGTCCTGGAGTTCATTTTCAGTAGTACCTCTTGGCAGTGGTGGACCAGCTCATTGTGGATTAAATTAATCTGATTCCTGAATGCTTCTTCTTTAGATTGAATTTGCAGGGACACCTGTTCAAGCCTCTTTTGAAAGTCCTCACCTTCTTTACTGCTTGTTGCTTCAGTGATCTGCAGTTTGCTTCGAGTCTCTTCCAGCTCCTTCACTAGCACCTGCACCTTTTCTCTGGTTTCTTCTTCAGCTTTGTTGAGCTGGTCCTGCAATGTGTTCCTCTCATTGAAAGCCTGGTTTAGGTTCTTCTCTACAGCTTCCACCTGCTCTTTCAGCATTACTTCACCTTCAGACAAGTTTTCCAACTTAACAGCTGCTTCTTTCAGCTCTGCTTGCAGTTTCTGCACAGTGGTCTCTCTTATGGCAAGCTCCTCCTTGAGGTTTTTGATGTCCTGCAGTAAAAGCTCCTTCTCCTCCCTGCTGGCTGTGAGCTGCTCATTCATCTCTGCAATCTCCTGCATCTTTTCCTGCAGAAGGCCCTGGTGTTTCTCTTGCATTTCCTCTTCATTCTGGCACATCTTCACCTGCCAACTCTTTGACAACTCCTCCTGCTCTTTCTTCAGGGTTTCACGAAGCCTCTCCAGCTGTTCCTTATGGGCGGCCTCCAACTGTGACACAGTCTCACTGAGGCCTGCTGAGCTCACTTGGGCCACCTCTAGGATCTTCTCCTTTACTTGCTTATCTTTCTGCTCTAGCTCGTGTTCCTTCTTCTCAAGTTCAGCTTTTAGCTTCTCTTCCTGTTCCTGAAGCTTCTTCTTGAACTTGTCATTCATTTCCTTTGCTTTCTGCTTGATCTTTTCCATTTTTATCTCCTGTGCTTTCAACTTCCCCTCCATCTCCTTCTTCACATTCTCCAGTGTTTTCTTAGCAGCAGCTCGTTCATTATCCAGCATTTTTTTCAACTGCATCTCCTCTTGTTGCTGCTTTTCAGTGTTTTCAGCATATGATTGCGCTTTTTCAGAGAGCTCCTTTTTGAACTGCTCTACTTGAAGTTGTAGCTCCTGTTGCTCTGCCAAGTGCTTCTGAAGAAGATCCTCTGCCTTCTGTTCTGAGACACTGAGGGTCTTCACCAACTGGTCTTCCAGATCCTTCACTTGCCTCTTGCAACTTGTCAGCTCTACTGTGACCTCACTCAGGTGAACACTAGCATCCATCAGGTCCTTCTTCTCTGCCTGGACCTTCTGTAGACTCTGCCTCAGTTCATCCAGTTCCAGCATGTTTGCCCTCTGTGTCTCTTCATTAACCTTACTTAGTTGCTGAAATTCTTCCAACTCCTTCTTGTGAACAGCTACCAGCTCCTCCAGGTTGTTCCTTCCTTCTTGCACAGCATTTTCTAGAGCTTCCTTAAGAGCGAGTTCTTTATTCAGCTGCTCCTCAAGTGCCTTCTCTTTTTCCTCCAGAACCATCTTGAGCTTATTGAGTTCCTCTTTTAGTGTCTTCTCCACTCCACCTAGGGACTGCTCATGCTGGGACTGGATGCCTTCTATTTCGGCCTGGTACCTGAACTGCTCCTGCTGAAGTTGTGCCTCAAATTCCTTTCTGGCCACATCTAAATCTCCTCTGGCAGATGCCAACTGCTCTTCCACCATCTGCCGACTCTTCAGTACCTCAGAAAGCTCAGATGCAAGGGCCTCTAGCTCTGTCTGTTTCACATCAAGCTTCTCCAACATCTTTTGGTTCATGTCTTCCACATGAGCATGGTACTGTTGCTCCTTCTCCTTCAAAGCAGCCTCCAGCTCTGTCTGATGCTTCTGTTGCAGGAATGCAAGTGCCTCCTGGTGCTCTGCTTCCAGGGTTGACAGCTGCCCTTCTAGTTTCTTCTTGTCCTCCTCCATTTGGATAAGGTCCTCTGTAGCCTGGTGGGCTCCATCCTGGGTAAATTTTGGGAGGGCACTTTCAAGCTCCAGGATTCTCTGTAGCCAATGACAGACATCCAGGTTATGAATTTAAACATTTGCTCACAATGGTAGCAATGGACGGCTGGCTCGAGGAACACAGGAACAGAGACACAGATGCTCACCGTCCTGGCTGTCTCCAGCTGTTGCTGCAGCTCTGCAGCTCGGTTGTCTCCTTCTGACTGGAGGGCTGTCTTCTGCAGCTCGGCCTCCTCCAGGGCCAGTGCCGCCTGCTGGTCACGCTCCTGCATGGTTCTTTTGAGCTCTGTGTGGCACTGCTCCTGCACAACAACCACAGCATACAGTCTACATGTGTTGCTTGTGCTTAAACATGTAGCTTCAGGTCACCATGGAAGTTCTCACTCACCAGCGCCTGCTTGAGCTGCTCCTGAAACTGGGCCTCACGCTGCTGCAGCTTGGCGTCCAGTTCCTGTTGCCTGCTAGCCAGGGCCTGCGTGTGCATGCGCTCCAGCTCAGCCACGCGCTCCTCAGACGATTTCTGTAGGGCACAGGGACATGCAGGGACAAGTTTGGGTTTGCTATGGTATGAGGCTCATCACTGCGCACTTCACAGCGGACAGGTTCACCGCCGTTTACGGTTCAGCATTGTGCACAGCTCACGGTTTCAGAGCCTGCTGAATACATGTGTCCCTAGCAGGTACCGTGGATTCCTTCTGCCCTTTGCTCTGTCGTATTAATTTTCCATTCTCACAAATGGATGGACATCTGGATTTAATGATCATTCATGCAGGGAGCCTGGCCTGGGTCTGAGGGCACAAACTCCAAGTGGTATAAGTGATGGGTATGTGTCTTGGACTCAGACAGGCAGAGCTGGCCAATGAGAAACGTGGTGAAAGAGAAGGACCCAGAGTGCCCATGACTAAGCTACACAACGTCAGCTCCCATTCCTGCATGCTGGGGGCGGTGGCAGCCTGTCAACGTGCAAACCTGCATGAGTGGCACAGTTCCTCTAGGTGCATCCATCACACAGCACCTCCAGGCTACACCCATTTTTCCCCTCCAAAGCAACAGACGGCAGTAAAGAGCTCCCAGACAGCACAAAACTGTTGAACACCTTAATTCAACTCACTTCCACATTGTTTACAAGTTGTGTGGTGTTTGAGTGTCGGGGAACAATAAGATAACAAGTGTTGTATATTTACAGAATGAATCATCATCAGTGTGCACTGTGAAGCCTGGATTTGGTACTGCTTTTGTGCCTCTGAGTCGTGTACAGGTGTGTGACTACCTGAGTGGGCCCTGCAAGGACCCAGGAGGAGCTGCAGTGTTGGAGATGGATACCACTAACCTTCATGATGTGCACCACTTCCTGTTTGACACGACTCAGCTCCTGCTGCAAGCTCCGCCTCTCCTCCTCATTGGCGCGCTCCACTTCCTTCAACTGCATTTCCATCTTGGCCTGCAGCTGCCGGCGCGCCTCCTCAGCACGTTGAGCCATTCCTAGGGCACGCTCGAGCTCCTCAAAGGCTGGGGAGGAGACACAAACAAAGGTGGAACCAGCCCTTTTGGCTTCAGAACATTGTCAATGGTACAAGTAACCTTTAAGCACCAGGGTTACTGTAATAGTTCTGTTGTTAGTGACCCCAACACACTGTCACGCTCTCTAGACTGCAGTTCATGGCCAGGCCGTGTGAAGTGTGAGCACCCTGCTCTTCCTGAAGCAGCAGAGTCAGGCATGGTGCCACACTGTGGGAACACTGTAGTTACATCGATGGCGGCCAAATATGAGCAGAACAAACAAATTGCTCTTGCAGTTATTTCTGTGGAATGGAAGCCAAGAGCGGGGTCGTGACTTCCTGGGTACATCAGAAAACCATGGGAAGGTAATGAACTGAGGTCGCAGAACTCAGCCAGGGAGCCACAGCTGTTCCACAGAGAAACAACAGACCAGCAAGGTCTTATAAACAAATACGTGACTTACATCAAGTTCATTACTTTCTCAGTTCTGCAGTGTGTGTGGGCCTCACCTGCTCTCTCAGACTTCTCACGTTGTTCCTGCAGCTCCTCGCGCTCCGCCACCACCTGCTGGACCCGCGCTCGCAACTGTGCCACCTCGTCCTCTTTCATCTCCAGTGTCTCGTGCATCTGCCGCTTCGTCTCCGCAATCACCATGCCCTGGGGGAGGGTCAGCAGAGGCCGGCCAGCCAGCAAAGGTCAGGGCTCATCGTTTGCAGTTGGAAGGTCCCAGGTTAGAACCCCCTCCCTCAGAAGGACCCTTGTCCAAGGCTTTTATTCTGAATTGATAGAGCAAACTAACCCAGAAGTATAAAGGCAGCAAACTGTGTATTGTTCAAACATTCCAAGCCACAGTGTAGAAAGGAGAGAGATAAATTACTAATAATGATAATAACAACAATGTGCTTTCAGATGGTCAGGAACAGTCAGGAGGAACAAGGAGAAAGGAACCGTTCCGGCCTCGGAAAACTGCAGGTCACCTCGCAGCGACGTTCTTAGTGAAGGCACTGCACATAGTTCATTCATAGCTCATAAAACACCAAAATGGTCAACATGTTTATCTGGAACAAATATAAAAACTCTTTAAAAGGGTCACTGCATCCAGCTCAGCTTTGAGCTTCATCAGCAGCCATCATCTGCAGCTCATACATCTTGCAGGGGCACCATCTCTCCTCGGCCACATCTGGAGGCAGTCAAGGTCAATCGGGGCAACGAAGGGTTATTGAGGTCAGTGCGGGCAACCAGTAGCAATGTGGACATGAGCGCCTGCACGTGTGTTCCACATTGCAGGAGACGGGCTGCTCTGTATACAAGGCTCACAGTCTACACCATTACTCTGAATCCCTGTTAAACACCATTTTATAGCGCCACCTCTGGTGGAACAACACCGCCCTCGGTGACACCCGTCCCTTTCCCCTCCCCTGAACTGTGCCCACCTTGTCCTGCTCGAGCTGCTCAATGAGGTTCTTGGCGTCACGCAGCTGGGTGATGAGACGGGTCTTCTCCGTAGTGTGGAGTTCCTGGAGGCACACAGACAGGAGAAGATGTGGCCAGTCAAACAGGTAGGGTGGGGGGAGGAGCAACACATACGAAGGCCAAAGGAACAGCGACCGTGTGTAGCTGTGTGGAATGAGACATTTGACTGTTCAACACCGTGTCACTCTGCTGACAAGAAGTTCAATGTGGCGAGTCCCTCCGACCACCATGACCACCACTGTGCTCCCATGTGACCTTTCACATCCAGGCAGCAGAAGGCCACCACTGCAGGCCAACGTCAAGAGTCTCCACCTACCTTTATCTTCTCAAGCTCTTGCAGGCGCTCCTGAAGCTGCTGTTGCAGTGCCTCATTCTCGCTGCTCAGCTGTGTGCTACGCTCCTTGTGGCTGCGTAGCATCTCCTTGCACTTCTGCAACAGGTTCTCCTGTCTACGCACACGCTGCTGCAACACCTCCACAGTCTTGGCCTGGGTGGTGTCACCCTCTGCTGGGGACAGATGGAACTACAACTCAGGGAATGAATCCACACTTCTCTCTCCACAGTGCCAAACAGAGGCTACAACACAGGGGGCTGTCTCATTTGCCTGCTCAGTTGCCACCACAGCTGAAGACAGGGACACAAATTAATATGAAACAGAGATAACAATACTTGCATGGGCCACACATTGTATACAGCATCAACTAAAGAATGTCGAGAGACTGAGTGCACAGGGATCTGACCGTCAGTGAGACCCACCTTCAACCAGAGCAGAATCATCTCCAGAGGGGCTCGGAGGGACAGAGGAGATCTCCTGGGAGCCCTCAGGAAAAGCAGAGTCAATCTCAGTGGAGACACCCTCACCCTGAACGCCCTGGAGACGCTTCTTCATCAGAGCGACCTGTGGATGAAGCTAGACGTGAGTGTTTTGCGGGTATGTGGGCAATAGGTGAGTAGAGCCATGAGCATGATGGTTGGCCACAACAGGAACATGATGCCAGACAGTCCAACCAAGAGGGTACAGCACACAGCACCTTCCCTTCATTGCAGCCTACCTGGGTTTGTAGGACAGTGATCAGCTGGTCCTTCTCCTCCAGAGCAGCATCAAACTCCTCTTGCAGGTGCTTCTTGGCCTGCTGGTCCATCTGAAGTTCCTGCAGATGAGCCACAGAGAATGTGACCATTCCACATCCTGGACTCTTTGCCACTCCACAGCACTCCTCATGGAGCTTGGTGTTTTAGCAACATACGGTGCAATGACTGTGTGAAGACCCCTGGCTCCACAGGCTGCTGGTCCACTGACTAAATGAGTAGGGGGGCACCAAACAACAAACCTTTACATCCCAACTCAGACCTGCAGTAACTTTTGTCCTGTACTAACACTTTTCTAGAAAACTCCAAAACAACTTCTGTGCTTGAAATCTGCATCAGCTGGAGAACCTGAGCACTATATCATTTCTGTCTTTGAAGAACAGAACATGCCTGTGCTCTGGTGTCCTCTTACCTCCCTGAGCTCCCCAATCCGTCGTAGAGCTTTGTCCTGGCTTTGACTCAGAATGGCCTGGTTGAGATTAAAACAGACATCAATTAGAAAAGATCCAAGGCAGTGGGCCGTTTGGACCCTCTCTCTCCACTCACGACACCTCTGACTGACTGCGGACTGTAACCACTGTAGGAGGCTGGTGGTCACACACAGATTACAAGGGTTATACATCAAACATTAAACACTGGCCGCCTGAGTCAGAAACAGGTTAAAAACATTTCCAACTTGATTTGGATTTGCGTATCAGTCTGCTTCAGCTACACCTGCTATTGAGTGAATTTAGCAACAGCTCTGTCATCTCACACACTGCTCCTACCAGGTGGCACATTTACCTGCATCTTTTCTTTATCCCTCTGTACAGTGCGGTAGGCGGTGACCAGCTGCATGGAACAAGATGACAATGGTGAAGAGGACCAGAGGAGCAACATCTAACGCCAACCACCCCCCCCCCACAGACAATCCAAATGCACAATGCCACAACAAGCACATAGCAACACTTCAGTAACACCTGTTCAATCACTTGCTTGTTTGCTTCTGGCAACAGTCCAATTACACCTGTACAGTCACATGCTTGCTTCATGTACCTGGTAGCTGCCCCGTTCCTCACCTCCGAGTACTTGCTGCGGTAGTTGCCCAGGCTCCTCTCCACCCTATGCAAGCGATGGAGCAGCTGTTCCTTGGTAAGACTCTCTGTGTTCCCCGGAGAGTCTTCTGCCTCGCTCTCGATATCTGAGGGAGGGTCGTAAGAAGGAGTCGCGCCCTGAGACTCATTCTCGCCAAGGCGGTTGAGTGAATCCCGGGAAGCGCTGCGCACCAGGTTCTCCCGAGAGGCAGAACGCAGAAGGCCATCGGCCCGGCCTGGAGAGCGGAACAGTGACTCCATCGAGGGCACCTTCAGCTGCAGCTTCTGTGCCAACGACTGGGACTCCTGCTTCTACGGTGTGGGCACACGAAGTTACAAGATTTACCATGCTTTTACGGATCACAGCCAAACACCACAACGTGACGGGAATGACTAGAGCAAGACTGGCTTTGCACTGCTTCAGAGTAGCTGTTCCTGACTATACCCACCTGGGGCGATGCACTGCCATCTCCGTTCACGTTGCCTCTGGGCTTCAGCGAATCGGTGCTGTTTGGAATCACATTCTATGGAGGGAAAAACGTCACCTTGTGAGGGACAGAGCTTCAACAAATGGCCATTATCTTGGGCTATTAGACCCCTCGGCCACAGCTTGGAGGACATCTTTAAGGCACATTAGCAGATTAGTGCCTGCCACAGCCATCCTGGTGCCCTCATGCAGCTTGCTAAGAACAGGCTGAGGGGCAGGGGGTTAAATGCTGTACACATTACTGTTACTACCACTACAACACAGTCACAGGGCAAGGAGCCATACAAGTAACAAAACCCATTAGTGGAGCGAGTTACTGAGGATCGTGCTTGCTGGGTGGGGGGGGAACATGGTGCTGTTGGAAAAAGGGGGTGTTGGGGTGGGGAGTTGGGGGGTACACATGTCTTTCTAACATGTATTAGGAAGTGCTGTCACCCCTCACTGTCCAACTGCATGGCTGCACCAAACAAACCCGTATCATCAAGGAGGCTGGTACTGCAGCCCCCCCACAGAGACCCGTCGCCAACAGTGAGAGTGAAAACTAAGGGGAAAAAAAAAATCAAGGTATTTAAATGCCAGGCCTGTTACATTACTGAGCGTATTCTGCATGTATGGGACTGGAGGACCATCCTACTGGCCATTAGGGGACATACACCCTAAAAACACCCACTGTCAGGAAAATTGCCATCATTTCTTGTTGAAAAAATAAGTTGTTCCTGTAAGAAAAATACATCACCTAAAATGTATTAAAATACAAAAATTAAAAAAAAATATGGGATGAAGTATGTATTAGCCAACTGATATCGAGTTGCAAGTTTGGCATAACATACTCCCTTGGTCTACAAGTTTTCATGGCAGGGGGACTTCCCTGCTGAGAATAATTTAAAATGTTTAAATGTGGCGGAGGGGGTGCAATTTGTATGACATGTAAAATAAGGTTCCCTTTGGAAAAAGGGTTGGGCACTGTTGGCCTTCCAGAACATCAGTGGATCTACAGCCAGTGCTAGGACCCGATCACTTCCATGTCACTGTCACCTGTCTCAGTTTTACATGTGGCTACTTGTCTCACACGAACAGCGAAAATGATGATACCAGACAAACTGTGTTTCTCCATGTATAACTGTGATGGGTTGAGAAGATATATGTACTTGATATTGTGGATAAATCCAAGCCCGATTGGGCGACCATTGACCCCCTCCCAACAGGGTTACCAGCCTGTCCACTACTGTGCTGTCATGGCAACACCAATCACTGATCGCTACCAGCAGCTAGCCCTGCCCACTTGACCCCCCAGTGAAGGAAGAGCCAGCAGCGACCCACTGAACACATTCACCGCAAGCATGTGTCACAGAGAAGCCCTGAGGAAGTGATCAGGAGATGAACGAAGGTCACCACTCAGTAGGACAGTCTCAGTCTAGGCTAACCAAAGCACACTGCAACCCCCTTCCTCTGAACCCTGTCGCAGTATTGTGGTATTCAGCCTGTGGGAGCAGATCTGTTGAAAACGTTTATGGGTTTTTTTTTGGCCACTGTAGAACACTGATCTTTCTCCTGGGGTGTCTGGAGCGAAGCCTCCTATCAGTGAGCAAGGCTCTCACATGCATATGGAGAGTGAGTAGAGCAGAAACACACCGACATTACAGGGGGCAGGACTTTCTGCGGGATTCAGACAGAAGTTGCTTGGACGACTTAAGAAAAAACCAGCACGCTGTAAAATGCAACATACACACGTTATATCACACTACGTACAAACACACGCTTATAGACACAGACACAGTACAGAGGTGTAGGTGGTGGTCTCCAGGTTAGGGGTGGTGTTAAAGGTCAGCTGCCTTCAAGGGACAAAGAGAAACCAAAGTGGACAGAGAGAAGCAAGCAGCTCGGCGGATGCACGGCCAGCTCCTATCCCGCCGAGGGAACGGCTAGAGCATGGGGTGGGGCGGGACTCACCGCAGCGGTGCTGAGTCGTGTGGAACGGTCCAGAGCAAAGATAGTGTACTCAGAGAGAAAGGCCGGCTCAGCTATGACCCCAGCGAGCAGCTGCGGCCGGCCAGCCAGCACGTGCAGGTGGAGACAGAGAGCATGAGAACACAGTGAGTGGCTCATGCTGCAAGGACCTGTCTGCCCACTCAGCCTCTGACCTCAGTGCCTGTGATGGTGTGGGAGGGCACACAGACACAGGCCCCTTCCTCCCCCACACTTTCCATCACTGAATCATAAGCAATTAAAGGTTAGTAACACGGGTAAACTCTGTTAAGACCGCTCTTAAAGCTACAGTAAAAATTAAATATTAACTTTTTTTACATTAAAACTTGAATTTAATGACTGTAATTAATTTGGCTGCTGACTGACATATCCTATAAACATGAGTGGACCACCAAGATTTCACACAAAACACCTGAAACGTACACAACACACTAGCAGTGACAAAAGTGCACTCTAAGGTCCACCATCGCCTTTCCGTGGCTTAACTGCTGCATCACAGCACCCTGCAGCTGTGCAGAAACTTCCACAAGTCCTCTCAGCAAAAGCCACAAAAGATATGGGAAAATAGCCCCTGCAATTGGAGCATCACAGCGGATAAAGCCAGCACAGCTCCAACCACAGAAAGAAATGGGTGTGAACACGCTGGTCGGTTAGTGGCGCTCCATCAGTAGCGTGTTACTAGTCCTTCAGCACCACCTACTGAGCCACCACTCTGCACTGTAATTGCCATCTGGGGAGGTGATGACAGCACAATGCTGCAGGAATGTACCGTGGTAACGTCAAACCTTTCAAAGACTTTATTAGCCACAAATAAACACTAATCATCAGCCACCAGTAGTCACTGCACAGGAAAGCAACCCACTGTAAAACGGAGGTTCTTCCTCAGTAAGCACAGCTTTTTCTGCGTAACAGCAGGTAGCGGAGTGGTTAGAACCTTCACCTTGTACTTGATGGAACTGGGTTCAAACCCCAACATGTGTTGTGCCCTTTGTCATGGTACTTAACTTAATGAATACAGTACACTGGGTAAACCAATGTAAAGTTAACAAACACTGTAAACTGCAGCAAAGTGTGTGAGAGAATAACAGACTGTGTGTGGGGGTGAGACAGTGAGAGAGTATGGCAGTGTGTGTGCATGCATGTGTGTGAGAGAATGAGAGACAATGTGTGTGCGACAGAGTGAGGCTCACCTCTCTGTCATTGGCAGAGGGGGGGCTGTCATCCTGAGCCACAGAGGGGGCATCGCTGGGGTGGTCCTTGGAGCCCACCTGTAGACAGCATAGTCACATGTTCACAGAGCCAACAGATGTGTTTGGGGTGGGGGGTGTTAAGCTATCCCATCTACTGTAGCATTTGGTTCACCACACACTGAGCAGCAGTTAAAGGTGACTAAACCTGGTGTAAAACCAGCCAGAATAGACTCACCAAAGATTGTGGTAAAACATGGTTAACATAACTAGCAGAAACCCTACTGTCACAGTGCAAAAGGCCACATACTAAAGGTCTCCCGAACTGGTCTGGATTACCACACACAGATTATCAGCAACTCTCTGTGGTTCATGCGCAGCTTGTTTTCTGTGTGTAAGAGAGAAGTTACAGAGCTGGTGGACAGGAGCACAGTGACACAGGGGCCATGTCCCTTGATGAACACTGACAAGCCACACGACACAGGTATCACAGTCTCCCAGCCCGTCACAGGAGCTCTGTGTGTGCGTGTGTGTGTGTGTGTGTGTGTGCGCGCGCGTGTCCGGTCCCAACTGACAAGGAAAACAACATAAAGGGCCGCTCAAGCGCCGACCCCCACAGTGACCCCAGTCAGGCAGCGACCCATCCGACGGTGCCACCGACCTGCTGCGGCTGCGCGTTCCTCTGCGGCGACTGCTCCTCGTTTATCTTCTGCTTTAGTTTCTTGAACATGATCCCAGGGTGCCGGAGGAAACGCTAGAGAACCGGGCGGTCGGTGCGTAGCCTCTGACCCACTTCGAGGCGTCTTTCTTCCGCTTTGGCGTCGCGCATCACCCCGCAGGTGAACGCGGTCAGTGCGCATGCGCGGCCGACGTGGAGCAAAACGACACCGAGAGCACCGAATGGCAACTGGTGAGGGACAAACCGGGCGAAGAGAAGGGAGTCAAAGTAGAGCAGGCAGACAGGGACAACCCGGGCGGATAGTAGCGCAGCCGCCCCCCCGTCGTGCCACCCACATACATAGCCCGTGTTCCTTAAGGAGGTAGCCTTTCCAAATAAGGACATTATCGGTCCGGCTCTGTCGTATATTTCTCACTCATGCTATTTAATTCACCACCGTTTCATAATTCACTGACTGTCCAAACTATTGTATTGTTATATGATATTTTCATATACTTGAGTGATTGTTATTTTACTTTATTTTATTCTATCACGCCGGCATATAATGCATATAAGACCTTCTAAAAACAGGAATTGCCAACGTCTCTAAAAAGCTCAAGGTGATGTTACAGTCCTTTTATCCCTTTTCCTTGTGCGATATCCTTAAAAAACAGAAAGAAGAAATACGGTATAGGATTTAAACCGAGTCCAGAAATTTCCAAGTACATTCTGGGAGAATGTACTTTTGACAAAGGTGAACAAACTCACAAGATCTTCGTCTCTTTCGATGTGTAATAGAAACTGTCGGTCGTAACTTTGCACCACACTGGGCAATAGAACGCGCCTCGTTGCTTTAGGCGAGAGGGGGCACTATTTCTGCTCCCATTACTTTTCCAGTGGCTCAACACCAGGAGTGTTGTTTTATTAAGTGAAAGTTCGACAAACCAGACCGTGATTGGTGTCCACAGAGAGACTGTACCAATCAGAACCGGCTGCGTTGATATGCGCTGAAAGGGACACAGCCGGAGTGTCCGGCGCACATCCGGGCATTGGTGCGTCACCGTGGCGTCACCCGGAGCGGCTCGGGGAGAGACGGGGAGAGACAGGGAGAGAGAGGGAGCGACGGAGACAGACAGCGGCGGAGTGTGTGTCGGTGTGAGGACTGCATGTGGGTGTGTGTCGGAGGAGCGGCGTTCAAGAACTTACTATCTACATTCATAAAGACACTATTAATAACTCCGGCACACTGACGAGGTACCTTAAGAGGAACGGCAGAGACTGGGTGCGACCGCAGCCGAACGCCGCCAGGCCGCGCTGTCAGTGCCCGAGGACGGCCTGCTGTCGACCGCGAGCGCGCAGCGGGAGCGCGCACAGGGTGAGGAGCACGGCGGCACCGTCGCAGCGCGTGCGTGCGTGTGTGTGTGTACGAGCGCGCACGAGGGCGCGTGCGTTTGTGCTGTTTTCTGTTACAATGTTAGAGTGGTTACAGTTGCTGTAAGGTTCAGGTTAGCTCGATTAGCTCCACGGTCTGTCTGTCTCTCTCTCTCTCGGTCGCTCTCACATACACCCACACCCACACCCATACACACAGACAGGTGGTTCTGTACAGCGCCCCCTGCCGTGTGGCATTCGAGGGTGCTGTGGATGTCAGTAAACAGTAAACAGGAAGTGAACTCTAATCAATAAATACAGGTGTCCGTGGACCGTCCGCACCCAACGTGTTAGTTTGCTGTGTTCATTGACTTGGTGGCAATAAGGACACCTGGAGAGACACACACAGTGACACTAGCTGTGATCCCGGGACCCTCACACTGTGTGCTGTGGTCACTGAGTGTGAGGTGTCCCACTTCCGTGGCTTTTGGCTGTGAAATGAGGTCATTGACTGATAACACCGCACGCTTCCCCAGCCTGTGTGTATTACTCTCCTTCACATGATTGATGGTTGTGTTTCCTTTTGTTTATGTGTTTACCATGTTCACAAGATGATAGCACACTCTGCCTGTGAGATTACAAACTAATATGATCTGTGTATTCACAGTCACCCACTGTGTCTCTGTCTTCACTGACTGTGTGAGAATGGCCCCATCTGCGGCGTCGCATGTTCTCACTGTCCACGCATGTCTCTGTATGCAGCTCTGCTGGAGGACTTGAGTTCGCCGCCATGGCAACACCGGGGTCAGGACGCAAACGTGCTCCCATTAAGGACCGCTTCTCAGCCGAAGATGAGGCTCTGAGTAGCATCGCCCGTGAGGTGAGTGCAGACGCACACGCTAGGGACCTTGTCCCTCCCTGTTCTATACCTGTGACATGTGCATCTTCACATGTGTTCAGTGTACTGCTCATGTTTTGCTGCATTGCTGGTGTATAGAATATGGTTCTATGCTCTGCTGTGCACACACTGTTACTGAGCTGTTTTTTAAGATTTGTACCAGGAAGAGTTCTGTGTTGAATCCCCGGGAGGCCCAGGTGTGGTGCACAGGCCGCTTCCATCCGGGAAGGAGAGGCTGAGCAGCAAACCGATTGGCATAGTGGACAGTACCGATGCCTCAGGGACAGTTTGATTTGCTGTGGTTTACTGTGCCAAGCACGCAAGTCTCATTTTCGCCTAAACCCCAGATGGCAAGACTGGTCAGCAGTCATCGAACGTCTCTATGGTGAGAAGTGTGACGGATTTAAGTAAGGTGCTGCGTTATTCAGTCCGGGTGGAATGCAGCCTGGTGGCACTGCTCTCTCGGCCCACACCACATGTTCACGCAGCGCTGTGTTTTGTCTGGTTGCTGCTTGCTACGTGGTGTGACCGGTTCCTCCAGCTTTGCTCTGTCCATCTGTGTGCTGTGTGTTGGTAGGTGGAGCTGGGAGGACCAGTTCTAGCCTGAGAACTCAGGGTCATGCCTCTACCTGTCACAGGTTCAGGTGTGCGTCAGAGATTACTGCTACCCCCGACAGGCCATTAGTGGTGGTATGGGTGAGGGAGGAGGAGGAATATCTGTCATTTCTGTGTATGAGGACGGTGCAGGTCGGTCGCATTGCTGCAGGGTGAGGATGGTGTAGGTTGGCTCCGTCGCTTTGGTGTGCAGATGTGGGTCAGCCCCATTGCGCGATGCGAGGATGATACAGTTCAGCTCCGTTGCCAGGGTGCACAGATGTGGGCCAGCCTCATTGCGGTGGTGTGAGGACGGTGTGGATCGGCCCCATTTTGAGATGGTAACCATTCCAATGTCCTGACCATGTCCCTAAAGGTGTTGACCGTTACTGAGTCTTGTTTTTCTGGTCAAACGTGTGTGTGGTGCTACCAACTCGAACTGCCTTTACCCCTTCCCCCCACTGGTAGGTGGCAGTAAAGAGCACCCAAACAGCAGTCTAGGACCACATTAGTTATCCTTTCATCCAGAGTGTTTGCAGCTCATGTATTTTGCAGTTACTGGCTGTGACAAAATGTCACACTGAACTAGTTAGTTAACTCAGGTCTCTAGTACTTTGGTCACCACTCATTTTCTGTCCCTTTTGCTCTATTGCACTGTGTTATTTTTGTTGACTGAAGCTGAGAGTTATGTGTAACATATACATACATAATGTGTCCTGAGGGCTTTGAGGTAGCAGTCCTCCTCCTGATGCATTCTGGGAAGGAGTAGTGTGATGTCAACCTATTGACTATTTTGGGCCTGGCTACAGGGTCGCAGTCCACAACTCAGCTGGATCTGTGGATGGGGGAGGGGCTTCTCACCCCAACACACACACACACACACACACACACACACACACACACACACACACACACTGTGCTGGCTAATTTTAGCATGCCCACACAGGAAACATGATGGTACCGCTTCCTGCAGATACAGCGCTCTCTCAAACCTGCTGCCGACTTGGACAACACTGGGATTCAGCCTTACTGAACCGGCAATCCTCTTGTGCAGGTCCATGCACAGTTGTGCTATGTCTTTAGTGTGTTTGAGAGGAAGTGCAGAGCTCGTGAATATACGGCACACACAGACACACCCTGCTCCCATCCCCCGCCGCGGCTCGGCGCCTGTTGCCAAAGCAAACTCTGAGCTCCATGTGCCAAACACTGGACCGTGAGTCACTGAGCTGCTCTGCTGGTGAGTCAGCAGCCTGGCACTGTGGACCCTGTGCTGGGTGAGGAGGAGCAGAACCACACAAACACCCTGGGTGGCGACACGCTGAGGGACAGTAACTGCTGCTGTCTGACCCCAGTTCCAATGGGCGGAGCCAGTGCACAGCTGTTCAGGGATCCCGGTGTCACACGGCTGCCGCGGAGCCTCTTAGACCCGTGTGTGCTATGTGTGCTTCGACCGGCTGTTTGAGAGTCACTTCAGAGTTGTGTTGAGCGCTGACTGTGGTCCCCTGCACTTGGTCATTGATCAAATGACACTACAGGCTCCAGGACTATTTGTAGTGAAGCTACCAATTGGATCACAGGACACACCCTGTGCAATTTGGGAGGGGCTTCCCTGGAGGCAGTGCCAAGGTGTTTAATTGATTTGTGCCACTGCAGCTCTGTGTAAAATTAACCGCCACACCATCCTCACCATGTGGAGAGCTACAGCTCTGATGTGGCCAGCAGGGGGGCGCTTTGTTGGTACACAGCCTGTAGCCCCAGCGTGAAAGCTGCTTTCTTAAAATTGCATGAGTGTAGCTGTAACTGTGTCCATGCACACGTTACCAGGAATGAGTCCCATGGCAACATCACAGCATGAGTGACTCACCAGCTGTGTGTCCTGGGATTGGTTGTGGCTGTCTTGTACCCCTGTGAGCCGTGTCCTGACTGCATGGAAAATGAAGCGAGAGGAACGCTGGGCGACTCAGGGCCGACTGGAAAGTGCAGGGAAACCATCAGCGCGTGTCTGAGGGTCACACTCAGCAGCTGCTGTCGTCACTAATTACATCTGTCACCATGTTTCATTTTTGCACCTTTCTGGTAGCACTGTAGTAGTAAAGTAATGTGTTCACACTCAGTTTCATTTATGACCTCATACTTTTGTTCAAGGTGACTTGCCCTAATTTACATACACTTAGGATTTGGGGGGTGTTAGCTCAGAGTGAACCCAGGACTTCTGTTTACAGCAGCAGTTATATACATACGGTCACCACATCTATGTTCATACTGTTTTCAAGTCAAAATACATTGTCTGTGACTGACCTGTTGTGATAAAGACACCCATCTGTGTGTGTGTCTCTGTGTGTGTTATGCTCATGTGGTTCTCCTCTCATCCCTAGGCTGAGGCACGGCTGGCAGCGAAGCGGGCAGCGCGCGCAGAAGCCCGGGACATCCGCATGCGGGAGCTTGAGCGGCAGCAGAAGGAGGTGTGGTACCTTTGTGTGTGTGTGTGTGTGTGTGTGTGTGTGTGTGTGTGTGTGTGTGGTGGGGGCACCGCTTGCTAGTTGTCTTAAAACCAGAATTTTCACAGCCCCTGAGATCTCCAACCTTTTATCATGTGAATGACAGGATTCTCTTTACAGCCCACAGTGTCAGCAGTGTTAGTGTCAGCCTTGTTTTACTCTAACCCCTATACTAATACTTTACCATGTTTTATTCCCATTTTTTGTTTTGTGGGTTTGTTACTGTGTTTTCATCCTGTGTTGCAGTCAGTTGGGCTATGGGTGCTGTAAGGTCCTTCTGCCAGTGTGTGTGTTGGTCCCTGCCCCAGGAATGCACCACCCCACGCCAGGATCCTGTCGCTCACAGCTGTGTGATAAAGTGTTCAGTGGGTTGCAAGCTGGTGACCCCTGTATCTGTGTTCTCCGCTTGTACTCCTTGATTGTCATTGTCTACTATCAACGTGATATCACGTGGGTCGTATTTTCATTCTGTACAGACAAGATATGTGTGTGGGAGAGAGGGCACACCCGTGCGCAGTTTGTCACAACTGTGTTATCAGTCACTCAGTTAAAACAGCCCCACTGAGCCCAGAGTGTTGGCACTTTCACTCTGGGCATGTGGATTATTGAAGGAATATGACCACATGCTCTGTGTGTGTGTGTTGAAGCAGAGTGTAACTGGTATTCCTCATGTTGCAGTTTCGTCAGGTGTCACCCAGCAGGAAGTGGGGTCAGATCCATCAGTGGATGGTAGGATGGGCTGGTTACGCCCCATACCCTATTGTACTAAGTGCTCTGCTGTGCGCATGCTTACACACACCGCTATAACATGTGTGTACAGTGTGTGTCAACAGAGTGTTGTGACTGTCTGGTTGGGTCGCTGCATTGCGCCGCTGCTCTGCCACATCTGGCTGCAGTAATTGTGCATAGCTTTCACTCCAACAGCATGATAACCATGTCTGACTGACACTGGTTGGTTAATTAGACCATTTGGTCCTGCTCAGATAACGTGCATAGACTGGTTAGTCCTGCTCAGCCTAGTCATTTAGACAAGTTTTTTTCCTGCTCAGAGTGGTTAATGAGGCAAGTTAGTCCTGCTCAGAGTGGTTAGTTAGACAGGCCAGTGAAGCAGCATGGTATGTGGTCCTCACTGATTGAAGTTCTTCTGATCCCACTTGAGCTCACCTGTATGTTTCTACACAAGGCTGTGTTTCTGCACAAGGGTGTCCTGTCCACTGTGCAATGCAGTGTGTTACTCTTGCTATCTATCAGGAGGACTCGCAGATGGCCACGATGTCACACAGGTTGGGCGGCCGCCGATCCAGGGTTCGTACCTCCCCACCTCTCTCTCTTTCTCTCTCTCTGCTCACCCCCTTGTTTTTCACTCACTTGCCTCTCTGTGCATGTGTGTGTGCGTGCCTGTTTGTGTTGCAGGTCCCCAGGGACAACTCAGCATCACTGCGCACTGTCAGCAACTACAGGGTTTGTACGCCCCCCCCCCCCCACCTGTGTAATACAGGTGACCCTCTCAAGGACACTGGTCAGCCAGTCCAACAGTAGAGAGCGTTAGTGTGTTTATGTTATGAGGAGCCCCACCTAAGTAATGCACAGTGGTATAAAACCATAACTGTTCTGGGAACTGAGGCTGGGGGTCCCCCGCAGCTACCTGTGATGACATGCGTCTCTGTCTCTCCTTTGAAGTCATCGTCATCTTCTTCACTGCGGGATGTGGGCAGTTCTCACCGAAGTCGGGTGGAGACCTCACGCAAGCGGGACCTTGTGGTGTGTGGGAGTGGGGGTAGCTGGGTGCCACGTGTATGTTTCTGCATGCTGCTTCATGTGCCCCACAGGGTCATGAGCTCCTATCATCCCAGTCTGCTAGTAGTGTGTTCCTCAGGAAGGGAGTGCTGCCACAACACATTTCCTCATTAGAATGACTTTGTTTTTTGGTGGGCGTGCTGTCAGCACCCTGCCACCTACAGGACCCTAATAGCTAAACCCTCCTGGTTTACCATGCTGACTGGTAACAGTAGCGGCTAATGGCTAAAGGTTCTCAGAGTCTCACCTGTCCCTGTGATTCTGCCTCCCTGCCAGCTGGACGGCAACTCCAGCAGGTCATCCATGAGAAGCGCCCGTTCCTCAGTATGTAATTTGCTGCATTTCTACGTATTTTTACGTGTATTTGTGTGTTTCTCTACGCACGCATATGTGTGGGTGTGTGTTGGGGCTCTGATCCTCCACTGTCTGAACCATTTGCCCCAGCAGACTTCAGTGTACAACGATTCCCACAGTGCCAAGACCCCGGTGTCCAGCAACTCCAGAAAGGACCTCCTGGTCAGTGACCTCTGTGTGACTATATTCGGGTGCTGCCCTCATACCTGTCCATAGTGGGTGCCACAGTTAGAGCAGGTTTCTCAGTGGGGGACACCAGCCCAGCTCCTTCTGGGTACCTTGGAGAGGTGGTGAGGGCAGCAGATATACAACTGTCTACCTGAGGTCAAATAAAATCCAAGCATTCCTGTGGCCAGTCATCAGCCTGTCTGGGTGCATAAGAGTCCTGTCCCATAATCCTCAGCACATTACACAGTTCAGCTCCACAGTTCAGCACTCTGAGCGGCTTGGGTGGAGAGGGGAGCCACTACATAGCTCAACTGTAAAGAGATATGGTATAATCAATAGTATGATCAATAACTGAACTGTGATACAGTCAGTAGCTGAACTGTAACAATTGGAGCGAAATGCTGATCAGCCACGTATGTGCAGTTTTACCACGCTGAACCGTGGTTTACTACACTTTGTTCTCACGGCTGTGTGTTGCTCCTCGTGCCTTCTGTCAGAGTGGCCTGTACCACGACCAGAGGAACTACAGCAGCCTGAGGAGCTCCAGGGCCCTCCCCCCGCCACAGCCTCGGGTGCGTCTTGCTCCCCCAAGGGTCACGGTGCACACAGCAGCTATAATACAGATAGAGGGCCCCCAGGAGGTGCAGGGTCCAGAAGAGGGGCTTGGCTCAGAATTGTGCATGTGAGGGCCCAAGCAGGAGCCCAATGTGAACCTTGCACTCGTAGCGTTGCTCGTGATGTTGTTCCTTTTGTTCCTCCCCGTGTCTCTGCAGTCATCCTTGCTCTACAGCGCTGCTCTGGCAACCAGCCTCAGCCAGCGGGTTAGTGTCTCCCCCCCCCCCCACACACACACACACAAGGGCCTTGCTGTCTGTCCCTAAACACAGTGACACAGTGTGCCCTCCTGTCTACCCACAGGCCTCACCCACAGCTCCTCCTGCTCTGCCGACCACTAGCATCACACGGAGTCACAGCTTGGTTGGTTTGCACAATGTTTGTGCTCTGTCCAGTTCTTGGGTCTCGTGGGGCCTACAGCTCTCAGGGGCCCCTTGCGAATCTGATGATGCATTTGCCTTCCCAGCAAGCATGTTTTCTCACCTCTCCTTGTTGCTTGTTGGATCTCATTCATATTGGTGTGCGCTAGTCCTACCATTAGTGGTAGCATGTTCTCTTACGTGTTTGAATACTCTAGTCTGTGGTAGCATGTGCTAGGTCTTGGTAACACACACTAGTCTTCGGTACCATGTGCTAATACATATTTGTGTGCACTATTGAGTGGTAGCTTGTGCTAATGCAGGTTTGCGTGCAGTGTTCTGTGGTAGTGTAGTTTCACGTTCCTTGTTGAACCGTGTGTCCTCTGCACCCTCAGGCCTCTCTGTATGACGACGGTCTCTATGGCTTGTACCGCTCCAGGACTGTAAGTGTAATTATCCTCCTGAGCCATGTATGATGTCACTGGCCCCCCCAGTACAGGACAGTGACTGCTTTTGTGCAGCCGTGAAGGGGGGTGTGGTGACCGTAGTAACTGCCCACTCTGTCCCCCCCCAGCCCTCTGAGTGCAGCTGGTACTCCTCTGCCTCCTCTGCTGCGAGCTCTACACGGAGCAGCCCCGCGGTGAGCGTGCACGAATATACATACACACGCATATGGAGCAGCACAGACCTGTGTATCCTGGCCCAAGACAGTATGTGTTCAGTTAGTTGGATGCTGTCACGTGTGGTCTCAGTACCTGTGCTGGTCTGACTGTGGCCTGTCAAATGATACTGTGTTTTTCTCTGTAATAGCTGATCACACTTGCTGTGAAGAGCGTTTCGCAGTCTGCGCAGACTGACTGAGGGGCTCTGTGCCTCTGTGGTCATCGACACCACATCTCACCTGTAGCATCACTGAGTGTACAGTGCTTAGCTCACCGAACTGTGTCAGCATGGCACTGTGTGAGAGTGCGTCAGTCAGTGTACGATGTGTAACCCTCCTTCTTTTGCTGTGTCACACAGTTGAGCTACAGCTCAGTCCAGTACTTGTGACCATAAAGTGGAGTAAAAAGGTAGAACCTGCACCCATTAATGGCGCTGGCGTGGTTACAGTGTGTCTTCACCACACATACACCTGTGTCTCAGCAGCTCCTTAACTGCCCACCTTCTGCCCCACCCCTCAGTCAGCGTCACAAACCGACATGGATTATTGTCCCTTAACTGTGGTGCAGCAGACAACAACACAGTAACAAACACCTAACGGTGGAGTTGCTTCATTTTCCTTGGAATTTTATGGGGAAAAATGTAGAATGTTCCTTACTGGTTGCCACTGTAGAGGTGGCGTGGAAGTGAGGGGTGAAGGCTCCATGACAGCGTTCTCTCTCTCTCTCTCTCTCTCTCTCTCTCTCTCTCTCTCTCTCTCACACACACACACACACATTCTTCTACATATATTTGGCAATGTCTTATCTCTGGAAGCTTCCAGAACCATGCGAACGAGTTTCTGATAACGGGCACCAACATGCATTTCACTTGTCTGCTATTTTGCATCCTGATCCTTCCCAGCAACAGCAGTTAGCTACAGATTGCCTTGCACTGCTCATCACAGTGAAGTTGCTTGAATGGTGTCACAGGGTGTGTGACGCATGCTCTCCCTGCACGTTGCTGTATTCTCACATCCTCTGCAATCATCCTTCAGTCTTCTTCAGATGATGACTCCTCCAGCACTGTGTCCCAGGAGCGGCCCGGTCGGGGAAGGAGGGGCAGCGTGGTGAGCGTGCAATGCTGTGTGGGTAGGGCTTTCCTCCTATGATGGAGCGATGCAACTGCCATAGCTGCAAACGTGAGGGAAAGTGTCCAAAGCCTTTGGAAGTATCTGTGTTTCTGCATGAGTGGCTTCTGTACATGATCTAATCATTTAAGTTACAACAGATAAAGACAGTCTTATTAACCCAACATCACACAGCAAGCGGTACACTGTCATATCTACTGAATGTACAGTTAAAATACTCAAGGTCAACAGTGGGTAAAATATGTGAATCCTTGGATTTAACAATGGGTGGGACCTTTTCTTATTTGTAAGAACCTCAACCAAAGGCTTCAGATTATGCTCCGCCATTTCTGTGGTCCTGAGGTCAGGACTCTGACTTGGCCTTTCTGAATAAAAACATTTCTTCTGTTTGAGTCACTCCGATTTCCTCCATTGTTTGGCTCATTGTCGTGTTATATGGTTCAGCTTCTTCTTAGTTTTACATCACAGGCAGATGCCCTTCTGCTTTAGAATCCTGACACAACTTGGAATTAATTGTTACCTCAGTGATTGTGAGCCTTCCAGGCCCTGAGATGTTAAAGCTGCCCCACTTATAAAGTCTTATCAAGTGTAAGATTACTGCAGATCTTTAGGTGTCATTGTAGTGTTCTTTGTCACCTTCCTGTGGTGTGTTCTTGTGATGACCTTTGTCTCAAACAAAGTAGCAGTGATACTGAACCTCTCCCATTTTGGGATTTGCCTGTAAGCAGAGCACCTTAACCTACAGCAGTCTCATTTGCTGGATTCCCAGACCCTAAATAGCCTCTGTCCTAGAAGTTCACATCCTTTATCCAACCCTCAAAAGTTTAAGCACTGTATTCAGTGAAGATATGACTGTGCTGCTAGGTGTGTGTGTTTGTTTAATTGGATTGTTTAATCAGATTTAATGAGCCACACGAGTGGCTATGCAGATACTGTACTTCCAAAGTCTTCTCAATCTTTTCCTAATAACCTCTGATGACCACAGTGGCACGTAGATAGCATGTCATTGTGCTCCCCAACACAGGAGTCTGAGGCTCATTCCCAGGCTACACCTGTCAACTGTGGCCTCAGCTCCTCTGGACAAAGATGGTTTGCTAGCTGTTGACCTGCAGTGCTTCTTGAACTCTATGGATGATGATTTTCCTTTGATGCTTGAAATGGCAAATGGAGAATTGGCCACAAAGCTGAGGTGGTGATGGAGAAGGAGGCGTGCAGATAGCGAATGGCTGTGGGTGTTTGTTTGTTTCGGAGGTAGACAGTGACCTTCTCGTTGTATCTGAAGGGCTGCTATGTGTGTTTTTGAAGGCATCTGATTTTGGGGGTTTGAGCTACCGCACAGCTCCTTGTAAGTATGGCCTGAGTTTTAGAGGAGATGTAGAGGAAGGTGTTTCCTCTTCAGGTGTTTTGCTGTCTCTGGGCCTGTCTCTCTTCTCTGTATCCCTGTATCCCTCCCTTGCCCGCNTCTCTCTCTCTCTCTCTCTCTCTCTCTCTCTCTCTCTCTCTCTCTCTCTCTCTCTCTCTCTCTCTCTCTCTCTCTCTCTCTCTCTCTCTCTCTCTCTCTCTCTCTCTCTCTCTCTCTCTCTCTCTCTCTCTCTCTCTCTCTCTCTCTCTCTCTCTCTCTCTCTCTCTCTCTCTCTCTCTCTCTCTCTCTCTCTCTCTCTCACGGCATCGCTCTATGCTCACCTCCACCTGCCAGTGCTCAGACTTCTCGGACATCAGTGAGACGGCGGCCGACTACTTCAGCCGCTCCAACCGCAGGGGCAGCATTGTGTCTGACCTGGATGAACTCAGCATTCCAGATTTGGACAGTGTGAGTGGTCCGGGGAGTGGGGGTGGGGCCTCCTCCTGTACTAACACCCTGGAGTGAGCGTAGCATGTTCCTCCCACATTCACAGCATGCTCCGCTGCGGGTGTGTACCGTACATAGTACCTATAGTAGGTGTGCTGATAGGTGAGCATGGGACACTGACAAACATCTCTCAAGTCTGCCACCTGGAGGTGTGCAGCTGTCAAAGCTACAGGCCACACGTGCTGCTTTGGAATGTGAAAGAGATACTGTGAGTTTGTGCCACAATGGCAGTGATGACCAATCAAGTGAGTGTGTGCCTCTGTGAAAGGGTTTGCTGCACCCTCATGATGCTACTGTGCAGAGGTGGTGCCATGACGGAAAGGGGCAAGGTTCTCCCAGCACATCCAGCATGAAGCAGAAAGCTGGAATGTTCAGCTCTGGGTTCAATGGCACTCCAAACAGTGGAAACTCTGTGACAGTTTGTGTGTGCGTGTGTGTGTTTCACTGGCTAACACAATTTTTTTGTTTCACAGAGTCGCACCAAAGGACCCAAGTCGGCCTGTTTGGGATACAGTTGCATGATTTATGCAGATGAATCTAACAAGTTCATCTTCTCATGAAGTGAGATTGTACTGTGTATCTGGAACAGACAGGTGGTTTGTCTGTGTGTGTCTTTTGATATATTCTCTCTACCACCTCCAGCTGGATGAGAAGAGCGACAGGCAGTTCACAGAGACGTACAGCCGGGTGAGTGGGGCTCTGGGGGTTGGGGGACAGGACCTATCTGTCGCCATCCAGGGTTCACACATGAGGGAGATGTGTCTCAAGCTGCAGTCAGGGCTACGCTCATTGTGGCCACTGTTGTCCATGCAGGGAGGATCATGTTGTGGACATGAGACCTCAAAGTTACTGTCAGAACCGTGTGGGACGTGAGCCGATCATATTTGTTTCTATGTTGAAATACAGCTATGAAGCGCTGAGTACATTGTGCCCCTCCTATGTCCTGCAGCCGTCCTCCCGCTGCACCACACCGGCTCTGTCCACCTCCAGCCTGGCGTCCCTGGGGGGCTCCTCGTCCAGAAGGGGCAGCGGTGACACAGGCAGCCTGATGGATCCAGACCCCTCTCTCAGTGAGCTCAGGGTAAGTGTGTGGCCCCTAGGTTCTGAATAGTGTCAAACCTGGTATAATGCAGTATGAGGCAGGGAGATGAGGGTGGGGTCTGCATCTTCTCCCCAAGATGTGAGCCAGTAGCTGCTCACACTTCACACTCAAGGACCTTCATGCTAAACAGACTACAGCTATGCCCCGTGTTCCTCACCTGCAGCCTTTTCACAGGGCTGTGTCAATGTGAAGTTAGTAAGTAGAGTTGCTCAGGCCAAACTCTCGGTTATTGTCAGTCATTCCCGAAGTGCCTCTGCCTCCTCTTTCACCAACATCCCCAGCACATAAGTGAGACAGGGCTAAATGCAGGTAAATCCAGGTAACGAATGACAGTAGCACAACACCACACTGTGGCCTCTGTGACGTGTGTCTCAAAGGTGTGACTGTAGCTGCTCTCCTCAGCATGGTGCCACCTACCTGCGGTTTCCTGTGTGAGCTTCTCTGTCTGCCAACAGGACATCTATGAGCTGAAGGACCAGATAGAGGATGTGGAGGGGCGCTACATGCAGGGGCTCAAAGAGCTCAAGGTAGAAGGGCTGGAGATCCTGCATGATGTGTGTTTCCTACAGCCTGGCCCACAGTGGGCTCATCCTCCCCTTGAGAATCCTGCCCCCTACTGGAGTCACAAAGCATGATTCCTGAAGGCTGTAGCCTACACAGCACAGAGCTCTCACTCCTGTGCTACCCTGCCCCCCGTTAGCTGTCACACTGCATGTGCCGTGGGTCACTTGTTTGTGGCCCTGCACTCGTGTGCTTTATGTTGTGTGCTGTGAGGGAGGGTTTGAAGGTCAGAGGGGGTCACAAGTGTGCAGTGGGGTGGGAGGAAACACTGGGTGGTGGCAGGCTGTTGGATGTGGGAATATTGGGTGTAGTTGACTTGCTGAGTGTGGTTGACTGTAGTTCACTAGCTGAGTTTCCTTGATTAGTTTGCTGTGGGTGACTATGTGACTAGTTGTGTTTGAGTGTAGTTTACTGTAGTTGACTAATTGACTGTGCTCTTTACATTACTGACTCACACAGACAGCTGTTTGATGATCCCAACCTCTACCACCAACCCAAACCACCAGACAGCAGAGTTGTGTGTGTGTGTGTGTGTGTGTGTGTGTGTGTGTGTGTGTGTGTTTGCACGCAACGGTTTGTACTTGCAGCGTGTAGCTTAACTCCCTTATTTACGCAGCAGACAGTGTGTGGTCTTGCACTGGAAGCTCCATGTCCTCCATGAGCCTGAGCAACAGGTGTGCATGGAGAATCACTTCCTTCTCCTGACAGTATGACAGTACCTTTTCCCTTTGTTGCTGTGATGTTGCGAGGTTCTCGGACAACGCGTTTTGTGTCTCGGTGTGTAAATGTAGACTCCTGTGCAACACAGGACTCTTTGGCTGAGGTGGAGGAGAAATATAAGAAGGCCATGGTGTCCAATGCCCAGCTGGACAACGAAAAGGCCAACCTCATCTACCAGGTGGACACACTGAAGGATGTCATTGAGGTGATGGAGGAGCAGATGGCCGAAATGCACCGAGAGATGGAGGAGAAGTCCAAGGTACTGCAGAGCTCCACACAGCTCTAATTCTGGGAATGGATCCTTGTAGGAGAGAGCAGCATGGAGACCTGCACAGGAGAGGAGCTGGGGAGAGACCAAGCTGTCCTTCCAATGTTCTCTCGCGAGGTTTCATAGCTGAGTCCTCCAGTCATCATCACATAGAGATGAGGGACCTCCTCTCTTTGTCTTCCTTGAAGACATAGAGTTGAGATGTATTTTGCTGTTGCTGGCATCTAGTGACACTGATTAGTACAAGTTGAGTGAGACATGAGTTGAGTGTATTTGTAAAAGTTTTGCTAAGGAGTCTTGCTGGTTGGTTGGTTGCAGGAGCTGGAACGACAGAAGCACACTTGCACAGTCCTACAGCACAAGCAGGAGGAGCTGAAAGAGGGCATCCGCCAGAGAGACGAGCTTATTGAGGTGAGACGACCACACCAAGAGTGTCAGGTTAAACCTGGGATCAGGGTGTGTAAAGCACCTTCATTGTTGTTTCCACTGAAAGGCCAGCTCCTTGTACCCCCCTTGGGTCCATTCTGTGGTCCTCGGATGGTCTGCACTGCTGCTGCTCCTCACCCAGTAGGAGGACAGCCGTACCCCATGTAGCCATGTATGCAGCCATGTCTCCTGTGTCCTGCTTCATCTCCTCTTTCTCAAGCTCATCTGTTTACCTCTACCTTCTCTTCCTCTTCCTGGTTCTGCTTCTTCTACCTTGCACCCCCCCAGGATAACCAGCGCATCCAGCAGCAGTTAGACTCCCTCACCAGGGAGCTGTTTGACCTGCAGGAAACCATTAACTGGAAGGACAAAAAGATCGGGGTAGGCGGCGCTGCAGAGGGCGCTTGTGGAGTACAGCCCCTGCGCCGCAGTGCAGCAGGGGAGCAGTAGCGAAATGTGGCGGTGCATGATGTGTAATCACAGGCTCCACACAGACCCCTGAGCCCCGGTCGGTCCTCAAACGCTATTTGGTATGCTGGAATGCTGGTGTTTGTCCTGACAGAGTTGCTTATCCCTCAGCATCTGTAGTGTGGGATGAAGAGGGTACCTCCTGTAGTCCTGAAGGAACAGTGCAGCTGTGCACAGCTCAGGCTTGTGTGTTGTGTGTGTTTCACTCCGCATGCTGTACAGCCCCCAGTAACATGTCTGTTAGTGTTAATTTACCAATGGTCCCGATCTCTCCAGCAAGGAGGAACCCACCTGTGTGCGGGCATGTGTGTGTGCGCGTGTTTGTGCATGCGCGTTCATCAGTCTGTAGTAATCACTCTAAAGACACGGGCAAGGTCATTTGGGGTCAGCAGGGCTCCTCACTGCTGTGGTTCTTGCTGCTGTGCAGCAGTGGGGTGTGTGATGAAGAGGAGGAGCTACACAGGTACAGGAAGCGCATTTCTGCCATGGATAATGTAGCAAAGAGTAGTGAATTGATGGAGCAGAGGCTGTTTGGTGCTCAGTTTTCCTGTTCAGCTGTGTTCACATGTGGAGCCCAGCTGTACCCGGGTGGTCTGGGTGGGTAACTGCCTCCTGGGGCAGGTCTCAGTGGCCTCAGGGGCGTTGGCACTGATTGACCCTGCTGGTTACTGTGGTGGGGGTCACCACCGGACACTGGTTTCTTCTGTGCTGCATGACAGGCTTTCCTCACCTCCAGCATGAGTGTGTGTGTGTGTGTCTCTTGGTCTTCTCCAGCTGTGTCACTCTGCTCTTCTCTGTTGACCCCCCCACTCCCCCTGCGATGCCCCAGGCCCTCGAGCGCCAGAAGGAGTACTTTGACTGCATTAGGAATGAGAGGGATGAGCTCAGGGATGAGCTGGCCGGCCTCAGGGCCAAGTCCAGGACCACGGAGGTAGGTTGGGCCAGGTGCCAAGTAGATGGCAGTACGGCGCAGCCCTGATGCCTTCGTCACTGTGAGCTGCTCAAGAATTAAAGTGAACGGAACTGTTTGCTGCTTATTGTTGACTTATTGACCCCATGACTGTGTGGCGGTTACTCTTCAGTAGTTTTGAACCTTAGCCACTGTGGAAGAGGTGGATTTTACTGTTTTACATTTTTCTGACATTTACACGTTGACCATGTTTTAAATGCCATTATGTCACTAGTGTAGGCAGACTTTTGCGCTAACAAAAAGGGAAGTGGGTTTCCAGGACAGGCGGGTCCCTGCGTGCCGCGGCTAACGTCCTGTGGTCTGATTGGACACCTATCTAAAGAATTCATTCCGCTGCTTCTGTGTGAGGCTCACTGCGCTTACCATGGTACACACCTATGTATGCTCACACCCTTCTGCCCTCCACAGAAACACGGCCTGGTGGTCATTCCAGATGGGACCCCTAATGGGGATGTTGGCCATGAGCTGGTGGGCGGCGCTATCACAGTAGTCACACAAGAGGCAGCGCAGGTTCTTGAGACAGCCGGAGAGGGTCCACTGGGTGAGTGTGGTGGGCGGTCAGGTGGCCACCGAGTGGCTGACCAGCACATCACACTGATCATCTGTGTGCGTTTCAGATGTGAGGCTACGGAAGCTGGCCGAGGAGAAGGAAGAGCTCCTGTTGCAGGTACAGCTGCGGCCCTGCCCCCAGTGCGTGACGTTCACACACCATAAACACCCACACACACACCATGACTGAAGGCTCTTCTCCCTCAGATCAGGAAGCTGAAGACACAGCTGGAAGAAGAGCGGCAGAAGAGCTCCAAGATAGATAACGTGTTGACAGACGCTGAGCGACTTGAGAATGGCACAGACTTGCACGTCATCGAGCTGCAGAGTGCGTTTCCTGGACCCCACACACACGCTTCCTGCGTGACCCTAAATGCTCTTGCGCTTCATGTGTTTCCCTCCTTGCAGGAGATGCAAATCGTCAGATAAGTGAATACAAGTTCAAGCTGTCCAAGGCTGAGCAGGAAATGGCTACAATGGAACAAAATGTAAGTTGGACTGAGTCCGCAGGGGAACATAACCACGGCAGCAGTGCCAGTTTTTACCTGTTGGTGTGACACCAGCTTTAGTAAAGCAACCTTTTGCACTGCAGTAAACAGAGTACTGTCCTCTTCTAGATCAGCAGGCTGGAAGGACAGGTGTCCAGGTACAAAGCGGCTGCAGACAATTCTGAGAAGGTCGAGGACGAGCTCAAGGCAGAGAAGCGGAAGCTCCAGCGAGAGGTACGACAGTAACAAGGCTCTGACTGTGACCACTAGTGCTGCCCCCCATTGACACTAACAATGACTGCTGCTCGTCCTGGTAGCTGCGTGCTGCGCTCGACAAGATCGAAGAGATGGAGATGACCAACAGCCACCTGGTGAAGCGACTGGAGAAGATGAAGGCCAACCGCACCGCCCTGCTGTCACAGCAGTGAGCCCCGCACCGATGCTGTTGAGGACAGCGCTCTGCACCAGGAGAGGGCGCTCTTTCTCCTGCTCCAACTCACAGGGATTTACTCAGTTTTACTTTGTTTAGTTTGTTTAGCTGCAGCTTCTGTACACCATGATTCTCACTGCGTTCGTTCCCTGCCGCTGCTGCTGGGTGCTTCACTCCTCTGTTTATTTTTGTTTGTTTTCCTCACAAGCTGCACGAGTCGGTGCTTTCGGACCCAAAACCGGGCCCTCGGTCCATCAAAGTGCCTTGACACGGAGCGGAGATGAGGGTGTTTACCACACTACAGACACAGCGAGGATTGTCGTTTTGGTACCAAATGGAGTATTTAAGACAAGGTGCGGGTCAGATGTCAGGCTATGTATAGAGGCCGTTTAAGTGAAATATTTAACCTTGTTTCTTGGGGGGGAATCAAGGCTGTAGCTTCTGCTTGAGCACCAGGTGCCTCTCGGTCTCAGGAGCAGAGCAGCTGCACATTAAAGTTCACCTGGTGATGCAAACGCTGCAGCTGCACCCTCCGAGTGTCTGTGTGAGAGTGAGAAAGAGAGAGCGCAGCAGCACCTGTCCACCCCTGCTGGTACCGGCCCCCTCGTTCACTGCAGTTGCCTGGACCGAGGACAGAGACACACTGTGCTGGAAAACACCATTTATTGGGACATGTTTGTCCACCTTTGTTCCATTGTGGGACTGGGCTGGACCAGACCGCATCGTGCTGCCGGGCTCCTCAGCACCTCTCAAACACCTTGTAGAGGTCAGGCAGGTTGGCGATATGCAGCACACTGCCATCTTGGGTGAAGCTCCCTGGGGGGCTCAACAGCGTCCTGAAGGCCTTGAAGAGAAGATGCTCCACAGTCCACCTCCAGGACACACTGCTGTCCGGCTGCAACAGTGATGTCACGGTCACTTTACAGGGCTTTCAACCGTGATGCCGCCAGCACCAGGCAGAGGTGGCCTACCTTGGACTCCGTCCCCAGAGTGTCCTCCACCGTGTACTGCTTCCTGATGGAGTAGAACATGCTGCACTCACGGCCGAAGTCCTGGAAACAGTCCTTCTCCTCGTCCCAGTTCACCTGGCACACGACATGCACCTTCTACACTGTCTGCTAATGAGTGGCTGGATGACACCACGTGGGTAAAGAAACGCGTCACGTCACCTCACCTCTGTGGCCAAGCGCAGCACGAACATGGGGAGGCCCTCCATTGCAGGGGTGTACCCGTCCAGGAGGAGGGGCAGCCCGGTCAAGTTGCCCTCCTGTAGGGGGAGGATCCAGAGAGCTTAGTATTGGCCCCACCTGACCCTGAGCGAGCCTGTGATGGCAACTCACCTGGTCCACCTCCATGGAAAAATAGTCCTCCAGCATCTCTGCCTTCTTCTGCAAGAAGTCCACGATGTACTGAGCCAGACCCTCCTTGGGACCGTCCTCCTCGGTCCAGCCACTCTCATCCATGTCCAGCGCCAGCATGGCCAAGTCGTAGAGCGGAGCGGGACTCTGAGGGCGAGACCCAGTTTCCTCACACACCTCTTACTGTTAAACTTAAGAGGTTTGCCTGTTTCTTTAAACGGTGAAAACCTGACAACTGGTGTGAAGAACAGCAACTTGAATCACAAGCGAATTATGATGCTGCTTTTCAACACAGTTAATTTTTGACTGTTGGATTTACAGTACGATCCAGTCAGGGGAGATGTGGCCAAGTGACAGCGAGGGGGTGAGTAACATCACCAAGGCTCATGGTGTCAGTTGAAATTGTTCTGGGGAGGGGGGGAGGGCACTTTTATTGTGGGGAAATGTGGTTCCTGCACAGACTAAGTGGTGATTAAAGAAAATAAACTTACTGACAACCTCAAGACGCCAAAGTTCCCGAAGTCATACATGAGAATCTGGTAGAAGAGCTCCTGGCTGAGAGAGACAGACGTGTACCACATGAGGAGTGCACAACACTGCGGGGACATGCATGCCCCCCTCTTAAGGAAGTGGGTGGTGCCATATGTGTTGCCCAGCAGGGGTCTTACCTCAGTCGTGTTACATCCAGCAGGTACAGTTTGGTGTGGTGCTGCACCAGGGACCACTGGGGTGTGACGCAGCCCACAAATGTGTGGTTCTGCAGCAGCTCCTGCAGGCCTGGGTGTGCGCGCACACACACACACACACACACACACACACACACACACACACACGTCAGTTTGACGAACCACAGGGCACTCAAACTGCTACTTTGTTCATTAGGGCAAAACGAGACATGCAGAGGTGGCATTAGCATGTTACCTTGTTTGACAAAATAATCACACGTGATCCCGTGTAGCTGCTCACCTGTGTGGGCACGGTCACTAATCTCCACACGCAGTTCCTTGACACTGGTGAGCCGGATGGTACGTCTGGGGGGTGTGGCAGCAGGCGGAGGCTCCTCCTCTAGTTCTGCCCGCAAGCGCTTCCTGGGAGAGGCATAGAGGCAGGACAGCAGGAAGCTCTGCCCAGTGTTCACACTCCTCATACTGGTGTCACTTACTAAACCCTCACACCCAGAAGACTCACCTGGAGGAAACCTCTGGAAGGACAGGGGACCCTTCCTGCACATCCATGGTGGTGCCAGGCTCCTCCCCCTCAAGGGCTTTTGCTGACATTGGGTCCTCCAGACTCTTTGCTTCCTCGTGAGGGCGCCCCTGCTGGCTGGGAGTGTCAGCAATGCTGGCGGCAGGCTGGAGAAAGGCATCGAGCTTCTGGGCACGGCAGTCGGTGCGCACCATGTGCGGGGCAGAGAGACGCTCGCCGGGGTCCGACGCAGAGCTGGAGGATGGCCTGACATCGCTGCCAGGAACAGAAAGGCTGGGGAGCAGAGTCTTCACAGGGAGATGGAGAGAGAGCAGTGTCAACACGAGCATGTCATGGGCAGAGAAAAAGACGAGCATGATGAAGCAGCGTGGCAGCACCTGTGTGAAGAAGGTGCGGGAGCAGTTAGCCCCTAGTAGCCGGTCCTCCACGTGCTTCTGGACACTCTCAGTGATGGCGTCCTCATGCAGGAAGTGAACCTCGTGTTTTGTCGGGTGGACATTGACATCCACATTCTGCGGAGAAATCTCCAGGCTGGGAGGGAGAGGAGCATTGTGAGCAGCAAGTGCGCACGCACACACACACACGCACATGCACGCACGTTACCTGAGGTACAGGAAGGGGTGTGTATTCTTGGGGAGGTACGCAGAGTAGACAGTCTCAATGGCTTTCTTCAGTGCACTGGACTCCACCAGGCGGTCTGTACACACAGGGTACACACTTTACACACTGGACACACAATACACACACTTCACACTATGTGATCTTACGCACGGTTGATGAAGAGCAGGAAGATGACCTTCTTCACAGAGTAGTTGGCGTTGGAGATGAAGCCCTTCAGTTTGAAGGCTAGTTTCTGGTCCTCACACTCCACTTCAATGAGCTCCCTGTCCACACACACGCAGCAGCTTGCTGACCAGGGGGCCTCAAGAGTGCAGAGCTACCTGACACAGCACTGCACACTGCAGTTTGAGACATCAACAACGGGTGTGGAGGCACCTGCTCAAGGTGTTGCCAAACACGGCACGGATGTTGTCCACCGTGGAGGCATTGGGTAGCGTTCTCAGGTCGGCCGTTGTCTCTCCTTGCTGCCGGGACACCGAGACACACGGCATCACGAAGAAGCAGCAGAGTCACTCTCAGCTCCCTGTTCCTAACCCTGCTTCATTTACACAGTGCTGAAACCCCACCCCCCTGTGAGGAACACACCTTTTTCACTGTGAAGCTCCTGCCCGAGTTGTGGACTGCGTACCTGTAAGACACGGTCCAGCCAGTGTGTCAGGGTTCGAGCTGCTGTCATTCTCCCCATCCCCACACCACCACTCACCTGCTGACCACCTCCACAATCCTGCTGTACTCCTCACTGGGGCTCCTTAGGGCCTTCCTGCGTGTGGACACATTGTAGAAGAGGTCCTCCACCTGCCACGGGGACCAGGGACAGTACCTGAGCACGCTGGCTGGGGGGCTCTGCTCTCACTGACCGCACCAGCAGCTCTAGCCTGATGTGTGATCACCACTCAGGACCCCCTACGTACCGTGATCTGGGTGCCCTGGTTCCCTGCGCACGGTCTGGGCGGCGCCTTCAGCTTCCCATCGCAGTAACCGGCTCTGGACAGCAGAGCGCAATGACCTGTCAGTACCAACTTCCAGCCACCAGGGGGTGACAAAGCATAGCAGACAAACCTACACTGACCTGTAAGCACATTTTCCATCAGCTGTTTTTGTCGTTATGGTAACATGGGCCACGTGGCTGATGCTGGCAAGGGCCTGGAGGGGACAGCAGTGTCACCGTGTTCATCATCCATCTCTCTCACACACACACACACACACACACACACACAGAGGATGATCAGAACGCAGTTAGTGCGTCTTGTCATCACCAGGTCGCTGGTTCACATCCATCAAGTAAAAATTACCCTGCTGTTTAAACGAGTAAATCAGGGTAAACAGTGCCCAATAAAGTAATACTTGATAATGTGACTCCAGTAAAGGAACAACAGGCCCCGTCACATGGGTGGTGGAGGCACACACCTCTCCGCGGAAGCCGTAAGTGGCGATGGCGCTGAGGTCCTCGAAGGCCCGTAGTTTGCTGGTGGTGAACCTCTCACACACGATCTCCAGGTCCTCCTTCTGCAGACACACACACGCAGCTGTTTAGCTCTCTGGCTCGCACCTCCACAGGCAGTTAGTGTCCCCACCGACCGCTGCCGCACCCTGATGCCGCTGCCGTTGTCCTGGATCTGGATGAGCTTCAAGCCGCCATCCTTCACCGTCACCTGGATGCTGCTGGATCCCGCGTCCAAACTGTGGACACACGCGTCTTCATTAGCATGTAGTTTGCATACGAGGAGGTCTCGTGGTAAAGCTGGTTACAGCTTTTTACTTCGTGCCATTAATTTAATAAATACTAACAATAATAATGTACCAGTTCTCCAGCATCTCCTTCACGGCGTTGGCGGGGCGCTGGATCACCTCCCCAGCCGCGATACGGTTCACCACAGCCTCGTCCAGCCGCCGGATCGTACCGGCCATCACGGCAGATTAAAGGTAAGGACGAATAAACAGTAACTTGACATTAAACTAACACAAAAACACCGTGGGTGTGGGTTCCGCGTGCAGCTCCACCGCTTCCGCTCCACAGCCAAAACCTCCCCGCCGCCTCTCCTTCCAGGCGCCTCATTGGCCGCTACAGACGGCCGTTTGCGTTGTGACGCAAGACGTATCGGCGGGATGACGTCACCAACCTCAATGTTGGTATCCTGCTCGGCGTTTCTATTGTTTTTGTAGTAAATTTTATTAACATTATATGTATATGTATTATTAATTTAGATTAATTTATTAATCTATTATTATTAGAAAATTAGTAATATGTGAAGAACATTAAATCAATCACAGTAATACCGTCAGGGTATTATTGTATTCAAGACGGAAAAAATAAATGATTACGATGTCCCGTGCCCCACCAGCGCCACTAGGGGGCAGCACAGACTCAATTACAGTACTGGGCACTTTATGTCCATATACGTAAAATAAGATGGACAAACGTATAATGATTAGTAAGTAATAATACTTTTAGTCAAGTGAGTATTAGATACAGTACTGCAAACTACCCACTAGAAAGCTCTCTATAAAGCAGAGCAGTGTAACACACGATACAGGGAATCTTTGGTCCCAGGAGCAAGATGTCTGTTTTTCCCAGGTCAAGGAGAAGGAATTGGTGTCAATCCAGGGGAACTGATGTGAGAGTGGAAATGAAGACTTTTCTTAAAAACATTACCTAATGGCAGCATGTATACTGTGAATAGCGATGGCCTCTGAAATAATCCTAAGGTGCTGAAGCTGAAGATGTTGAAGGTGTTTGCTCCTGAAAGTGGAAGGAAAAGCGGGACGAATGTTACTCACTAATGTGACCCAGAGCGACTGGTCTGTTCAAACTGCCTCCTTCGCTGCAAAAGTGCTTATCCCCTCATTGGTGTTTTACTCTTCCACAAGGGTAAAAAGCACAGTTACTGTGGGACTTGAACCACCTGTTTTAATCTCGAAGTGTAACCTTCCACAGAGATTACTCTGTGTTCTGCTCTCAGCTAAAAATAAAAACTGCAGGATCTTTATGCTCCTTTTGCAGAATGTCAGCATTATACCCTACTTTACTGCCCTGTCCGCATCACAAGCGGCGCTGGTGAGGGAATACAGACAGTAAACCTCCAGTCGGCAGCAAGTGTCCCCCTAACAGGCCACCATCTAACAACAGGAACAAGGAAATAACCAATCATGCAGCTCATCTGCAGGGAATGTTACTCTTCAGTTGAAGTTTCTCTGCAAAATGACTACAAATCTTTAACCATGTAGGTGGTTTTTAAAGTACCAATTCAAAGTAAATACCTTGCACAAGGGTACAGGAACAGCAAGTGGGATTTGAACCTGTAGCCTCCTGGTGACAAGGGAACAACACTAACCAGTGTGACACCTACTGGCCTAGCTGGTTACTATTGACTGTTCAGCAGCCAGGCGTCTAAGCTGCTCTATGTCTGTCTGTCTGCTACTGCTCCACCTTCTGCTCATACAGGTAAACAGTGACACCGACTCTGACTCCACCCACCACCTCCCCTAAACCCCCCCCCCCCTTACCTTTGAGATCTGGAATGATCTCCTGGTTCTCTGTCTCCTGGCTGACAAGCAGATGAACGGAGCACCTGT
>UFQX01005291.1:405928-453753 GCA_900497675.1 Arapaima gigas | reverse complement strand
CACACACACACACTCACACACACTCACACACACACACACTCTCACACACACACTCTCACACACACTCACACACACACTCTCACACACACACTCACACACACTCACACACACACACTCACTCACACACACACACTCCGCTGGCGCCGGTCGCGTGTGTCGCTGATATACCGAGTACAAGCCGAACACGTCCAACGTCCACCTGTCACGCCGCGGCAGACGCCCGTGTGATCCGCTAATATAGTCGGATCGAGCAGCCCAGTTCTCCCAATAAACCAAAACGACAAGATTCATTCTGACGAATACATTGCTCTGATGTTTACCTTGAACTAACGCCGAATTCTCACGTTCCATAGTGTATCTCTGATCTGCTAAATTAGACGGATAATTTATTTTACTCAGCGATTTGTAGAATTTAAAACATGGCTCCTCGGTTTTATTAACAGCGATAACTTCTCGTGTAGCGTGAGAAGAACACCGTTGGGAAAATGTTAAGGACTTTTCCGTAGGTCCGCTTTGCACAATCAAAACAAAACCCACCGGCGCTCGAACCAAACCGACTGCACATTAACAGTCGGGAAAAAAGCGAAGAACATCCTTTATTTCTGTATCCTGGTCTGAGCAGGTGTAAAACTGGTACCGTCTGCTACGACGCACCACCTACACCTTGTGCGGATTTGGACTGGTGTAGACTTTCCTCATCTGTCCGATGCCCTGGACTCCTTTAAGAGTGTAACAAAAGCTAAGATTCTTCCTACAAAAACACCCTTAAATGCATTTTGAGAAAACATTGCTTAATTTATTTAGTGACTCTCATGCACAAGATGCACAAATATTTTCTTCTACATTTAGCTTTTATTTAGACAGTATTATATTCAAAACAAACCCGTGCTGCCAGACCCCCCAAAGTGTGTCGACAAACCAAATGGCAGGACCACTGTCGGGCAGGCAGGTAATAACAGAAAGAGAGTGTGTGTATGTGTGTGTCTGTGTGCATGTGTGTGCGTGTGTCTGTGTGAGTGTGAATGCGTCTGTGTGAGTGTGTGTGTGTGTCAGTGTGTGTCTGTGACTGTGTGTGTCAGTGTGTGTGAGTGTGTCAGTGTGTGTGTGAGTGTGTGTGTCAGTGTGAGTGTGTGTGAGTGTGTCTGTGACTGTGTGTCAGTGTGAGTGTGTCTGCGACTGTGTGTGTGTCAGAGTGTGTGACTGTGTGTGTCAGAGTGTGTGTGTGGGAGTGTCTGTGTGAGTGTGAATGCGTCTGTGTGAGTGCGTGTGTGTCTGTGTGTGTGCATGTGTCTGTGAGTGTGTGTGTGTGTCAGTGTGTGTCTGTGACTGTGTGTGTCAGTGTAAGTGTGTCTGCGACTGTGTGTGTGTCAGTGTGTGTGACTGTGTGTGTCAGAGTGTGTGAGTGTCTGTGTGAGTGTGAATGCGTCTGTGTGAGTGTGTGTGTGTCTGTGTGAGTGTGAATGCGTCTGTGTGTGTGCATGTGTCTGTGAGTGTGTGTGTCAGTGTGTGTCTGTGACTGTGTGTGTCAATGTGTGTGAGTGTCTGTGTGAGTGTGAATGCGTCTGTGTGAGTGTGTGTGTGTCTGTGTGCGTGTGTGTCTGTGTGTGTGCATGTGTCTGTGAGTGTGTGTGTGTGTCAGTGTGTGTCTGTGACTGTGTGTGTCAGTGTAAGTGTGTCTGCGACTGTGTGTGTGTCAGTGTGTGTGACTGTGTGTGTCAGAGTGTGTGAGTGTCTGTGGGAGTGTGATTGAGTATGTGTGAGTGTGTGTGTGTGTGTGTGAGTGTGTGTGTGTGACTGTGTGTGTCAGAGTGTGTGTGTGTGAGTGTCTGTGTGAGTGTGAATGCGTCTGTGTGAGTGCGTGTGTGTCTGTGTGCGTGTGTGTCTGTGTGTGTGCATGTGTCTGTGAGTGTGTGTGTCAGTGTGAGTGTGTCTGTGTGTGTCAGTGTGTGTCTGTGACTGTGTGTGTCAGTGTGAGTGTGTCTGCGACTGTGTGTGTGTCAGTGTGTGTGACTGTGTGTGTGTCAGAGTGTGTGTGTGTGTGAGTGTCAGCAGATTTACACACACGGTCTCCTTAATGCCGTCCTGGTTACAGGGTCTCTCTCTCGCTCTCTCGTCGCTGGGGGCCCGTTCATCTCACCAGAACAAATCCGCTCCGGAATCAGTTCCTCAATGGCGCCCGCAGGTTCTCCGCGGTCCGCTCGGTGTGCAGCTCCCCACTCGGCGCTCGCTCTGCTGCCGCCTGTCTGGGCAGGTCGGCCGTTGCTCTGTAAACTGCTGTCGGCGATGCAGCAAAGCTCTCGCCTCCGGTCGGAGCCCCGTTTCTGAAACTGCTAAATTGCGTTCGGTCGCCATCATGAAAAGGCCGTGTACGTTTCGAGACAAAAAAATAGGACCCTTGTAGTTGACGTTCTTCGTCTTTGTGGAAGCGCTGAACGTGGAACTGCGACAAGGGCTGTAAAAACAATGAAAATGAACCCTCTGCCTTTATTGTTATTTCTGTGTTGCCACCAGACAGACGGACAGAAACGTAAACACGGGGATATCCCAGAGTGCACTGCGGGAGCGTCTGTGCCGAGAGCCGTCGGGCAGCCCGGCGGACGGAGTCCGGTCGTGTCCGTGAACCCGAGCGTGTGTTTAAAAGGGCTTTATGATCAGAAATGTCATACGGTTTATGTCGCTCATTCCTGAGACTTTGTGTGGGGAAAATCGCGATGGAGTCAGTTTGGCACTCGCCCTGTCAGCGGAGAGGTTACGTATTGTTCAGGTGACACATGGTAAGTGCGTAACTTTCAAAACTCCTCCATCTTGGAACTAATACGCCAAGGAGTCAAGTACTCATCTATATTTTTAAATTTAATTCTTATTGCTCACAAATCCCATTTGGTGCCCAGAAACAGGTGTGAACCCCGCAGTCACATGCAGCCTGTTAGATGCTGGGGGTGAAACGCACAAATTCACGTTTGCTTCCCTTTCCAAACTGTGGCCTCGAACCACAGTAGCCTGGAGCCTCGGGGGATTAACTCAGTGGCGACTTGTTTAAGTCAGAGCGGGCGCCATTTTACCAGCCTGCTTGAAGATCTGCTTATCGCCACACATCTTCCAGGAGCTAAAGGGAGCACCTTGCAGAAAAGTAAGGTGGGCCGGCTGGGATTAGCTCGAGTGCCTAGGTAATGCGGAAGGATTTGCCGCTTTTTAGAAGTCGAACTCCAAGGTGTTTCAGAGGGGAGCGTGATGGATCCTGATAGACTGGTCACCTTCTGCCTTTGGGAAAAGGCAGTGCTCCGGGGTGGGATGTGTACACGAAATGGTAAAAGAGGGACACACGGGGGCGAGTGTCTGGACGATGCCGACACGCCACAACCGCCGCCGCTCAAGCTCTGGCTGCAGTACGGGTGCGACGCGCGACACCGACACGTACGGCGAACACGCGGACGCCGCAGATGTAGGGGAGGGGACACCGTGCGCTGCTAACGTGGCCCTACTCCGTATTTGACGGAATAAAAGGGTGTAAAGCTGTGAACGGTATATAAAAGATACTTGCTCAGCATGCATGAGAAGCACAACTGACAGCATGACCAGCACAGACAAGTACTGGGACCGTCCCTGTTCTTTCTCCATTGCGCTACACAGCGGCGCTCTTTGAATGCCACCGTGTCTTTGTTCCGACTGAAATGCCAATATTTTGTGCGCCGCGTGACAGACCCCCGCACCCCACCGCTGTCAGTGTCAGCGCTGGTACAATGCAACTGGCCAGCATCGGTCCCCAGGTCCCCCATCATCCCAGAACCCTGCAGGGCTGGAAGCTGTGATGCCCCTTCACACCTGCAAGGCGCCACTCAGAAAGGGTTCCGCTCTCCTCGTATGACGCATATGCAGGGAGATGTAGAGAGGGAGCAGCGCGACTGCTGGCTTTTCCGTGGGTCCGGGTCCACAGAGGAAGGGTCTTTGACCCCGGCACCTTTTGAGGGGGTTTACAGAAGCACGCTGAGCCGCAGGGGCGACATCCAGTTGCTGGCTGCTCAAATGCTTTAGAAATGTTCTTGCTTAATCTCATACTATTGGCATGACCTGTGCTTTCTGAAGGTTGTTTGGATGAATGCTGTTGTGGGTCTCAAAATGAAAGGCGAACACTGTATTCACGAGCATAGATGCTTTTGCTTTTTAAAGGGTTTTGTTCCTCAGTTCAATCCCAAATCCTCCAAAGCAGAAAGAGGTGCCACAAATACATCAGTGGCAAGTTTAATGAAAAATATGCAGAAAAGTAATTTAAATCAAATACTTTGATCTACCTCGCTTTAACTTTAATGGAAGCGGACTATGTGTGTGTTTTGGGATGCGTGTCTGTGTGTAACAGCTGAAGTGTGATGGCGTGCGTGTACATGTGTTTGTAGCAGGTAACACACTGTACACATAGTGTGTTTTTAAGAAGGTCACTAAGGTGTGTGCAGGCAGATGAATGAGTGTCCTGTGTATTCACTGTCTGCGCATGTGTTTTCAGTGGCTTGGAGGATGTAGATGACTGTGTGTCGGCGTGTCGGGTTCAGTATGTTTGTATCTCTGTGGTGGTGTGTGAATGTGTGAGCGAACTAGGAGGCCAGACCTACGTGTGTGGATCAGTAGGTCAGCAGTTGTGTGTGTGTGTGTGTGTGGACCTGTGTTTGGGTGCTTGTACGGCTGCTTGTTTGTGATTGATGTGAGATGTGCTGCACACTTGTCACGTTCAGGAGAGGAGAGGAATCGGCCGCCTGTGTGCAGCTAGAGCAAGACCCCAACTCCAGCCGGAGGAGCAGCTCAGATCCAGATAAGATTAAGTGACATATGTATGGGCCAAGATAGGCAGTCCGAGCTGGGGGGGATCAGCGGGGCCAAACCTGTGTTAATAGCCCCCTCCTGTTTGACCTAATCCCAGCCCCCGCCCTCTGCCCCCCCCCCGGATAAGCTGATCCACACCGAATAATCTGCCCGCTATCTCTGCTGTATCAGTCAGAAATGAAGTTTTTCAAAAAAACTGCCTCAAAATCCCCAGGCTCGCAAATGAGAATCCTGCAGGAAGGATCTTTATGTATTCCGCGACTCCGCGGAAAGACGGTCCTTGTGAAAAAGCCAATAAGCCAACGACAGATGCACCGGTGCTGGGCCATGCTGACTGACAGCCTGCCATATAAAGCTCCCCTCACTTGACATTTAGGTTTCATAAGGTCTGGAACAAAGAAATGGTGTGAAAGCGAGACAAAAATAATAAAGTCATGGAAGTAAATAAATCTGTTTTGTACCAGGCCGGGGGACATTATGGGAAATGCGATGTCTGGAATTTAGCACTCAGGATATGCTAATCGAATAACACTACAGCAGTGTTGAGTCTGTTTTTTATAACCTTTGGAATTAATAACATTACTGCAGGTGTGAACAGACATGGGTTTTGTACAAGAGACTTTTTCCTGCTCGCGAGTTCAGAGCCACTGCGTGCAGGAGTGCTGCTGCCGCTGCTTTGTCCAGCGCCTCGCTTTGTGTGTGAGATGGTGTGTATTGTAGCTCTGCTGCTCTCTCCACTCTCACACCTGCCGTTGCCTCTGGGAACCTTTGGAAAAAGGGAAGGGCGGCTCTCTCTAGACTCATCTCGTGTCTTAAGTGCACAAGGAAGTATAATGCAGTGCAGACCACAAGCTTCTACATGCTTAATGCACGTTCCTTTACCACAGTCAGTGGTGCTGTATATTTTTACTTACATAACCTTTTTTACTGCATTCTATTTTACACTTAGAAATACCCTTAATCTGCACTGTTTTGCTTCCTTCAAAGCTGGTGGCGGCGTGCACCCGGATTGACAGAGCTCAGCTTTTGCTGGCCGTGCCCCCTGCCGGGCATGACGACAGCGGCGGAGATGCCCGTGTGGTTACTTCCGTCGCGCCCGTCGACTGGGCTACGGTACGTAATTCATTTGCGCGCTGTTCTTTTTTGTGCTTTAAAAGGCTGTTTTTACCCATGTCTAATTTACATCTATAAAACCATAGTTATGGGCAACCGTAGACGCACAACCTTATCGTAGAAATAAGCGCTGGGAAACTGCAGAGCGGATCTCCACCATTTTTAGATCCCTGCTAATCGTAAATATACGTGAGAGAGTGGCACCGTGCACTACGAGCTTTAGCAAAGTCATGACCGCGTGGAATGTATTATTACCTTTTGCTATCCATTTGCCTTAAATCAAAACTTTGGAACAAACTCATATGGCGTTTAGAGCGAACGGCGTTGACTCCTGCGGAAGGTCATCTCAAGCTCAGCGCAGCTCTCAAGAGGGGAACGGCGGCATCCTTTCGCACGAGACTGACGCAAGACCCGCTCGAACCGTCAAAAACGTGCTGCTCAGAAAAGTACTCGCCGTGTGGTTGAATTAGTGGGTCACGGGTCCGTTTCCTTTAGACTTTAATTAATGCCGATTCATTAATTCACCATCACTTAATCTATGAAGACAAATGATTCAATTAAGTGAGTTTGCTGGAGGAGGCCTGCAGTTCCCCCCGAGGGCAGCAGAGGGGGCTCTCTGTGGCTCCACGCAGAGGAGCTGTGGTGGCCACGCTGCGGCGGCTTGTCTAGACACAAAGAGGAGAATAAACATTCCTCTGACCTGAAGAAAGTGTTTGTGACAACTGCTGAAGCGGAAATAGTGTTTACCGAGCGTAACTAGAGCTGTGGCCGCGGGCACAGGCGACCCCTCCCGACAAGCGAGACCTTTTCAGCATTCCTTAGCTGGGGGTTAGTCCAGCAGAGGACCTCAATGAGGGCAGCCTGTGACTGTTGCAAGCTGCCCCCAGTGAAAAGGGAGGGCGAGGGAGCGAGATGGAGCGGGGGGGAGGAAGGCAGCGGGAGGAACGGAGACAGGAGGTGACGGCGAGACCGTGATTTCTGGAAGCATCTCCTGCGGAGCGTCAGGCCTTTGGCTCGAAGCTCTTGGCTTGAGCAAGACCTGAGACACGCGGCCGCTGACCGCTACTTCAGGCCCACGTTTTACTCGGCTCGGGATACAAGGATGGAAACTTCCCAGTCGTTGGGTGGTACCACACCGTCTACTGTCCTGTCCGCTCTTTCTCCCTGTGGCCTCCAGACGCTGTTGGCCAAACGCGCTCCTTGGAACAAAACAGCCTGATGACGGAGTGCTCCGCGATGAGCCGGGCTGCCGTTTTTTCTCGGCGAGATTGATGTTTGTCGCAACGGGCCCGTTTATAAATCACAACAAAAACATGAAACGCTAATATCTGTCATGCAGTGATCAAAGCAGCCAAAACGGTCCTCTGTTTCAGTGTAACAGGAACGATTCCCTTTCATTCCCTCCTTTTCCCTTACGAGAGGAGAAGAGCACAGTATATATTTTTTTGTGCACGCAACACGGTGTGATCTAATCCTCTTTTAGCCTATAGCTAGATGGAGAGAGGCCTTGCCCTCTCTAACTGGCTTATCGTCTTTCTAAGCACTGTAATGGAATACTAGTTAACTTTGAAACCTAAGCAGTACAAAACGGGGAGAGTCTCAGAAAGCAGACAGTTGCGCGTGTACAACAATACGCAGTGATCCAAAAGGCGTAAATAAACAATGGGATGAAAAAGTAGCTCTATCGATGAGCACAAGGACACTTTGTTCCTCGGTGCGCGCAATGAATTCTAAGGAGCGCTCTTTCCCAAAGGGAAATCATATATTACAGACATGGTGACAAGGCTTGATGGATTGGTAGGGGGTTGGTTTTGTAAGCCACATTATCAATGTTTTCTTTCTTTTTCTTGAGCTTGGCTGCAGTCCAGACGGTTTATTTGAACAGGCCCCACGCTAAGACCACTGGGATTGCAGGAAGTTGCTGGCTGTCGGTGGAGGATGCAGTTTCACAGGCGCGTTATCACTTAACCCCTACTTCGATTGGCAGTTTGATATGACAGGTTGTATTTTTAGCCACTTCTCGGTTAAGGGGCTTATTTACCAAGCTGTCCTCAGTCCCACCGCCGAGTAGAGTAATTGATACTTGGTGACCCACCTTTGACGCTCTGAGGGCAACGGCTGATCGTTTAAGACAGATTTAATGGTTTGCACCTCCTACAGCTTGGACTGGAGTGGGACCACACAGGCCTGGGTTGGTGTTTCACTCCGACCCGCAAGCGTTTGGTTAACCTGATATGCCACCCGGCCACAGAGAGCAGGTACAGCCGGAGCAGGATCAGGAGGAGGTGGAGGAACAGGGGCAGGAATAGAAGCGGGAACAGGAGGAGGAGCAGAAGCAGGAACAGGATCAGGAGGAGGTGGAGGAACAGGGGCAGGAAAAGGAACAGGATCAGAATCAGGAGGAGCAGGAACAGTAGCAGGGTGAACAGGATCAGGAGGCAGAAATAAAAACTGAACTCCTCTCACAGAGACTGAAACAAAATGGCTCCTCTTTTCTGTTTTCTCGCAGGATATTTATTACCACAGCACCGAAGGGCTTTCTTCTTACAGGGCCAGGTAAAATTGTGTCTGGGTTTACCGAGTGTCATTAGTTTACAGACGGTGGCATCTGGTGACGGGGGCTCAAGAGTTTCAGATCGGAGAACGTGAACCCATAATCCATAACCCAAATGAGAAAACGCTGGACGAAGGTATCGGCTAAATAAAGAGACAATAATCATTCTGGTCGATAAATTGGTACCAGTACAGTTTAAACTTTAAAGTAATTTACTGAAAGAATAAAATGAACAATGGAAGAAAAAAAACATACAATATATTTATTTTCCCCATATTTCTTGTACACAACTGTCCCACGTTGAGCATTTTTATATAATAATGAAAAGAAACAAAAAGACTATCGGTACACTGTTAATCTTTTTGTTGACAGTAACAAAGAATCCAAATTGTAAGAATTTATATATTAATACGCTGCTAGAGGTTTATTTGAAGATGTGCCGTGAGCTGCTTGTTTTGCGGAGGGCATCTGTGTTTACTGGTAGGAATCTGTAGTGGGAAACAGACCGGGGTTTATATACAGTATACTGTAGTACTCAAGTGGATGTCCTGTAAGTGGATTACTTACAAATTACGTCAGCATTAAAGTCTAAAGAAAACGGACCCGTGACGGATATATTAGTACAGTATAGTACTAGCCTTTTTGAGGTGGTCTTAATAAACATGTTACTAATTTATATTGTCAGTGGAACAATAAAAAAATACGTTAAAGTGTGTAAACGAATAGACTGCTGCATAAGACATGAAATTTGTTATTAGTAAATATGACTGTCACAAATTTTTGACATACTGCCTGTTATGTAAACAAAAGAAAACAGATTTCTCCAGGTTCTAGAAATCTATTTCCTGCTTGATTTAAACACCTGCTGTTTCTTTAGTAAAACAGGTGGCATCTGTCTTGACATTGTTTGTCTGTATATCACCAGTTTTTCTTTGCCATGTCTCAAAATAGCTCACAATATAATGTATTATTTGACAGCGAAAACCACAATTACATGAAATATAGCAAAGAACCCCCTCTTAAAAAATCATTACAACAAATGGGAGTTTAAATGTGGCACCCAACAAATCACAACAAATGCTTTGCTCAATTATCACGACCAGGCTGTCTGGCCAGGGGGTAAAATGTATTTCTTCTCCAGCCGGCTGCCGAATGGGGACAGTCGCGAAATACATTTAAATTGATGACATCTTTGTCCACGGCTTTTATAACGTCAGATAAGCAACTTTACAACGACGTACCCATTTGTACAGAAGGGACACCATCAATTCGGGGTAAGGACCTTGGTCTCGGCTTCTCCAGGAGTGGGATTCGAACCGGCAAAATTCGCATTTTAAGGCAACAGCCGCAAACGGCGACCCGCCGCTGTGGCGCGCGAGTCCGGGCCGCACAGGTAACAGGTGCAGCAGCAGTGGGTGCGGGGGCCCGAGCCGTCATTGTCCTCCGGCTTCCCACCGTCACCTTCTAGAAGAGTGCGCGGGACGCCCCCCCCCCGCGGCCAAGCTCTGTGTCATCGGGGGCGATTAACAATTCCGCCCCCCCATGGGGGTCGGGGTCATATTTACTCACACGAGCGAAAGAAATAATCGGCGCTTCGTAGAGCACTATTAAAACAGCCCGCAGCGAGGAGGCGACACGCAACCCGCCCCCACGACAAAAGGCGGGTTTCAGGTCCGAACCCCAAATTCGACATTCAAAACGAAATCCTTCCACCTCACGCACGTCTACCTGCTTAACCCCGCGGACACAAATAACAAATCCTCTTAAAGCGCCAATAGCGGACACGCGCTTTAATTGTGTCGCCGCCGAACCGCTGCACGGGTGAAATAGTTTCGTTCGTGTCGCCGGTTTCGCCCATTTGTTATGTCGCACATTTTTGCACGCCGGCTTTCCGGCCGCCTCGCGCGAAGCGAGGGGTCTGCACGTCCTCCGTGGGTTTTGCTAATGCAGATAAAAGCTTGTTGTCCCTTTAAGAGGACATTGAACGCTAATTAAGGAGAATTCCGGACGGCGATAGCGGGCGACAGGGGCGACAGCGGGCGACAGGGGCGCGGCGACACAAAATGGGGGAGATTCACTTGTCGTTTCCACTTCCAGCGCGTGAAGCGACCCCACGTTACTTTGACTGACAGCTGAACAAATGTTGCCCTTGTTCCCCGGCTTGCTGTGGAGCGCGTCATCGAAAAGAGGCGTGGCGCACGAGGCGGAGCGTCACGCCACGCCGCGATTGGGCCACTTTCCGACGGTACATCGTGTCCCCACGTGGGACACCGGGGGAGCGACTCCTCCCCCTCGCCTCCAATTGGCTCGTGTAGAAGTGATTGGCACCGAAATCGGGCACGTCCTTTATTATTCTCTAAAACGATTGGTGTTGCTTAATACTTGCTCCTCCTTGAAGTCGACTGCCTAGCCTCTGAACTGCGCGGGGACACAAGGAAATTGTAGTTATTAAAGGGAAGGGGTTTCTTTGAAAAAAGCGCCGGCTAATGGCTTCGCTGACTACATTACCCAGAAGCCGACGTGCGGGCTCGCTGTTTGTTATGAATATATAATATCGTTTTAATGAGTGGCTGCTTCTAAATTTGGTCAAAGAAGTCATACAGCAGCCTTGTTCTTAGAGCTGGAACGGGAGCTCGGCGGCCGCTGCCTCTCACTTCCACGGGATCAGAATCTGCTGTTGCACAGCGTGCAAAATGGAAACCGGCAATTTTGGCTGTACCGCACTAAAATAGGGATTTGACCGAGGACAAGAAGGACTAGTACATTTAAAAGAGCTACACCGGGAATTATGACTAAAGACAGGGCATGCTACTCCGGTAAAATATAAATAATACTGAAGAGAAACAAAAAAAAAAATAAAACATTCTGCAACACGCAAGGATTACTTTTTCAGACGGAAACCGAAGATCCTTCTCCACAAAGGACTGGAACCGCACTGCCTGCCTACCAGCTAAATCGGGACGCTCGACAGAGACCTCGCTGGCCGCCCCGCCGATTCATAAGTTCAGATTTCCGCGGCGACGCGACGCGACGCGACGCGCCTTCCGAGAGCGAATTTCGGCGAGAGCATGTGGGAGCGCCGCGCGCCACGACACACCGCCCTGGGGTACCGAGTGGCGCCTCGCGGAGCGTAAGGGGGCAGACCGCACGAGCCGAGCCAGCGCGCGAGCCTAGCGAGCGTCGCGTTACGTCGTGCGCGCGGCGGCGTAACTTAGTGTGTTGGGTTTTTTTTTGTACCCCCTTCTTTTTTCGCTTATCGTGGAGGAACTAAAAAAGGCATTTTTGATGATTCGAGACTTGAGCAAGATGTACCCGCAGGCACGGCATCCGGTGAGTGCGCCAAAATGACAGCCCGAAAAACCGCAAACGCAGTGCTTGTTTGTTGGTGTGTGTCAGTCTGCGAATCGGTCGTCCCCCCCCGCGCGCGCGTGTGTGTGTGAGTGTGTGTGTGTGTGTGTTTGAGAGAGAGAGAGAGAGAGAGAGCGCGGAAGAGATGTGTTTCTCACAGGAACGGACATTTTCAGACTCGCTTTCACTGTTTCCTCTGCGCGCCGACCCCCCGCAGGCTCCTCACCAACCTGCTCAGCCCTTCAAGTTCACCATATCGGAGTCGTGCGACCGCATCAAGGAGGAGTTCCAGTTCCTGCAGGCTCAGTACCACAGGTGAACCCCCCCCCCTCTCTCTCTCACTCTCTCACACACACACACACACACACACACACACACACACACACAGCCTCCGCGTTACCTCTATTCAGCGGCCTTGTGTCGCCGCCTGTTTTGAAATAAACCTGTAGCTGACAGTTTGTTTCCTACTGTGCTCTTTGTAACGGCTGAGGACTCTGGAGATCGGTTGTAAGTTAATTTTAAATAGTTTTACATGCTTTTTAACTACCTTTTTAAATGTACCAAGCGAGGCCAGAGCTACTGGCGATGGTTTTAAAAGCACAGAACTTGTTCAGGAGTACCCGGAGTGTGTGTGTGTGTGTGTGTGTGTGTGTGTGTGTGTGTGTGTTCGTTCCACAATGTCAGTGTTGTTGCTGATGGTTAGATACTGTACCCTTATTGTGTCACACTGTGAGTATAAAGAACAAGGACTTGGTTGTCAGCATTTAACATAATCTATAAAGTGGTGTTTCTGCAACAATAACAGGCTTCACAATAAGGGAATTCAGTTTCAGCAACACCTTTCAGAATTTTTCTCTTCTGCATGTGTAGAGATCATCACAGAACAATTGCTCATAATAACCTTGAGTTCCAGTTACAGCCATTTCTACCACTTTTTTCTGTAGACGTGTGTGGAGATACTGGTGTGATCGCGGACTTGATGTATTCTGCCTCTGTACCGTAAAGCTGAACAAATGGAGTGAGGGACAGTCGAGTTTGTAGCTTTTCTTTTGCTCGCCCAACACAGCGGTGTATGTGCCTTTGAGATTCTGAAATTACATTTTGTGCGTATTACTTGTTATGCAGCCTGAAGCTGGAGTGCGAGAAGCTCGCCAGCGAGAAGACAGAGATGCAGAGACACTACGTCATGGTGAGCTTTCATTGGCAGCAAAGGCCTGGAACAATCACTTCTTGTGTCCATGGCCTGTTGGAAGGTTTGCCTGGGATTGCAACACAAAGTGTGAAAAGCCCGTGTTGAGCCACACTGTGCTGAAATGACCATAATGTGGTTCTGTTCAGGGGCTGGAGGCATCGCGGTTGTCCCCTCCCAGCATGTTTCTTGTTTTGGATTGAAGGAAAATGCATTAATGACTTGGGTACAAACTGCTGGAGAGCCACTGCAGCTCCCTGTTCAACGACCTTTTGTTTTTGGTAACACAAAGGCACCCTGGTGCAACGCAGCGTGCGTTATTACACAGCGGCACACAGGCGGTTACTCTCAAGTAACCTTTATTCTTGCATGTTTTCATTTTTCTGGATTGCATTTCGAGGCATTTTCTTGTTCCAAATGTACATGTGGCAGTTCATTAAAATGTAAAAATACATTACTGTGTGTAAACTCCTGGTCCAGCTTAAGTTTCTCTTTTTTTGGTTGAGTTTTTAATTGAGAAAGTAATTGAGTTCACGATGGTTTTTCTTTTTTAGTACTACGAGATGTCCTACGGTCTCAACATTGAGATGCACAAACAGGTAGGATTTGAAAGTCTTTACATTGCTCATGTGTTTCAGTGTTTTATTCCCCGGTGACAAAGAGCTGTCAGGCCATGAATATTGATGTGTACAGGCAGGGGAGCAGGCGCACAGTGTAGGGCTAAACAGCCTGTCTAAATCATGTTCCCTCAAACGCAGGTTCCTGCAGTGGGTAGGCTGGTAGATGCGCAGTGAAATAAGATTGCTGCTTGGGTAGAGATGGTAAACATTCATCCTGCTTCTTATTGCTGACTTGAAGGAGTGAAAACCTGTTTTTCATTCTGTTTTTGTTTTTCATCCGTTGCTCAGAGCGGATAGGCACACGTCCCATGCAGCGTGCCTGTCATATACCTACGGAGGCATTTTCCAATGCGATGAAAGTAATCGATGTACACCACAGTAGTTCCTGTTGTTGCTAAGTGTGCAGCAGAGCTCCACAGAAGGTGTGGTCTGTGCCTCACAGTCATTACTGGACCAGCTGGCATGGAGACCTTGGGTGTTGCAGCTAGTCTGGACCACACGTTGATGTTTGAACCCTCTCTTGCTGTATTGCTCTCATCCACCTTTGACTTTTATCCACTTGGCAAATATTTTTGACACGTTTAATGTAGTTAGTCAGGGTATCTTGGATACATTGAATTAATTTTTGTCTGTAATTGGTCTCTGGGCTCTTAGGAGCCACTCAGCGTTTCTGTCACGTTTGCTCTTTATTTTTGCCTTTGTCATTAAATGAAACCTATCCTTAAAACCCTAAACTAATCAAATTGTCAACAGATGCTTCAACCTTGCTAATGGCAGCATTATTCGGAGCTGGTTAAAGTCAGGCTTGTTTCTGTGTACATGTTGATTTGTGCTTTTTATTTCATGTAAGCTGTGCGACGCTGCCATCGTTCGTGTGCCGGTTGGGCAGCGTACATGTGGCGTGTTTGAAGATGGCAAAGCGCAAGGGGTTGGTGAAAAGGACCGCGGCACAGTAAAATGCGCGCACCGCCATGTCGGCGTGCGTTGTGTTCAGCCGTGAGCTTTCTCACCTGGCGTGTGAGCGTGCTCAGTGTGCCGTGTGAATGGAAGGCCAACGGATGCGAAGAGGGGCCGCAACTCATCTTTCTCCTAAGTGCGGCCCCCGTCTCACCGAGAACATTAAAGATGCCGGGGGGGGGGGGGAGCGGGGCCCGTGTTTTTTCCCAGTNCTCCTAAGTGCGGCCCCCGTCTCACCGAGAACATTAAAGATGCCGGGGGGGGGGGGGAGCAGTGTCCGTGTTTTTTCCCAGTAGTCCTTGAGAGAAGTTAAACATACAGTAAATCACAAAAATTATATCCTGGCCTCAGGAACATGATACATGAAATCAAGCTTGTGTGTCAACCGATAAATGCGCAAGCCCATTAATACCCACCCATACAGACAAATGCACTCAGGTGTGCGCGTGCACACACACACACACGCGTTCGCATACACAGTCGGGCACACAAACACGGTAGGCTCAGACACTAACGCTCAGATCTTTCTAAGCACAAGGGCACGTCTGTGGTTATTTGTTTTCTTAGGCAGTCAGCCTTGGTCGCTGTGCTCCCTGGCTGCCTTGTAACAGGAAGCAGGCTCTAATCCAGGGAGATAGCCCTTCCCTGCAGCGCTGCTGGCTCAGACCGAGGAGATCAGGTTCCTCTGTATTCACTCCTTACATCTGCCACCATCCTGGGAGAGGAGGGCCCCCTGGGGGAGCTGGGGGGGGTGGGGGTCTGCTGGTAATTGCTGACCCTGACATTTGAGTCCTGTGCCTTGGTTTGTCTGATAAAAGCTTGAGCTCGCTTTAACAGTTGGTGGTCCCCCCGCCCCCATGATTGGTGCTTTATGTTATTTACTGGTACAGGAAATTTATGGCGGAGAGAGTGGTACGAAGGCGCTCATTAACAGCAGTGCATGAGTAAATAGATTTGTCATTTTTGTTTGTGTGTAGGTGTGTGTGTTTTGCATCTGTTTGGGTGACTGCACTGAGGAAAAACGCAGTGACGCAGTTGTTCCGTTGGAGTCGGGGAAGCGGTAGGAAATGATTTATGGAAGACGAGGACTAAGCAGTCAGCAGCCCTCTATGGGATGGTAATGAAGAGTTTCCATAAATTAAATCATTTACTAAATAAAACACTGAATGTTTGCCTTCTTAAGATTAGGATGCTGTGTCCCCCCCCCCCCCCGCGCCACCACCACCACCTCGCACTCACTCGTAGCTGTCAAATAAAATATGGTGTCTCTTTAAATTCTGCCCGTCTGCTGCACTCTCTGTTGCAGCAGAAGACATAACCTTAAATTTAATTGTTTTGCTCCGCCTCAGTGAAACTCTTGGTTCAGGCTAATGTCAATTTCAGGTCTGAGGCCCGGTTGCGGCGGGCTTGCTGAAATATTAATTGAATAGAAATGAAAGGACCCAGGCCGCCGGGCTGGTGGGCTACGGCCGTAGCCCCTGCCAGCCCAGCGGTAAATGATGATAGATGGCTTCAGCAGGCCTTTTAGCAGAGCTGTGAGAGCTGTGGAGGAGGATGGCTGTATGGATCTGCATTATATCTGATGCCCTCCGGCACCAAGCGGATTGCCAATACTGCTTGTTTAGCATTTTCTAAGGGCAATAGGAGCATTGATTTCTTGCTTATTTATTTATATATGTCCCCCCCCCCCCAACAAGGAAAGGCTTCATTTTGAGCTATGAAACGCATTGCAGTTTGTGGAAGAGAAACGGGGTCAAGGAGTCCTGACTGGTTCCTGTCAGAGATCAGGAATAAAGACCAGTGTCATCAAAGTGTAACCGAGGGGAAAGATGGAGAGGGAGGAGAAAAGGGGTTGGGGGTGGGCCAGAAGAGGAGTGATGAATGTGGGGGGGCAAAGCAATTTGCTGCTATTAATTTTTCCATTCAGGACAGCAAATCAATGGGCATCCACTCTAGCTGTTTGAAAAAGCCTTGTCCAGGGCTGATAGTGGTGTGGCGTGGCACTGTGAATAAGCAGGGGTGGTTTGAGGAGACCTGAGTTAATGTGTAAATAAGTGGAACAGTGGCCCATCTGATGCTGAGGGAGCACAAAATAATTAAGTAGCAGGAGGTAATAAAGTAAGTGCTGCTGAGCAGGAGGAAGCTGCTGTGTGTGTGTGTGTGTGTGTGTGTGTGTGTGTGTGTGTGATTGATTGTGCTGTAAGGCTCTGTATTTACACATTCCTTACTCCTAGGGTGAATGACTTTAACAAGTTGATTAATGGACAGCGAAGAGATGCTAATCGTGTGGTTTAATAACAGCTGATGGGACTTTTGCTCTCCGCTCTGATTCATTTACAGTCGATGGAACGCCAAGTGTGGTTCGTGTGCAGCGTGGCTGGTAAGCCCTGTGAGTGGACAGTGATGTGTAAATGGTGCAGTGATGATGAACAGGACTGCAGAACTCCATTACAATACAGGTCCAGTATGGAGCCTAGGAATATATAAGGATGTGGAAACGAAGCGGGGGTGGGGGTGCTGGTGTTTAAGTGAGACCAACCTTCATTTTCCATTTCAGAGGAAACCTGTGGGGTTATTTATCAACAGCAGGCAAGGCAGCAAGAGTGAGGAGGAGCTGTTCTGTGAGGATGCACAGATAAGCTTTCAGACTGAGATGGATGACTGTACCCCCCACCCCCCATCCTCTGCTCTAGTTCTAGGTATGATACACCCTTTGCAGCTGCCCCTGCATCATTAGGTTCATTCAGTTTGTAATTGTTAAAGTTGGCAAGATGATCCATGGTTTTTCACATCTGAAAGTATTGGACTGCTGCTCTTTCCATGATCAGTGCACTCTCTTCCACACTAGAAGGTACATGTCAGTGTTTGGCTGAGCTTTAGGCTTTTTCACCGTGGGTTAGGGTTAGCTAACCTAATCCGTTTGAGCTATTTGCTGAATGTTCTTGAAAGACGTTGCTGCGAAGGGAGAAACTGCAGTGTAGGTGTGTGAAAATCTGCGTGGATGGGACTCTGTGGATATTTATGTGTGGTGCATGTGCACTGTGGGCATGTTGTGAACTTGAGCTGGAAACAGAAAAAACCTTTCCGTAGGTGACGGCCAAGATTTGCTGTAGGATATTGGCTGAAACGAATAATACGGTTATAATTCAGTTTACAAGATTGTTGTGTATTCACGCAACTCTGTTGTGTTCATTCATTTATGATATAAAGACTCTTTTATTTTTATTATGGAAAACTCCAGAGTCTGGTGAACTGGCGTACAATGTCCCACTGTTACTGCAAAAATGAAAGAACCAGGAGCAGGAAACCTAAAACCTCAGCTGCCCTTTGAGCTCACAGGGTGACTTACAGCTTGTGGGAAGACTGAAGTCTTTGAGAGCAAAGACACAACCAGTTCCTTCCTTTTGGTTTCATTCGTTGGATTCGATTTGTTTAGGGATTATGTTCAAGTCACGGAGATGGACGTTTATTAATTATTCATCTGTTCGATGGGGTTTTGCGAGAAGGGAAGGCAGAGCTGAAAGGGGCACGCGGGTGAGTGTGTGTGTGTGTGTGTGGGAGCCAGAATGAGTGTGTTTATGGTGCTGGGCTCGCCTCTGGTTAACCACACTCTTCAACACCATGTTTAGTGGCTACAAGCACCAGTTCCTGTGTGACAGAATAGGCCAGAGCAGCGGTTTGCTGCCAGACAGCCAGACAGCCAGACATCCTCAAGACATGGGGGGGGGGAAGAGTGTCTTTCGGTCTAGTTCTGCCCCACTTCTTTAAAAGGGCCCCTTTGATTTACTTCTCCTTTATTTGTTGTTCCTTCTTTTGTAGTATGAAGGCCTTGGAAAGTGGCAACAACTAACTGAAAATGTCTGCTTATCGATGACCGTAGGTTGTGGTGATTTTTAGCTGTATTTCAGGAAGGGCAGGCTCATCAGGTAACAGTCGTGCAGTTGCAGTAAATTTCCTGTTGTGTTTTACACTTGACTTGTTTTCATTTCCGAGCCGTGTTTGCTTGGAGCACTGCGCTCTGGCACGTAGCACCTAGGGCAGATAAGCGGTCAGGGGCCGTTTGTCATGTGTCACGCACGGAGTCCTGGCGCTCGCACGAGCTGCTCATCACACCGCAGTATTCTACTACACACAAACCTGTGGCTTATATTGAGCCTGCCAGTAATTTGTAAGTAAAAGAAGCACTAATTTCTAGAGCGAGATGCATCGTATCGCTTGGATCTAGTCGAGTTGGGTTATAATGCCGTTAAATGCCTAATGCCACTTATAGGGTTTATAGCGAGTGCTTTTTCTTACAGAGGATGTCCTGGCATTTGATCTGAGCGACTTTTCTCCTTCTTTTAATACTCTTCTTGATAAGGAAACAAATCTTCCTGTTTGTTTCTAAACTGACCTAGAGCGTGCAAATTCTGATTTGCCAACTGATTTTGCGGTTTAATGGATTTATGCACATAATATAGTCTAAGTGCCAAAGGCATAATGCCTTGGTTTTGTGTGACAGTATACAGTCCTGCACGATGCAGCTACGGTGCTACTGTGTTTACATACTAAAGATGGAAATTCATCTTTGACCTCTCTTTCTTGTTGCTAGCTCACTATGTTGATCTGAAAATATTTTTTTTGTGCCAGCGTTAATTACCTAAATTAAGGAAGAACTTGATTATTTCCCTTTCAGTTACGCTGATAAAATAAAGAATTATCCAGTTTTTTTGTATGCTGCTATGTCAGGTTTGTTTTGTGGAAACAAGTTAATTAACTTGTGATGAGTAACCATTGCAGAAGAAGCCGTATGCTTTTGGTGCTTTTCCCAAATGGCCTATTTTGCTTGTCCAGCAATAGGATAAATACAAGAGTTGTTTTTTTCATGCTGGAGAAATGCTACGGGTTGTTTACATGTGGGTTTTATGTGCATCTTTGGGGGACAGATCAGTGCATCACATTCGTACAATCAATTCTTGTGGTGTTTTGAAATTTATTTTTTGAATGTAGTAAATATAAACTCCCAGCCTGCTATTATATAGTTGTGTGCTTAATTTACCACTTTTTCTTAATATAACACTAAACACAGTAAATGGGCTCATGCTACCCAAGACAGACAGGATTGAAATGAAGTATGTCGTTGTGATGGCTTTTTGTGTGATATTGTAAAGCTGCACCTCCTCATTCAGTGGAACTCTGGGTTTTTGGGTGAGTCTGGGTGCCAGCAGTTAGAACATGTGGGCAGGATCTTTCTGGCACATGAGATGTTTGCCGGCCATGTTTGTCCTCCCAACCCCCACCTATTTGGAACAAGGTTGCAGAAGGTTAGTGGGGAGAATATGCCCTTGATCACCAGTAATGTGGTTAGTGCTCACAGGCTTTCATAACAGGGCTGATGTGGTGCCCAAGGGCAGGGAAGCCCGCCCCAGTGCAGGGGCTTATCTAGATGTGAAAGCTACACAGGAGCTGTTAAGCACATTAGTCAATTGGATTGTGTGAATTCAGCCCTGCTGATATACTGCTTACAGGGCTTCTCTTGTGCTGAGTAAGTGACTGGGCTCATTGCGCATGTGAGCAGCGCATCTCAGACCTGAGGCAGATGGGCTCTGTATGACGAAAGGTGCAGGCCAGAGTTGACCTGCTCAGGAGACAGAGATGGAAGGGAGTGGCTCCAGACAGAGCGCCAGGCACATGGGTGTCATTGTGGTTCTTTTGCAGGAGTCGGTCTGCTCCTCACTGACCCCGCCCCCCCAAAGGGTGATAAATGTTGGCAATTACCTTGCAGCACAGAAGAAAAATAAATGAGACTGATAGTGTCAAAATAGAGGTGGTCTCCATGTGTACTGTTCCTGTTGTATGTAGACCACACACAGTAGTGTGTGGGGGGGTGGGTGGGGGGGCATGAAGTTTTCACTGCTTATAAAGCAGAAGTAAATGTATGAACACACTGCAGAAAGGGTTGTGGACATTGCTTTATTAGACAGTTTCTCCATTTTTGTGTTTCTCTTGAAATAAGAAAAACTTTCTTTTCAAGTAAATAAATGACCAGCAGTTTTGAAGTGAGTATAAACAAAACCGAAGCATCTGCATTGGGTAGTTGCGACCAGACTTTTTTTTTTTTTAAATTATGTCTCGCTTCCTCTGCTTCACAAAGCTGCTTGCCTATGAAATGCAGGAGGAATTGTAAAACAGTGGAACATTCAGTGTTCAGGCTTAATGTGGCGTCAATCTGGTCCAGTTTGTTGGTGTTCAAGGAGGGTTTTGTGCTCAGCTGCCAGTGTGATTCTGTCTCGTGCCAACCATTACTTTAAACCTACTGTGAATGACGGGTCAGTTACAGCTGTTGGCTCAATGTGGAGATGGTGCTGCGTTTTAACGTTGCATCATACAGACCGCTGTTGCATGGACATGCAGCCATTACCACTGTTGTCACACAGTGCCAGGACAGTGCTTACGGATATGGGTTTGATCCCCACTCAGTCTGTGTGGAATTCACACGTTCTCCCTATCTTCACCTGGCTTTCCTCTGGGTGCTCCAGCTTCCTCCAAAGACAAGAGTTTCAGTTGAACTAGTTGCTTGAAATTGCCAGTAGTGTGTGTGTGTGTGTGTGTGTGTGTGAGAGAGAGAGGAGGGGAGACACAGTGTGTCACCTTGCGCTGTGGTGTGTAGACGAGTGAGGCTGACTGGAGATAGTATTATGTAGTGCATTGTGTGTAAGTCACCTTGGGATAAAGGTGTCCGCTAAATACTATCCATCCATTTTTGTTAACTGCATACCCTGAATGTCAGCTGAATACTACATAGTATTAGTTGTAAGATACTTTGGAGAAATGTGTTTGGTAAATGAATGAGTGTAAAGTGAAATTTTCACGAGGAAAAACGGTGTGTTGTGCTGTAAGCAGAGGTCCAGCTGAAATGTAGTCTATGGAAGACAGCAAGACCGAAAGCCAGTTGGTCTGTTGAGGAGCCATCACGTCTGGACGGAGCAAGGTGAACGTCCATTCCGTCACCACGTGCCCCTTGCATCCTTTGCAGGTTAGGGCCCCACCATCGACGGTGCATCCTGCGTAGAGCCACAAAATGGAGTCGGCTGTCCGAGCACACGCACACGGCACCGTCCACGTGATTGCAGCAGCCGCGGCGGCGGTGCGTCGTACGTTGCACTGCGGGGGGTGGGGGGCTTTTAAGGCCAAGCAATTATTGCTGAGGTTTCCATCTCCGTCCCAATCCACTCCCTCCTGGCCGGATCGCAGACTCATTATCTCACGCTTACAGGGACCCGTGTTCATTTCAGCCGCCTCTGCGAAATTCTAAATTTGACGTTTGCGGTGCCACTTCACAAAACAATGCATAATGTAGCATACAGTTCACAAACAAAAACGAGGCCCGTTGCTGGCAAGGCGATTAACTATGCCGGGGTCTAATTAGAGCGTCTCTGTTAGTGCGTAGCTGATAAACTCTGCCCCCGCCCCCCCCGGGCAGAACCTGCCCACATCCACGTGTGCACAGCTTAGCTCTGCAAGTTGAAGAGGGGCTGCGTGAGGCAGGGGCAGCGGCACGATCTCACACGCTGCTCGGTAGCATAATTGTTCTCCTTAAATGCGCCGAGTTTAACGCACCTCTGAGTAAAACGGTGAAGAAGAACATGTTCTTCCTGAAATGCAAAGCACGGCCTTTTGTGAATATGATGTGAAAACACCCAAGAATTTACCAGCGTGGGAGGGGGCAGGAGCGTAGCTTGTGGGTGGGGGACTTTCTCCTGGCAGCCTTGCTGTGGCCCTGCAAGATTTACAAGACTAAACTCTTTGTGTGCATATTAACTGCTCTCAGGATGGCAATGAATAATTGAGTGAGCGCTAACCAGTGGTTTAACAGAGTGGAGTGCAGCGGTTTTGACAGGTACCGCTGCCCACAGCATACATCATGCATGAGGGTGCACGGATCCTGCTGTTTGAAGTGGGGAAGGCTCCAGCTGATCTAGGCCCAAGCTATGGCACTGCTTTTAGTCTGTTCTGTGTATAACCCCCCCCCCCCCCTTACCCACACATGTGACATATTCAGAGACTGTAAACAAGGTCAGAACTTATTCATTATGCATTATCTACACGCCACCTAAAATTACCCATTTCACTTTAGTTGATCCTTGTAGCTTCAACAACAGCAAATCCCATTGCATCAACACTCCCCCCAAAAAGAAACTTTTGAGACTAGGTTTGACTGCTGGCGTGGTGTGTGTGTGTGTGTGTGTGTGTGTGTGTGTGTGTGTGTGTGTGTGTGTGTGAGAGAACCGGGCAAGGTTTTGGCAGTGGTGCTAGCCAGTGCCCGGCAGACTGAGTTCAGAGAAGATAGCAGCAATCAAGCTTCTGCCAGAGTGAAGGATAGTCTGATGGAAGAAAGGATATAGGGAGGAGGACAGCCTGCTCAGAGGTGTGCGGTAACATTTAATATCTCAAACGGCTGTTTTGCAGGGAAGTCCTGAAACCCTTCATGAGTATGAGCTATTGATTTCATGGTCGAGGAAATGAAATGACAAAGGAAACTTTTGTCCCCTTACCCTTCCCATTGCAGACTGAGCGTACACTGCCTTGGGCCAGCACTGTCTAAGGGGGAACAAACAGCCCCTGTTATTGGTTCATTATTGCAGTTGTTGTATTTATCAGTTTTTAAGAAGCTTCCATATCTGCTCCGGTCTTCTCAGCGACATGAATTGCCCCTGTACCAGGTCCCATTGTATGTTTATTAAAGAAAAGGAGAAAAGCAAAGTTGGCTTGTCTTCCTGACCCAGTTAGCCCCGGTGGCTGATTCTGAGGTAGTGCCTAGGCAGGGCCAACGCGTGGATTAGAATCCCTGATTCTCACCACGTGGTCCTCAACTTGGAAATCTATTGTCCAAGCTACTTTGTCAGACGCCGTCAGAATTTCAAGCAGCTGAACGGAATGAAAGTCAGATGCATCTCGCGGTGTACTGTCTCTCCTCCCTCTGCTGTCGCTCGCTCTTTCGTTTTCTAACTCCCCCATTTGTGCCTTTTTTCTCTTCTTATTTCCTGATCTTCCAAAGCTGAGAAGTACATCTCTGATGAATCTGCTCCTCAGCCCTAAGCTGTCTGTCTGCTTCCCATCAGAGCTGGGGCTGCGCTTCACTGAACAGAGGAGAGGATTTTAATAAAAGCCCTGCCTGGAGCTGTAATGCATCATTTTAGACCCCTAATTACATTACAATGACAAATATCAATAGTGACAACAGCAATAACCTACATCCTGTAATGCCCATGCCATGAGGAGAATGAGTTAAAAAAAAAAAAAAGCCAATAGCTGATTCATTTCAATACCGTCTCTGTTTAAGGTGGTAAACCAAGCATTTGTATTATTTAATGTTATTTTTAAAGTTTTTTTTCTCCCCTTTTTCAAGTGATACATTAATTGATGTTTGTGTCAAGGGAAATTGTGAAGGCATGGTGGATTTTAGAGGCAGCAGGACATGTGGGAATTTGAGATTAATTTGATTAGCAAAACATCCTTTGTTTTCAGTCCCATTACAGTCTCAGCCAGCACTTTTCATGGGGATGTGTGCTGTCCCCTCCCTGAGGAATTGCTTTTAGCCCAGGTTCCATCAGTAAGCAATGACCGCGGGATCACTGGGGGCTTTTTTCCGGGAGAGCGCTCAGGTTCAGCCTGATTAGGCTGCAGGCAGTTTACCTCGTCGTTCTGCCAGTAGCACAGAAGTTACCGGCACTTTCCAGTGGGACAGCAGAAAAGCACTGAGTGGCCCTCATCTCCTTTCTTTTGCTTAATTACGATTGTCAATCACTTTTTACACGACAGCTGTGCTAATGAACGACCGGTTCACGTTAGGAGCGTAGTGGAACGGACGGGTTTGCCATCCCCAAGGAAAGGTAGGATGTCACAGGAACAGCATTGCATGCATTGTGGGCTGCTGGACAGATGCACACCAACAGCTGTGTCCTGGGGCAGTCCTGGCCCAGTTGAAAGACAGCGTCGACATCATGAGACGGGGAAAGAATGAACGGTCGCTCGTGTTGGAAATCGAGAAATTGGGAATTTCTCATGAGAAATATTTTGCTTTGCGCTAGTTTGTTTACAAAACGTCTGTCCTTGTGTGTAACGTTTATGTTCATCGCACGTGGAGAATACTAATTGGTCTTTTTCTCTTTCTTCTGCAGGCAGAAATTGTCAAGCGACTGAATGCTATTTGTGCCCAAGTGATTCCTTTTCTATCTCAGGAGGTAAGATACCCATGAAGTGGTAACAGTGATGATGATGATGATACTGTATCCTCCGTTTAGTGCTGCTCCATGGTTTTGTAAATGGACATATGGAACAGTAGATTGTTACCGTCTTTTAAACATGTATTATTTTGGTAAAATTTTCTTGTAGTTTCTGTCTTGGAATTTTTAGAAGGGTTTATCACATCAGATTTAGATGGTTCTTTGAGATTATCCACAACACAAGTCTGTTTGGACGCTCTACATTGAAATGTATTGAAAGGTTTTTAAGAGTTGGAGGAAAATTTAGTGAATGTTTCACATCTACATAGTGAATGAAGAGGAGAAAAACTGAGTGACGGAAGCATCGGGCATTAAATCTAAAGGTTATGGGGTTGTTCAATTGTATGTATCTTATACAATGATCTTTGGTCATAATAAAACGAGGGTGGTGTAGGAGTAGAGAGATTAAAGGCTGGAGTGGGCTGAGGCTGTAGGGGGGCAAGACGGGTGAAGCAGCAGGAGATGGGGGTGGTAGGGGTGGCAGTGGAGCAATAGTAGATGACTTTCCAGGCAAACGGGCTGCATCTGCTTGCTTTTGAGTTTGAATATAGATGACACAACATGCCACAAAAGATTATCCCTCCCTAATGCTCCTGGTCTAAATCCACAATCTAAGATGGGGTAATACTTTCTGCACTTAATAAATACCCAGAAATAACATATGTAGGGAAACAACAGTGCTAATCCCTGTGCCCCGGCTGAGATGAAAGAAGTGTTTGTCTCATTTGCTTCTCGAGGAGTGGCATTTCAGCTAAATCTCACACAGATTTGTTTGGGATTACGGGGAGATTTGACATAATGAAATTAGATTAATGCAGACGCTGGTACCACTGGGGACGGGATCACAGAGGGTTATGCCAGAGAGTTTGTTCCATGTGAATTGTAATCATATTTATTTCCCCTTTCTGTGCCTGGCCCCCTCCTGCCCCCTCTCCTTGGCTCCTGCCTCAGCACCAGCAGCAGGTGGTGCAGGCTGTGGAGCGGGCCAAGCAGGTGACCATGGCTGAGCTCAACGCCATCATAGGGGTACGTTAAGCTGTCTCTGTCTCTGTCTGTCTCCTCTGTTGCCATGGGAATATAGTCCATGTGTGGTCCTCGGGCAGGCTGGAGAAGCAGTCGTGGAGAGATCCTGTGGGGTAGGGGTGGGCAGTGGTTTAAGGGGATGGGTGGGTATTCTGAATGCAGGTCCTCCCCTGTCTGAAGTGTAAGAGGAATCTGATGGCAGAGTGGTTTAGGACAATAAACGTTATTAGTTGCCGATGTCCATCTAGACTAGACTTTATCCCCAGTTTTGAAACTAAACAGAAAAAAAACATACAGAAACATGAATAAATATATATATATAAAGAAACTAAAGACACCTCCAGTATTTAAGAACACTGTCTTTGCAACCAGTCTGTACTTATATTTTAATATCTTGCCCTTTCTGGAAGTTCAGCAAGACCTAAGGGACTATTAAGATGAGAAAGCATAGGGGTTAAACATGTGCGACTTATTTTATCAGTCTCCTGTAAATGCCATACTGAGCTCATTCACTCAGTTTAGCGAACCTTAATATCCACGAGCCTTAGCACACACATTGATGATAATGGAATTGGCACAGCTCAATAAATGACATAAATTCATATTAAATGAGGGTACGTTCCCCCCTCTTAGTGAGTTTTAATACAATGCAGGCAATAACAGTTCTTGTTTGATGGAAGGCAAAAGAAGTGTTTTTCTGTTAGGACACTGGAGTGACCCGTGTCTCGCACCTGCAGGAGTTAGAGGTGACTCCCTCCTCTGGCCTTCAGTTCATCCTACACAACATGTTCTGCCTTTGTGTGATTCTTGTTTTTTAAGCAGGCCATTATAGAAGGGCTTGTACATGAAAGCTCTCACTTTTGCTTTATTTATCATATCAAAACCACTTTGAAGTGGTAATTATTCCATTTGCTTTGATTAAAATTCCCCCTGTGTAGCGGAGTTGTGAAAATGTCGGCAGGAGCCCTGGCCAGGCCATTGCATGTGTGGCAGGAGTAGGCCGTCGCACTGTCGAGGGGACCTGAATAGACGTTGTGTGGAGAGATAACATGGCAAACTATGCGCCCCATCACCCACAATAAAGGTTTTTTTCCCCCCAGAATTTTAGGGTTAGAAATTTGATTCAGTTTTAATTTAACAGGTTAAGTGCAGTCTTACGGGGTTATCGGCGGGAGTGCTCCACGTGTAGTTTGAAACTGATCACGTGAGGCCAGACTAGAAATATAGTTATTGGGCAAATAACAAACTGTGTAGTCAAAAAGAATATTTGATTTGATTTAAGAAGTCTTAATTTGAGATGCTTCCCCCTGCATTATTGTACAGTGTCCGAGCTTGAACGTACTTTAGTTATTTGGAACTGGAGAACTGGCGGTTTCTCCAGTGACGGTGATGACAGGAATGGGGGCATCCAGAGCAGTTTCCTACGACGATGCAAATTGGTTCACTTAGTCTGGTTAGTTTTTCTGAGAGCCTGCTTGATGTCCAGCGTGGTGTTGTCTTGGTTATAAAAACGATGGCTTTGTCAGTACGTATGTAGAAGCGATGTTTCCCTAGTGCACTTGAGAAGCACTGATGCAGTGTTGTATAGGAAGTGATGAGTGCTCAGGTTTTGTTGTGGCAGTGCCAGTCAGGTGATGGCTCCTCACCAGCAGCACAAGAGTTATGTGCTTGGTTTAGGCCTCCATTCAGAAGTTGTGCTGAGCACAACAGAACGTGTACCAATCCATTTGCTGAAACTTAAGCACTGTAATCCTTATCTGCGAGCAGCTGTAATGGAAGTGACTCTTACTTTAAGTGGCCAGTGAGCAGCTCAACTAGCTTTAAGGATGTGCTATAAACACAAGCCAGCTAAACTCTACCACAGGCTCTCGGTTGAGCTTCTCCCAGCCTTGTGAGGGAACAAACTGACTGTTTTTATTCACGTTCATAATTCATAAATGCAGCAGTCTTTAAAATTTCCTTTCATGCAGTGTTCTGTGGGAAGTCTAAGAGAATTAAGTAGTTCTTATCTGTTTTACGTGCCATAACAAGCCTTGGTGGCTAACCGTGTTAAGGGCTTTCAGAATGATTGCATTGAGAAAGTTTGAGGAGAGCAGGGAAGTAAAAGTGATTAAAATGTTCATGTCTGAATGAGAGCAGTGGAGAGGTTCATTTACTCTTTCTGTCTCTTGCTGCTCTGGATGAAATATTAAAATTCAATGGTTTTAAACCTCTCCTCTCAGAGCGGATGGGGGGGGGGGGGCACATTCACTTTTAATGGGCTTTAACTCCTAATTCATCGCTGCAGTGCGCACCGCACACGTTCAAGCTACATAAATGTTACTTATGTAAGCAATAAGCGGAAAGGCTGCAGTTATTTTTCTACTGGAAATTTGTTCTGCCGTATATTGTTCTGCCAGAGAGTGTGTTACCATCCTCATGCGCAGTACCATGCCAGGGTGACAGTTGCATTTCCTCCTCTTTGTGTGTGTGTGTGTGTGTGTGTGTGTGTGTGTGTGTGTGTGTGTGTGTGTGTGTGTGTGTGTGTGTGTGTGTGTGTGTGTCTCTCTCTCTCATACACACATGCCCAGTTTGTGTTCCTGTGATGAAGTGTGCATCTGGCAGCATACATTACTGTGCGGGCCTCTTATACCGTGCCATAACTCAACAAAACAGATGTCCCCTTCAGTGCAGGTTAATTCAAGGTCAAAGGCCCAGGCTCTCTTCAGCTGTTCATAACAGGGCCATTAACATAATTGCTGCAGGAGCGGATCATATTTAAGCCATAGGTGTCTGCCAGTGGGTGCTGTATGTGCCAGATAATGACTGTGTTTGCATCTCCTAAGTTATCCCAGCATAAAGATTGCCAGAATTGCCTGCCTCTTTTGTCAATCTAACACTATGGGAAGAACAGTTTGGGTCCAGATTAAATAATAGCTATGTTTGTAGTATTGAAAAATAAACGTAATAAAGTAGCGGAACTCCTGGGTGATTGCAGCGTGTGGGCTAGAATGGTGTGATAGTATGAGAGAATGAATTTATCACCTGGAGATTACAGATGCTCGCTTCTTACACTGAGGACCGCTGTGGTGTGCTAGGAGTTTGACTTAAGCTGCTCCCCACGTAGCACAGTAAACAGCCTGCGCCGTGCTGTCCAGGAGAGGTGTGTCCTCCCGTAACCTAATGGCAGATTATGAAGGCACCGTTCACATTTTGGTTTTAATAACCCGAGTAGGTATTCCTCGGGCATTCATTTAATGTTGAGCGAACACGGAGGTTTGTGGGACAGAAGTATCATAAATATTTATAACACATCTTCATTTAAATTCTACCGGGATTCAAACCGTCTGCTTTCCAGAGGGGTGGTGTGGGTGAGACTTTTTGCCTACGAAAAAACGCATTTAGAGATAAGCGTTCCACTGGTTTTCCAACAAATTGCAAACTGTATTATTCATTACCATGTGCTGTGAAATTATAACTCGCCTAAAATGTGTATGCTGCATTAAAGTAATGCAATATTACTGCGTTAAACTCTTTCACCGTTACTGTTTTTAGTGCTTAAATGCGAGTCACAAATGTTATCTTTTTGCAGGAATATGTCTGTTAAAGCAAAAATATGAGCAAAATGGTTTGATGCATATTTTTATGTCCATTCGTCGTCTTATTTGTTCATTGGCTTATTTATTAACTGTCACCGATGATCCTTTGTCACAATGACATTGGTGAGTTTAACTCTTCGGGACTGTAAAATGCTAGTAGTATTTTTCTGAAATCGAATGAAGTGTAGTCACAACACTGAATAGGCCATCGCTACTATGCTTGACATTGACTTCATTCATTTTTTTTCCTGTAATAATAATTTCACTTTGATCTGTTCTTTAAAAAAAGACTTGTTTTAGACATGGTTGCCTTCAGCATTTCAAAGGAAGGGAGGAAATGTAGAAGTTCAGTATCACTGAGTGTTTCTGCAGGAATAATACAGTCAATGAATGCCACTTGAAATGTGTTATTTGCATGGTTTAATTATATACTATTTTATTGTGTATTTTTTATTACGGTAAGAGCTGTTCATTTAGGTGTGCCACAATAAAACGGAGAAAATTGCCCACTTCCGTGGGCTAGTGCTTCCACAGCTGAAAGAGGACTTAGAGACATCTTTTGCACAGCATTTTTGTTTCTTTGTTTTCATCTCCTGATGTAATTTCTCTGTCTCCCTGCGTAGCTGGTGCTCCATGTAGGTGCTGTTATGAGAGTTATAAAGTGAAGCAGCTATTTCTGCTTTTGGATATTCTGCTTTGGCCCCGTATTTCTTTAATATGAGAAACAACAGCACAGATAAAGGCCTGCCCCAGCCCCCACCCCCAGAGTACAAGGCCAGATTCAAGTCTGCTTTCCTGTCAGCTGAATGTCTTGTCTCCTCACGCTCCAATGTGCTTTCTCCCATTAGGCTGGCCAGAGCGGATGGAGTTTATTTAATATCATGACATGGTGTGCGAGAGAGGCGGGGGGGGCTTTACTGGAAGCGTTGCACCATGAAGGACATTCTTCCCCGTCACTGGGCTAATGTGCCGTCGCGGTGTGTTCAGCAGCTCGTCCGAGAGCATGCTTCTGGGTGTTGCGCTGCCTGGGGGTCGGGTAGGTGTGGGGGGGGGGGGGCAGCAGCGGTCAGGTGTCGCCGTCAGGCCTCTTGGTAGCAAGAACGGATCTCGGGGACAGCATTTGACCCCCACAGGGAAAGTGGTGATGGCAATTGGGAAGGACGGGGGGGTGGGGGAAGTGAAAACAACAGGGCAAAGGGGGAGGAAACCGCTGACCTGGTCCTGAGGGTTACAATACATATCAATGGTAAGTGGCAGTTTTTATTCCCTGTACTCCCCTGCAGCAACTGACACTGTGTGTGCGTACGTGTGCGGGAGAGGAGAAAAGTGAAACAGAAAAAACGTACAGGTTTTGCAGCTCACCACCCCGCACGCACACAGAAAAGGTGGTTGTCAGCTTTCTTTCTTCTCAAACCATACAGACGCTCTGTAATGCGTCTTTCGTTTATAAACTGAGACGGTGTCGTCCCGAGACAACGCTAACACACCTTCCACAGCGTACAGCCCCCTAGACACGCACGCTCATGAGAATTGCACCCCCCCTCCCCCATCACCACCAGCAGGCTCACACAGTGGTTACTGTGATGCTGAGGTCAGACCCTCCATTTCCTGCTCCTCCTGGCCTCTTGCTCGGTGAGCATTGCCAGGGTGCTGGTAAAACAGACTTTAAACTCTTGTCAGCACGGCTGCTGGAGCATCACATGCGCACTCTGTAAACCTGTCACAACAGCGCGCAGGCATTGCGAGATGAGATGCGAGCAGCCCTCCAGCTCTCTGTTCAGGCAGCACTAAACGTGCGCAGAGTGCCCAATTATTTCTGCATTATTGAGCCGGCCTTCAGGAGTGCCCGAGACGCGCTACATTAGATTTTCTTTAGTAATTTGCTCAAGTACCTCTGAGGACACTTAGAGGGCTTCAAATGGTCGCAGCAACCAGCTTCCTTTCTGGGTTATTAATTCAGTTCTTTTCTACCCCCCCTTTTCTCTTTGCTGCTGTGCTCTTCCTCCATCTCTTTCCTCTTGGCCGCTCAACCCACCTGTTTTCCTACATATTTTATTAAAAGTAACTTGTTTCTTTTTGTCCGGTAACAAGCAGTTGAAAGGCTTCGGTACGTCAGTATTTCTTGTTCCTGACATCTTTCTTGCGCGGCAACAGCAGTGTGGGTTACAGCACATTTCCAGGAGAGAAGTAAATCTTTTCTAAGATTACCATTTTTCTTATTCCTCTCATGTCATGCCAGCTTTGTTTTCAAGTCCAGTTTCATTCACAAGTTCTGCAGTTTTAAGAATTTTTTTTCATATTCTGGTTAGCTTGCTTGAATCTTTTTTTTTTTTTTTTTTTTTTTTTGTGCTGCATTCTACTTGCGTTCAGTTGTTTTGTGCAAACGGGACATCCAGGCATGGGTACTTCTGAGTGCTTTTTTTGTGCAGGTTGAACATCTCCCCTCTCTCTCACAGCAGCAGCAGCTCCAGGCTCAGCATCTGTCTCATGGACATGCCCTGCCAGTGCCGCTTACACCGCACCCTGCGGGTTTGCAGCCACCCACCATCCCACCTGTGGGCAGCAGTGCCGGCCTCCTCGCTCTCTCCAGTGCCCTGAGTGGTCATCCCCAACTGCCAATCAAGGATGAGAAAAAGCACCATGACAATGATCACCAAAGAGGTAACCTTTGTGACGTTCTGTCCCTTCAGTCACGCCAAGAAGGAAACCACAAGTACCCACACAGGACGGCGCAGCAAACTTTGTTTGTTTGTTTGTTTGTTTGTTTGTTTGTTTGTTTGTTTGTTTGTTTGTTTTTGGGAGAGGTGTTGAGTTAATTTGTTTCATTCTGATAGTGGTGTTGTAATAAGGTTCAGGCTGAAGTGCAAGCTATAGGATATGTTGATGAACTGCCTTATGATCTTGTTGTTGCTTATCTTGATCTGCAAGGGCCAACTTAGACGGCTCCTTTGGAGAACATTGCACAGCTTGGAAGAACCTGACTGAGTTCAGCTTTTTTCCTCTCTGTTGTCATGGCTTACAGCATTGGAAGGCTAGGAATGAAGTTTTCACTCTTTGCTGTAACAAAAAACAAACATAAATGCATATCTTGGACAGAGTTTGGTTTACTTGGATCGTAAATCATTGTATGGGTGCACCAGAAGTATATCTGTTGGTATTCTGTTAACACTGTATTATTACAGTAACTGCAAGTTTTATCATGGTGGTGGGAGACATTTTAAACACTGGAGATGTTGGTTTAGCTGTTGTGGTGAACCGTAGCTGTTCTCCAGCATGTTGCTGAACTCTTCAGCCAGCGATGTTTAGTTGGCAAATGAGAATCACAGTGTATGGAGTAGGCTTTGGCGAAATGCGCGTGTGTGCGCGTGCGCTCGCACGCATGTTGTTAATTTGCCTTTGTCGTGCAGCACTGAGCATCGCGAGGCTTTTGTGGCGGCTCTGTTTTGCTTGAGCAGTTAATTACCACGGAAATGAAACCAAAGGAGAGGGAGCAGCCGGGCATGAGATCGATCGCGTAACGAAGAAGACGCAAATTAACGCTGGAGTGCAGATGGTACAATCCATTCTTTAAAAAACAAACTGCTCTCTAGTCAACAAAACTTGGTGCATATGCAAATCCCCCAATTAGCACAGCATTTAATTGCTGAGGATTGTCTTTGTAAGGATGAATGTTGGTGTTTAGCAGCTTACTGTGCAAATAGTACATGTTTTGGGTTGTTTATTCTAATAGAAACACACTAGATCCACCGTCAACAAACCAAATTGCTTGAGTGGGGTAGCGTGCTTTGGTTCCTGCCACCTTTTTTGCCATACTGATGTCAGTGGGATGATGGATGTTGGTGTTTACAAAAAAATAAATTTTTTTTCTTCGTTTTTGAGTGTGTGTACATGACACATATCTGGGTATGTGTGTTTGCACGTGCGGTTGGTTGTATCTTCGGAGATTATTCTGATCTTTTGTATTTGTTCTTTCTTGTTTTTTCGAAACCTGACTCCCATCCGTGTCACCCTCCAAATGGCAGACAGAGACTCTGTTAAGGTAAGTGTTCTACATGATTAATGTTTAACCAGATATATGTATTTTCCTGAATTCCCAAAAAAGAGAACATTTCACTGTCACATGTTACAATATGTAGGGGCATAATTTTCTGTTGGGAAATATACACGTTTAACTTTTTTCGACTAATTTTTAGCAATACATCATGCTTTAGGTTTTTTAAAAATATTTATAATTTTTCTATAATATTTTTGCTACGGTCTATAAAACTGAAATCCACAAAATCAAGGAGTGACTGTACATAACGCTGCAGTGGGGGATTAACCCGGAGAAATGGCATTGACTTCAAACATTCTACAGTAGGAAATGAACCTGAAGATGTGGCCTTGAATTCATGCAGTCCCTCTTAAGGGGTGAACCCAGTCACATGGCACAGAGGTTAAAGACCCAGTGATGAGTCAGTAGCAGTCAACCCTCTAATGTCTCAGCTTCTCATTCACATGCAGAATGGATGCTATTAGTCCTTCCAACACTGGCTGCTGCAGGCTGGCCTGGCTGTCCTCCATCTCTTGGCTTTGGCAGCTCATTAGATCCCAATGGCTGCGGCTGATTGCTTGGGCCGCTTAAGTTGGCATGACCTTTTCAGAAGCATACAGAAAAGGCCCAAATTTACAAATGTAAAAACACCAGACAGCTAATAGGTCTCCACTGGCCAAACTGGCTCTGTCCTCATGTTGGAGTGTGTGGTGAGAAGCGGCTCACGAAGCCCCCCCGCTGGATGGGAGGCCAGGGAAACGGGGAAATGAGTTCTGTTCTTTAAAAATGGATTGCATTGGTGATTTTGTAAAAGCTATTATGCTTCAGCAGAGAATTACACCATTGCTTTGACTTCTTCTGTTATTGGCTGTGTTGGACTTAGATGTTCATTTGGATTATTATAGTTTATTTTTTTTTAAACTATTAATTTACCTTCTAGATAAGTACAGTTAGTAACAAGGTCATGCTTGTTAGCCCTGAAATTTTGTAACCATTGAAGATGTTGAAGCTCCTGTAGACCATAACGTTTCTGTGCTACATCTCAAAGAACATCACGTGTGGCCAATTCCTCAGAACATTGACGCGGTCTTGTTTGGTGGTCCATGCTGGATAGCATGCACTGTTTTTTTTTTTTTTTTTTTTTTTTTTTTTTNAAATTGTAACAACATTTACAAGTTACAAGATAGGAGTTCAGTTTTTGTTGTAGCAGTTAATTTTTTTTTTTTTTTTTTTTTTTTTTTCTATCTGGTGGTTGTTCAGACGGGGACCCCGTTATGGCAAGTCGTGTGTATCAGCCCGTGTCTGGATTGTTTGAATAAGCTCAACACACAGATCTAAGCATCCATTTCACAGTGCAGTTTGAACTATTGCATCTGATTACATTATTGACTCTTCTGTAAACTTTTTTTCCCCATCATAGTTGTTTTTTTTTTTTTTTCCAGCATGTTCACTATGGTTTTTTTTTGTAGTTTGCTCATCATGTTTATTCAGTTCTGTTAATAGATAGAGGTGTAGCAGGACATGGCGATGAGTCACTAGATACAGGATGCTGTGGAGTCGACGGCCTCTGACTGCTCCAGGTCTCGTAGCATCTCAGGAGGATCAGCTCATGTAGCTTTGGAGCAAGTTGATTCTGAAGTAGCACCTGACGCAGGATGGCGATTAAATTACCCGGCCCTGCCTGCCACGGCTTCTCAGAGCATGTATAATACTGGTGAATTATCAGTCTTCTTAAGCAAATGCATTCCAGCTGTTCCTTGAGAGTTTGAATTTCGAGGTAAGGATCAAGATGGGAATTGCAGAACTTTAAAGAGTGAGGTTTACTGTTGGCTGCCTTTCAGATACTGGAAGTCTTTGTTTCTAAAATCAATGTCTTACCATTAATTGAGTTGTATATATCTGTATGTGTGTATTCTGAGAATGTGCTGTGTTCTGACGTAATAATAAGAAGGCTTTACACCTCCCCCGGTTTGCTTACCCACGTGACAAATAAAAACAATACTTTGGGAGGAATAAAAACAAACCGATAAATTAAACTGTGCTGAGAGGGGAGAACTGCCACACGCCTCATTAGGGACTGATGAATTAGCTGCGTTCAGGAGTGTGGGAGTCTCTATTTACATTGCCAACCCACAGCAGAGGATGCGTGGAGGAGCGAGGGCCGATAAGCAGGGTGAATTATCACAGGTCGACTGGTGAAAAACAAACCATTACTGAGCTGTCCCTTATTTATGAACAGATCGCCACACTTGCTTTCAGTCCCCACAGGTGTCTTCCCTAATTCTTCAGCACAGCTCCTGGGTTCTGAGGTTGGCTTGATGCAGTTGGATGGGATGCAGTCAAATGGTGGCTGCTGAGCTCTAACCAATGTTAATTGGACCAGAACAGAAGGTGGCTCTGGCCCAGTACGTCCACTTTTGGTATTTATTAGCAGCGTCAACGATTCTGTGCTCTTCGCCAGCCTGCCACAGGCCTTTTACTAAGACCTCAGGGATAATCCAACCAAACACATGAGCAGATGTTCATTGGGTTAACAGATGATGGATGGATGTCAGCAAGTGTCTATAGAGTGAGATGTGAATTCCCCACCGGAAGAGTGTGTTTTTTTTTTTTTTTTTTTTTTTCCCCCCCCCTTTATTTTCACAGGCTTTGCAGTTGCTCTGGGGGTCTGAGAGCCAGCCTTCAGCAAATGCGTTAAGGATGCTCAAGAAGGGAATTTTCTTTGTGGCAAAATGGCACACAGCTAAAGGTGGTACTGAGCTTTCTTTACATGGTTGCTCATGCCTGGCACCGACGTGCTGTAGGACAGGATGCATCTTGCTGATGTTGTTAAAGGCTGTAACCTTTATAGGATGTGATACGTTTCACTAGTTTTTGGTGCAGCGCTTTGAGCTCTGCTGCATTATCAGTCGCTAAATTTAGCTTGTGATTGTGTTTTAGGGGGGAAAAATAGCATACAAAACAAGCTTAATGATCGGAAGCAAAATGTATTCATTTAATTATCATCCCCGCTGTGAATCTGTATGGGCTGTTAATTGCCCTCACCTTCTTTGAGGATACCATGGAATTAAGTATCATGTCTCCCTATAGAGATTATTATGTCGATAACCACAAGCGTTGCCCTTTCAAGTCGGTCTTAGGTGAGCTTAGGATTTCTGTGTAGCAGATAGGCCGGAGAAAGAGGCTTTCTGTTGTCAGCTGTTCCTCGGTGCGACCACCTCGGAGACTCATTTGAAAGAGGACAGTAATTAAGGCTCACTCAGCTTTAAAAAAAAACCAAAAAAAACCCATAGCCTATCATTTTGATTTTCATGCACATCAAACATGCTGTGCCTCATCACACTAAACAGAGCTGAATAATTAATAGTGCATGGTGTTTGTGCTTCGGCGGGTGCATATTATGTTGTTGCGGGGGGTGGGTGGCTGGGGTAGTAAACAAAGTCGGAACAAGGGAACACAGTGTGTGCAGCTTTTTAAATCCTTCCTGCCTGCCAGGGTTGGCTCACCTGTTTCACTACCTGTGGGTTAAGAGGAACCCTGTGAGCCCGTGGTGACCCCTGTGACCCCGACCCCTCTCCTCCTCCTCCTCCTCCTATTGTCATGACGATTAATGGGCCGTGCACACGCCCTGGTCTGTGGGGTCAGCAGCCTCGCTCTGGAGTCCTGGCTCAGTGTACCGTGGCAAATGGAAAAGCAGAGGGAAGGAGAGAGCGCTAGCTGTGTGCACCGCTCTTAATTAGTCCCCTAAGCAGGCTCTCTCCGCAGCAAACATTTGGTCTGCTCTCTCGTTTGCTCATTAATGCGTTATGAGAAGATTAGCATTCCTTTATTTTTCATAGTCTGTGTATTCTGCCGCAACTCCCCAAATTAGCAGAAATTGAAATCCGATTATTTCTAAATAAAGTGCGGCGGCTTCACGCACGGGTCTCGGGCAAGCGCTCGGCAAGGGGCCTGGCTGCGCAGAGCAAAGTGATGTTGTGCGGTGCGAACGACCGCGGTGGCCCAGCGGACCTCTGTCCGCATAGGAAGCCAGAGTAGCCTTGTGAAGAGAGTGCTGGGGGGGTTGTGAGTCACTGATCCGACGCAGTTGTCAAGAACGCAAAGTATGCCTTTCCCCTTTGGCTTGACCATTAATACTACAGTGATGCCTGTTTTATAAGTGTATGCATAACATTTACTTGTGCAGGTTTCTCTAGCTTATGTTTTATGCTTCTGGCTTTATCACTTACTGTGCAGCACAAGTGAGATTAAAATAGGACTGATGCTCACTGATGTCTTAAAGCTCTTCCAGTAGACTCTGTATCAGGTATCTCTGGGGCTGTGACAGGTTGGCTCTGGGAAGAGTCCGACGTAATCAGAATACTGGCCGGAAAGTGTTTACTGAGGTAGGAGGAGCTGGCAATGGTTATTGCTTGATTTGCTTTCATGTTATTGATAAGTACAACGGAGGAAGTAGGTTGGTTTTTTACAGCCACCCCCAAAGGCACAGTTCTATTGGAACGAGAGCGCCGGTAACCCCTGAGACATGAGTCTTTGACTTACTGCTATCAAGTATGCAGTGAAATTGTTTAGTACCCTTTACCATGTTATCAGCCTGAATATTTTGTTGTAATATTTTCTTTATTTATTTTTGCTTACTAGTTTAAGCTGTCTGGGTGAATTTTCAAAGTTTGCACTTAACAGGTGCATACTGCAGCTGCTGTAAGGATATTGAAAAAGTATGGCAACCTGTAAGGAACATACTGCGTAGTAGTATGTGGCAAGCATGCATGCGTGCACACACACACACACACACACACACACAACCAGGGTGGAGAGTATTGAAACTGCTGTAGAGTTGTGTTTAATAAGCATGCAAGGTCCCAGAGCTGTGTGTCATTTGCAACCATAATTAATAACCGCAACGTAACACAACAATTACCTTCATTTGAGGTTGTGCTGTGTGATTCCTATGTCCAGTCTTTTAATCTCACTTCTGTTTATCTAGTGCCCCTAAGGTATCGTAGTCGATAAGTTACAGAAAGGGGGAAAGAAGGAATGAAGAGAACGAGTCAAAAAAGCCCAAGAAAGACCAAAAGGCTGTTCTTTTCAGTGTTAAAATGAATGCGATTAATCACCTCGACCATGATGAGAGAAGCAAAGGTGTGATGTGAGTGCATTGCTTGTCGTCTTCCACAGAACACCCAGATTATTTGGAGAAAGAAAAGATAGTGAAAACCGCTGAAACTGCTAATATTGTATTACATTTATATTATTATTATTACATAACCGTTTGTTGCTAAAGTAAAGAAATGTCCTTTTTTAATATAAATATTGTAGAGTATGTTTTTTTTTTTTTTTTGGGTGTTGCTTGAGCAAATGTGGGGGGAATTTGTGGGTCCAGTAGTCCAGTAGTGCTTACTCTGACTTATGAGTTCTCACGTTACGAATCGATTTCCAGGAACGCATTACCCTTGTAATTAAGGGGATACGTGTAATGTCCATCTTCCTGGCATACTGCGGGGCCGATGGTTTGAAAGCATTCACAGCGTCGTGAATGTGAATGAGGAACGCTGCCAGTCATGGGTTCTGGTGGCAATGCCCCCATTTGGCTGTCAAAACCAGCCAGTGAAATCTGAAGATGGAAAGTGGAAAAACTCCCAGGACCAGGCAGGGAGCAAGCACATGTCTCCGTTTCCCATCGCCCTTCAACCACAGCCAACCTGAGGGAAACAGTGTCACAGGGATGTAAAAAATCTCCTTATACTGTTTTCTTGTTAAACTAACACCCCTGTCTTGTTTTTGACTATGAAACTTATTTAGCTCTGGACTAAGGAGGTAATAGTTTAATTCCACAAGGAGGGAAAAGGAGGCACATTTAACAATTCACTGTAGCTGCAATTAGAAACCAAAATGCAGTTTCTAACTTTTGAATATATAAACTATTTCAAATATATAAAAATTAATTTTAGATGTTTGTTTATGTTTATCTACCTTTTGAATTAAATAATGGTTGACCTGCATTTGGACCAGGATCAGAAGTACTTTGAGGCTAAAAGTGAAGCAAGTAAGATAATCAGCCTAATCCATGTCAGAACACATATAGCACATTTAATGATCATAGAATATTTCTACCATAGCAAATGGACCAAAATGTCGTCCTCAGGAACGATCCAGTGGTTTGTACAGTGTACCATTGGGCTATTTAATTTATAGTGAGTAAATGAGGTATTCGGAGTGACTGAGTATCAGCCTGTTCCTCTCCTCTCTTGGAATTCGGTTGCTGCCTTACTCACCAGCACCTTTGGATCGACTTGTGCCGAGTGCTAATTATAGGAAAAACGTTTTAAAAGTGATAGCGCTGTCACTGCAAAATGAATTCACATGACAACAGAAGTAATGTTAAAGCTGCTCTCCTGTGAACCACTCAACCAACATGAGCCCTACATTTTTAAATAAAAGTCTAACCAGTTTATTTTTGACCTGAAAAGGTGTATAGAGGGGTGGATGGCGATCACAGAGATGCTGAAAAAGACTAGACATGTTTGAACTGTTGAAATTGTATTTTGACGTGTTTCGCAAGTTGGAAATCTACTACCCCCTGCTGCTAATTTTGTAGGTATTCAGAATGCTCCCGCATCACTGATTTAAGCTGTTTTTTGGTGGATATAAGGCTGCATCGCGTCTGATCTCTGTAGGCTGACTGAGGTGTTGTTGGACCAGTCACCCGAAGCGGGCCGAGGGGGCGGCACCCACAGGTCCCTGCTCCCCACGCTACCTGTACATTACTAATTATCCTTACAGACGTTTTCCCCCATTATAATGTGAAATTAGACAGAAAGAAGTTTGCTTCTAAGAATCTGATGTTTTCAGGTTAGTTTACCATTTTAATCGGTGTTATAATTAAAGATACAGTGAACAGTATTATTAATGGATAATAATTCAATTTTGATTAAAAAATGTCTTAATCTGCAAACGAATAATCGTCTCCGTGGTTCAGTGACTTCCGTAAATGGCCTATTTTCTATTCACCTTTAGTTCTAATAGTCAAAATCCAGCAGATTATCCTTGACGAGGATTTTGTTCACCTATTAAATGCAGCCTAGATAACCTTTGGTGGGAAAACTGGGAGATGGGATTAGAATTCAACCCGCTGAAGCAATTATTTCTCTCTTTCCTTTAGACTTCAACATTTAGAATTCTGCATGTATCGAAATTGTGTGCATGCTTAGCGGTAACAGAAGGGAAAGGCGGGAGAGGTGGGGTGAAGGTGTAATTGACAGATGTGGGAGTGAGCTCAAATGAGATTTCTAATGCAGGGGGCTGAAGGGTTGACGCCGTCTCCGACACGCGCTCGGCCTTTCGGAAAGGCAGAAACAAAATCAGAAACGGTAAACTATCCAATAATGCAGAAGATTAGGAGCACAGCAGGTCACCATGGCAACTGAGCTGTTTTTCTCCATACCCCCACCTCCCCACCCCACCCGAAAAGTACATATCTGAATGGACAAGCTGCTTCTGACCCGCCACCCCCAACATAAACAAATAACTTGTAGGCAGGTGTTTATGGGGGGGATGCGGAAATCCTATTAGGGTAGCTGGCTCCGTGTCATTCGTGGAGCACTGTATCACAAAGGAGCAGAGCAAGAGCACCCCCCCACCCCGCCTCCAGACGCCCCCATCGAGCTGCCTTTTCTACCCTCATGCTTGCAGGGAAATCACTATTCCTGTGTCATCTTTTCTATTCCCTCTGTAAGGGCTTTGTTTGGAAGCCTGTTTATTCTTCTCCCTCTTCTGTGATCCTGCTCCTTATGTCAGCAGTTGATGACCAAATTATTCTTTTTCCTCTTCTGTGACCCCGTTTCGCACGTCAGCAGTTGATGGCCAAATTCCTTCTCCCTTCATACGTTAAACACACACAGAAACAGTCAGTAGACCATTTTAGTGTTTTCAGTATTACTGCTGAGGACCTGCATTAGATTAAATCTTGCTCTCCGAGAAGCTGAAGGGGGTTTCATTGCTCCAGTAATCTGCTATATTGTACCTTGGTATTTTTTTAGACCATTCTTCAAGGTGTAACCCCCTCCCCCCACTGGCCTTTCTACTGCCCAAAGAAGCAATTTCCTGTACTGATCTGTTATTGATGCTTTAGGGGGCTTTTTGATGTCTAGATGGGTAATAGATTAGATATGCAGCCATAAGGAACACATGATGAATGTCTTTCATTAAAGCAACACAAAAAAATACAAGCAGATTTAAGGTGCTCGGCAACAGCCAATGACGGCAAAGAGAAGCCATATGTTTGTGTGTGTGTGTGTGTGTGTGTGTGTGTGTGTGTACATGCGTGGCTAGCGGCATCTGGTTGGAATACTGGCAAGCTAATATAGACACGCTGTTTTAATACAGCGTCACACACCCTGAATGTGTATAGTTTTCTTTCTTTTTTGTTTCTCTTCCTCCTTTCCGCTTAATCAGGCAATAAAACGATGACTGGCTTTGTTCTGCCGAGCCGGGGCCACGGAGGTTGCAGCAGGCCTGTCGCACGGTGGGGGTAATGCTCCAGGTGAAGGCAGTTACTGAATCTGCTGCTTAACAATGTCTAATCATGGCAGCAACTCCTTGAAGGCGACTGCTGAAGGATCCCAGCTTTTCTCCAACACTGAAATGGCTTTTTTTTAAAACAATTAGTTGTTTTTAATCCCCAATTCCTCCCTGCTGACAGGGTAATGGCATGTAGATCGTTTTGAGCAGCTTGCCTCGGCTGCTGCCCCGTCTTTGAATGAACATATAGCAGCTCGTGAGCCCTGGGCTGCCGCCTGTTTGAGATGTTGGCCCTGCTTTCGTGAGCAGTTCATGTCAGAGGGACAATTTGTCTTCATCCCAGTATTATTATTATTTTTTTTAAAATAACTCTTGGACCCACCTAGCCCCATGCTATTTTCCCCCCCCAACCCCCCGAAGCTGTGCAAGTCAATTAGCATTTTTAGTACCGGTTCATTTGGTTTTTGTGCTACGTTCTCTGGCTAGCTTTAGCTTTTTCTGTAATAACGGGTGGTGCTGCTGGTTTCCGGACAGAGCTCGATTCTGTGGGAGGATGGTTAAATGCGAGTAAAACTAAAATGGCACTTCTGAAAGCCTCCCTGCTATTGAGCAGCGTTTCCTCAGACTACAGTCCCACAGACGCACTTCATAAAGCCACTAATACCCTCACTGGTGGTCTCCCGTTGCCCTAGCAACGGACCACAGGGCACGGTGTATGTGAAATGCATGAACATCTGTGGATTAATCTCTTTAGTTTATTCCTCTTATTTCCCGGGCCCTGATTGGCCCGCTCTGGCCTGTGTCTGTGACATTGCGTGAGCGGGATAAGCCGCCGGCTCCCCTGGGCCTTGCCCTAAGTGGTTGGTGGAATGGAAAAGTGAAGTGAGATTTATCCAGCCTGGGCTTTCAGAGGTTGAAGGATTTAGCTTGACAGCACTCTCGCTGGGATGTTATTAGCTTACTTTCTGCTACAGCCAGGGAAATGAATAGAAAATTTTCTGCTAAATCTGGGCATTAGCGCAGGTTTTATTGGTCTGATGGAAAAAAAAAAAAGCAGGAGTCGGGAAAAAGAATAAATAATGGCTTTTGTTCCTTATTTGGATGTGCCGTGTCCGTGTCATTCTCTGGCTCTCTTGAGCTGCGACACACAAAATGCAGCCTTTGTTAAGTTGCATTTTATTTGTGTCTTTTTTCACCCTTGTGTTTTTTGGTGTGTTGATAGCACATGCTCTGCTTCTGATTGGCGTGTGTGTGTGTGTGTGTGTGTGTGTGTGTGTGTGTGTGTGTTCTTGTTGGCGCTGTGCATTAGTGCACTCTGTGTTCACATGCCCCCTTCGTACCCCCTCATCCTTCAATGCCCTTGGCTTCCTGCTACAGGTCCCTGAAGATGACTTATGACAGATGTTTTTACTTGTGCAGCTGTAAACATCAGCTGCCTGAGACTCTGGAAGCAGCGTTTAATGAAATGGCACATGGAGCTGTGATGTGCTTGTAATTAACAGTGCGCTTTGCAGAGATTCATGCCCCTGCCCCCCAACCTGCTCGCTGTCCTCGTGAGCACAGAGCCAGAGAGGTTCCTCACAGCGCTGTAATGGGCATTAACACAATTTCTCTCTTCCCCTTGGAAACAGCGGGATTGGATTTAAGCTGGCTGCATCTGCAGGGTGGGGGGTTGTTAAGCCTTATGGTCCATAACAGTTGACCTGGTAGGGCAAGGCAGGTAAGAATATGGCGAAGGCAGAAATATGAAAAAGGTAAATAATGAAATGCTTGATGGGTGCGAAAGGAAAGCAGACGTTTCAGGGAGCATCTTGGTTACACCCTCCAGTTTTACTAGACTGACAGTATCGTCTTCCGCCACTGCGGCCCTGCACTCAGTGTGTCTGTATCTTTGGTTCTTGTAAAAGGCAGATCACAGGACTGACTGGAAACGGTACTACCTGTCAAGCAAGATCATCGAAGAGAGAGGAGCAGATGCTGCCTGGCTCGGGTGTTACTTCCCCTTTTTAGGAGTTACTGCAGAGACGCAAGTGTGTTGAACAGTCTCTCTTTACCTGTATCAGTGTTACAGAACCCAAAGGGTACTCGTCCAGTTATGGCTTGATGTTGTATTTAATCCTGACAAACTGTGCTTGAGTTGAGTGCCTGGCAATGCTGGAACTATTTAAACAGCATCACTTCAGGTGGTGTCACAAAAAAGCTACCTTCTGTCAACCATCATCAAAATTCACAACAAAATACAAATGTAATGAAAGTAGATGCAGTGATGATTGTGGGTTACAGCTACAGGTAGTAAGGTGAAAAGGGGGCTGCACAAGAAAGGATCTCGGTGCATTTCACGGTTTTATGTGTGCCTGTGTCAAGCACACACACACACACACACACACACACACACACACACACACACAGGGCGTTAGGCCAGGTAGCCTGTGTGTGTACTAAGCTGGGTTCCAGCCATCTCTGTTGTTCACTATTGGGTCTAGGTGAGATACTTCCTTCATTATGAAGGTCAGTGTGATCTCTGCACAGTGCTGTGTGTAAGGTGTGCCCACCAGTGCGTTCGCAAAAGCTAATGAGACGTAGTCTCACAGGTTCACTGTGTTTCTGGACTGGATCATTTGACGTGGCATCTTTTGATGTAATTGAGCAGGTGGAATTCACTGCCTCAAAGTGTTTAGATGCCATTGTCTTCTCTTTACACGCTGCATCTTTCAGGCTCCCACATGTGCTATGTAACACAAAAATAGAGGAGGGGGTGTGTGTGTGTGTGTGTGTGTGTGTGAGTACACACACACACACACACACATTTGCTCCTACACCATCACTGTCATTCTCTCACTCTTTAGTGGATATTGACTTTTAAAAGACACACACATAGTCAGGCTGCCCTACAAAGGTCCACGCAGAGGTATTGAACGGACACGGGCTCCTTTCTAGGTGTTGACAGTGCTGTCCGAGTGTGGGAACAGCTGGAGGATAATTGTGGGATTTAGCAATGGTGCCATCAGAGCCCGTGTTTGTCCTGCCTGTTTGCTCGGCCTTTTGTGGGCTTGTTGACAAAAGCATTAGATACAAATGGGAACAAACAAAAGACTTAGATAACACGAGTGGCTGACAATGGTGGTGAGAACGGCTCAGGGGTGCACAGTGCTCCTCAAGCAGGTCCTTCCTTGTTCCTGCTTCGAATTTTCTGTGCCTTGCTGCCAATAATGGAAACCAGCTGGTGTGTGTGTGTGTGTGTGTGTGTGCGCGCACGTGCGTGCACGCGCTTTATGACATGAGATTGACCTTATTTTATGGTCTTTTATTTGTGCCCAAGTTATTGTAATGAATTGTGCAGTTCAGAAAGAGCAGTATTGGTGAGCGGGTAGTACTGATGGTTGTTTTATTTATTTTACACATTTTTGTGTAACTTTCTGTGCTGTGGCCACATCAGGGACATAGAAATTAACACAATGTATTATTTCCCCTGCACTTTAATCGTGGCAAAGCAAAAGTTAAAAACAACGGAATTCTGTGCTAATCCTTCTTCAAATTTTGAATTTCATCAATGCATCTGGTAATAGCAAGAAAGCAGGAACCACAGTGATGGGTTCGAAGCCAAAAGGTGCTGCAGTCATACAATTAAGCTTTATTTTCTGCGAAAAGGGCATCCTTTTAAATCGGGTTTCGGTAATCCTCTATGCAGTCTTACAATTCAGCTTCAGAAATCATATTTCCATCATGTATTCATGTCCCACAATTATCTAGCATTTAAGTTCAGAAGAAGATATCAACTTTCAGATGGAGAAAGACGGGGGCAGAAGAGCAGGGGGGAGCTAGATGGACTGTGGTGAGGCTCTTAATGTGGTTGGTCCCACTCTGATGTAGCATATCGGAGGCTATTAAGAATAAATCAGATTGGGGCTCTCCCTGGGGGTGGGCAGGAGGCTGGGGGTAGTAGAGTTTCAGCCTGAGCGAAGCCCGGTAATTGCTTGCAATCACTGTCTGTGAGAAACAGTCCAGTCACAGATAGCACTGGAAAAACTGCTCTCGTGGTTTTGGCCACCTAGGTTAGTTGGGACAATGCTGGAAATTGGCACCGGAGGCCCGTTGGAGAGTGAGGTCCTTTACCACTGAAGCAGCCTTGTCTCCTGAGAGAGGGCGGTACCTGAGAACAAGACTCTTCTGGGCACCTTGTACACCTGCCTTTCTGAGGGGCACTGAGACTGTCCCGTGGGATTTCTGAGGCACTGTGGGGTTCACCAGTACAGACATCAGACTGCAGCGGTGCCACCCACACTAGAAGACCTTCATTTTCTCCTTCCTAACTTTGCTCGTTGTGCTTTTGATGCAGTTATTCATTGAACCCCTCCGAGCCACATACTTAATGTAATCGGTGGATATGTTGGTGCCCGTGTCAGAAATGGAAACGGCTTCTTCCATCAGCTTCTGTGATGAAGCGGAGCCAAAGCAATGTGTGGACATCCCGATTGTTTTATCCCAAGGTGTGCAGTAGGGCTTTTGGAAAAACGTGCTACGTTTCTCAACCTGTTAAAATAGAAGAATGCCATTTTTAGGGGCAGCTTTGAAACATTTTAGATGCTTGTTGCATGGCTGTCATCAGGGCCGTAATCTAATTTTTCTGGTTTTTCATGTTGTGTGTTGGCTCGCCGGAGGATTGCTGTGCTGCTCCCAGCTTCCTGAGCTGCAGAGCGTTCACATTTTAAGACTTCTTCATCCAGCTATTTTACTTCCACTTGCTCGCACGCGCTATGTTTCTCCATCTTTCTCACACACACTCGCACATAGGAACATGTGCAAATAGTGGTTTGTCCATCCAAAATGACAAATATACAGGTAGGCGAGATGTGTAACACGAGCCCAACGCTTTGGAGAAAGCGCACACAGCCGTGAACTAAAAGAGCGGTAGAATGTAGATATAATAGAGGATGCTGGCTAGAATATGAACATCAGCTTAAACACAGGCCAGAGGACATGTGAACTGTAGTAGGTCAGAAGATGAGATGTTTCTTGGTTTGTTGCTGGCGTTGTTCCGGAGATTCAGTAGTCATGTAACACCTGAGTCTGTCATTATGCAATTTAAATTAATTAAGATTCATGTTAATGAAAGACTTACATGAAGGCTTAATTTATGGGTTTATTACTTTGCGAAAGGTTAATGGAGGACGTATTTTGTGAAAGGTTTTAAATGGTGTTTTTTTTTCCTTCTTTTTTTAAATTTGCTTGGCAGCTCGTCTGCCCTGCATTAGAGAAGAACTCCTCCTTTTTGCAGACGCCCTAATGGTGTGCCTTTTCAGGTATTCGCTTTCATTCAATGAGTTCCTCTTCTGTTTTTTCCCCTCCCATGAAGTAGTGCTGAAATGTGAACAGAACCTGAACAAAGACTATACGTGGTTTTTGGGCAGACTGCGTGCTACGCTACTGGCATCTACTGACAGAAATTCTCTTGCTTCAACGGGGTTTTTTTCTTGGCGGAACCTGTACGGAATGGTCTGATTTGTCATCGTCCTCTGGGTGCGATGTCCTGCACCCTGAATTTCTCACTTTTTCTTTTCTTCCGTTTTTGGGAGAAGCCGGCACGAGCGTTAGCGCTGCTGTGTGTGTGTGTGTGTGTGCATGTGCGGTGTGTGTGCTTTTACTGCTTTTACTGTTTGTGTGTGTTTGAGAGAGTGTTTTGGCACAGGAGATGGTTTCTCCACTGTGCTCATGGCACACAGTCTGCTCCTTGTGTGGAGGAGCTCCTCCATGTGTCTGGGATATCTTGTGGAGCTAGTCTGGTGCCCCCCCCCCCCCCCGCCCTGCCTGCCCCA